>PVIA01002834.1:0-191815 GCA_004024845.1 Tonatia bakeri | reverse complement strand
GTAAAGTCAGACAAACCTCTTGTAGATTCAGCTATTACAGTATGTTACATGGTTCTCCAGCTTTCAGATGAAAGGGTGACGATGGCTCTTCGCAGAGTAAAAAGATCAAGAATGATGTTTACTTCTCATTTGGATGGGATTGCTCAGTTGGGCAAAGCACAGTGAGGATGACAATGTGAATGCCAAGGAACTGGACACACTCTAGAGTTCTTGGCCAGTCATTTGAAAGATGTTTGCTTGAAATAATAAAGAATGGATGTGGAGAATGTGGATAGCTGAATAAAAACCACGAGCCAAAATAAGTCATAACTGGACTGAATGAGAGAGAAGAATTAACCTTGTATGTTATTTAAACTTCATTTTAACGAATCTATAAATACATCATCTCATGTCCTAATACACCTCATGTACCTCATTATAGCACAGATTTAAACAGATTGCTCCTGTCTCTCACAACTTACCATCCCAGCATCTCAAAACCTCATATTAATGCCATTCTCACTTACTTGAAAACAGACAAAACTGGCCTTTGCTGGATGTCACACATTAAGTTCTCTGGAAAAATATTTTAAAGAATCAGATCTAGTCTAATGTCATTTTTAAAATAATATATACCAGTTTTTAATTAGGATTTTATTAAGATACATACAAAAAAGAATATAAGACATAAAATAGCACATCATCAGAGTTATAAAGAAATCACTAGATCTGGCAGGATGTAGGATCTCCTTCATCCTGAGATTCACAGAAGACCTTATGGAAGAACTAATATGTTAAATATAACCCATGAGGGTAGTGAGATTTTGGTATTAATGAGGAAGTAAAATTATTTGAAGTCCTCTTGCTCCTCCTCCTCTTTCCTCCAATCAGATGTGGTAACAAGGTGAAATACGCAAAATTATCTAGGGAAATACTTCTGTTAGTTTCCTAGGGCTCCCATAACAGTGTATCCCAAACCTCGTGGCTTAGAACTACAGAAATTAATTGTCTCACAATCTGAAGGCTAGAAGTCTGAGATCAAGGTGTCGGCAGGGCCAAGCTCCCTGCGAGGCCTCTAGGGAAAACCCTTCCACATCTCTTCCAGTTTCTGGCAAACCCAGCCATCCCTTGGCGTGTGTCTTGTAACTCCAATCTCTGCTTCTGTCTTCATCTGACTGTCTTCCCTCTGTGTCTTCCAAATTTCTCTTCTTCTAAAGGATAGCAGTGTCCTGTTGGATTAAGGACTCATCTGAAGTCTATTACATCTGCAAAGTCTCAATTTCTAAATAAAGTCACATTTACAAATATTAGGGGTTAGAACTTCCACTTACTTATCTCTTGAGGGAAAACAATTAAAGCTCTGACAATACTTATGTCAACTGATGGTTGTTGGTGCCAGTTCAACACCAACAGGAATACCCAATTTGGGATGTGGGGAAGAAGGAAACTTTATTCAGTGCAAATGGCTCAATTATGATACAACATGGCTGTGATATCAGCATAGCTATAGAAGAGTTCAATAGTGTCACAGCTAAATTATGAAACAGCAGTGATGGGGAACAGCAGTGATGAGGTAGTCCTGGAGCAAGGCAGCCCTGGAACAAGGCCCCTCTCCTGCTAGACAGCTCTGCTCTCTGCTGAGTTCTTTGAAATTCTAGCCCAGGAAACACAGTCTTCCGTGGAAAGACAAAGTGTGCTCCCTGAGTCAGAGGGGAGCTAAATTTTATAGAGAAGTCCCCACCCCTGGCCCCTGATTGGGTTGTCCTTACACAAATGAGGACTCCAAATCCCTGTAGTTTGATTGGTTTAAGAAGCATTGTTCTGATTGGTTAGACTAAAGCTGCTCTGATTGGTGGGTGAAAATGCTAATGGAGGTGGGGGATACAGCTTCATAGTTCTGATTGGATGGGAAAGTCTCAGTCCTATTGGTTGAAATACAGTTTTGGGAACTCCTTTGTAAGGGCTTGTTCAGACAAAAAATCACACAGCACAGGCAGGCAGGCAGTGCAGGAGGCAGGCAGCTTAGAGCAGGCTTCTCCCTGAAGGGAAGTTTGCGTGAGAGGCTTCTGTTTAGAAATGGCTGCTAGGCTCTGGTTGTTAATTTGAGCCCAGTTAGCTACCGGGAGCCCTTCTTGGTATGTCTCTTCTTTCTGGGGATTGACAGTTATGAAGTATGAGTGGGGAGGGAGCAGGGGTATTCAAGAACACCTACTGACTACAGGGCTAGTCCTATAGCTATGAAAGGAAGGAAGGAAAGACCGGGCAAGAAGAATCTCAAATGACAATAGTTTTTTTAAGAGTTCTGGCCAGTCTGATGAGGAATCCTCCGGCATAGTTTTCCATTAAAGAAATTCTACCTCAGGCAGAAATAACCTCGCTCTAATACACCCACCATGTTCGGGTATTGGCTGGGAACAGCCTGGCAGAGGTGTGAAGGGAACCCAAGATGTTGCAGTTCCAGACAATCAGCTCTGCGCCCTGCCACAGTTTCTTCAAAGGGAGATCCAAGCAGGGCGCATCCCTGGCCATAGTCCATCTTTCCATACCTGTTTGGAGAGTTCCTCTTCCATGGTACCTGTGGGCTTCTCTTCCTGAGAGGAAGCTGTTACAGAGCCAAACACCAAGCACTGAGAATTTCAGTGGAGAAAGATTGGCTACTTTAGTATAAATGGCACCGCCCAGGAGAAGAGGAAGCTAATCCTTAAAGCCTGAACTTCCCATCCAGGGTTCTGGGACGGTTTTCAAGTGTGTGAAGAGAACAAGGTATGCAGAAGTGCTGGTGGGGCAAGTCTTAATTGGAGGACCTTGGAGCTTGGTCATTTATGGTAAAGGGGTATCAACACAGGATCTTCCTGGAAAATGAACTCTGTTTCTGAAAGGGTTTGGGTGTTAAAGTTCTGATTATGTACCAGTCCTTTGGTCCTGTGGTTGGGGGAGCAAGACTTTGATTCTGGATGCAGCTAGAGGTCAGAGTTCTCTCCTCTGCGCATGCTTCTGCTGCATGACTTGCGGTTTTGGTCTATTGTCCCTGAAAAGCAATTCAGTATCTCATTTAACAGGATGGGACCATTTTCAGCCTGTTCTGTGCATATAAAACTTATAAGAGAGAGGATCACAGGGAACCTATAGCTCTCATTTCTGTAGTTGGTCTTGGGTTTTCAATTGGTACTTCTTTTTTTTTTAACCTACTATTCATATTAAACTCCCTTCACCCTCAGCAGGTGGTGGTGACTTACCTGACAGTGTGACCCAAAGTTGTATTTTTGAAGGCTCCAAATCCTCAGTAATTATACCCATCTCAGGTTGGGTTGTTGCTCGTGTCCATTTGGAGTCACAGTTGGGTGAGTGAGCAAAGGGACACAAATGCAAACTGCATTGGTTTCGCACACAGTCCTCTCTGCCTCCAGTGCATAAAAATGTCCTACATTCTCCTGCTAATTAGGGTTAGTTACTTCTACCGAGATGTGCTTCTTCTCACCTACTGAACCCTGGGCACAAGGAGGTTGGAGTGCCTGGCAGCAGCCAAAGCTTGTCTTTCCATGGGATACTTATGGTATACCTTACAAGGGCATGCCTGCTCTGGGGACCGAAATACGCAACCTTGCAGAGCTCAGATAGAGAAAGCAGAAAGTTTCCCAGTGAATTGCTGTGAATGATTCCATCCCTCGATTTCCAGACTCTTGTTTCCTTGTGGTGAGGACACAGCAAGATATAGAGATCTTGATTTATACCGCATCCTGAAAAACAGCACCTCATCCTTGAAGAGTGTTGCTTTCAAGCTGGTGTTTGAGCTATGTTTTCAATATTTTTCCCAACTTATTGTGGAGGAGAGTCATGATCACTGCTGGGCCCTTGAGCTAGACCAGCTAGACCTGGGCTGGAACAGAGATGCCTTCCTCTACATTTCTGCAGAGACTATCCAACCCTCCACCCGGTTGGTTCCTGGACGAGGCCCTGGGCAAGCATGTAAGACATCTTCTCCTTATCTGGGGCAGGTCATGCCCTAGTACCCTTATCCATCCTGCTCTATATAATTCTTTAGTGTCTGCCATGCAGTATGGAGGATATCCATGTTGTCTTTTTCTAAAAGATTTCCTTCCTTCCTTCCTTCCTTCCTTCCTTCCTTCCTTCCTTCCTTCCTTCTTCCTTCCTTCTCTCTCACCCTCTCCCTCCACCCCCCCCTCTCTTTCTTTCTTTCTTCTTAGAGAAGGGAAGGGAGAAAGAGAGGGAGAGAAACATCAATGTGTGGTTTCCTCTCGTATGCCCCCTACTGGGTACCTGGTCCACAACCCAGGCATACACCCTACTGGGAATCAAACAAGTGACCCTTTGGTTTGTAGGCCAGCACTCAATCCACTGAGCCACAGCAGCCAGGGCTCCATGTTGTCTTGTTGATGCTCAAGATATGCCTTGTATGTAAGTCCCCTTAATAAACTCTATTAATTGACAGACTGGAGTGGCCAGCCTCTTTCTTCAGTCTTTACTTGCCCTCTAGGTATGGAAGTAGATGTTCAGCCTCAGGGTTTTTCCTGTCACAACACTTAGGAAGCCAGCTATTTCTAGATGGTGTGGTATGTTATACAAATGGATTTTGTGGTCATGGTCATGGGCTCCCTCTTGCCCCTGCTCCACTGTGAAGCAGGCTCCTTGGTCAGGTGTTATATTATGTGGTGCTCCGTGCCTGTGGATTGGGCATTCCATAAGCCCCTGGATTGTGGTGTATTATGAGGTTTTGTGAGCAGGAAAAGTAAATCTATACCTGTAGTAGTTATCGATTCCTATGAGAATTAACTGCTGACTATTTCAGGGTGGGAGAGGCTCAGTGTAATCGACCTGCCTCCAAGTGGTCAGTTGGTCTTTTTGACGAATGGTGCCATATTGGGAGGTCAGTGTTGGTCTCTCTTGCTGGCTGGTTAGACCTTCAGCAGCAGAAGCCAGATTGGCTTTTAAAAGTGGAAGGCCACAGACCAATGGCAGAAACGGTCTGGCCATAATATCTCTACTATATGTAGCTGTTGGCTGGGAGCAGCCCGGCAGAAGTCAGGCCTGGGGTGAACTATGTGGTAATTCCAAACAGCGTGCACCCTGGAAGCTGTCAGTCAGCTCTATGCTGCACAGCAGGTTTTCTCGAAGGAAGGGCTGAGTGGGGCACCCACATGCCTGCCACAGTTAGTTTACCCCACCGACCCTATGGGGAGGGGGGAGAGTGGACGAGAAGACAGGCACCGTTAAAGGTATCGGAGGCTTCCTGGTTACTTGGTTTTGTCCAGGTCTCTCATGACTGATTAAATCAAATACAGTTAATATGGCTACCTGTGCTCTGATTCCCAGAGAAACCCAGAACTCTCCCACTTCTGTTCCGACCTGGTCACAGGCCTGACCCCATACAGACTCGTATCTTGCCATTAATGACTGAAAGTATATTTGTGACAAAGGGAATAAATTGGTATGACCGATGGAAAAAAGTGATGAGGAAATTTCAAAAATGATTTGTGGCTACATCATTGACACCTTGCGTCTGTGTTTCTTTGACTTTCATTCTCTTTACAAATTGTCATGGAATATTAATTATGGTTTCAGTGAAAAAGAAGCATTGTACCATAGGCAAGAAATCATAACTATACTGCACCATGGAAATACAAGTAGAAATAATGTCTCTTGTTTTTTAAAATATTAGGCCTGAAAGAAAATATGCATCTTTTCATTACTTACTATTTTTTAAAGAGTATCTGGATGAAAATTTCTAAGTTGTTATTTGTGGAGTTTTGCTTCTGCTAAGAATCATTTCTGCAGGTAAACAATTATACTCCATCTTGTTGCCCAGTTGCAAAAAAGGAATAATTTACCTTTCAGATCCCCAAAGGACTTCATTATTATATCAGAAAAAAAAAACCCAAAAACTAAACAAGTCAGAACTGACCCAGAGGCAGAAAAGGTTCTGGAATAACCCCAGGGTGCTGCTGACCACAAACAAAATGTATCAGGAATCTTCCTTCACCCTTTAAATGAGTCTATATGCCTAATGACTCTAACTAAATTAGATGCAATCATCTCAAATAAGTTGGTATAATTACAGCATATCCAGTTACATCTATTCAGAAGCCATATTTCTTTCTTTGATCAATTAAAGTCAGTAAAGGGAGACTTTAATTAGTGCCAGCCCTCTGAGAATGAAGAAGATGAAGATTGATACAGCCTGGAATATTAGTGGTTTCAGAAGTCTCATTTGCCCCCAGACATATTTCCCACTGGTTCCCTAAAGGAACCGTGTATCTCTTGAAAACCCCAGAAGTAAATGTATTTTCAAAAGAGACATAAATGGTACCCCAGTGTTTACATATTCTTCTCACTTCTGGGATAGTAGCCCAAGGAAATCATTTTAGGGAGGAAAAAACTTTGTAAATACTGAGATGTTTTAAACGTGTCGATTATGTGACCAGATTCCCCAGTAGTCGTCAGATCACAGGGACAGGTGGGGTCACATCATTAGTAAGTCCTTAACATTCTGGGGTCTTTTCCTCACCTTCCGGTGAATGCTGCTCCCAGAGGTGTCTCCCATGAGCCCACAAATGAGTGTCCTGGTGAGCCTCCTCTTTGCTTTGTTTCCCTCACGAAGCACTGCCATCTTTCATTAAACGTCGCTGTGGCAGCCTAGTTAGAAGCTAGGAAGATTCCTGGACAAGCAGAATGGGGAAACTGAGAAGAGAAAATTAAGGCCAAACACTTTGAGAGAAGTACAGCCAGCTGGTGCATCACAAGACCTTATCTTCCCCAACCAGGACATTGGAGAGCAAATGGTGCATACCTCTCTCTGCTAACCAGGGAGTACACAGCTTCAATCACCCTGGTCTGGGACATGGAGAACACAGACCAAATTAATGCCATTTGTGCCAGCTAAGCCCAAGGACAGACGAAGTCAGGGGAACAAATAACAAAAACCCCATTAGAGCCAGACAGACCCAAAATAAAAGTAAAACAGCAAAACCGACCAAAGCATAATCCCCAACCCACCTCCCATATGCTCATTTTGATGCATCACCAGATTAAAAAATGGGCCTGGAAAGCTGATAAATTTTCTGCTGAAACCTTCCTCCAAGATGCTCACCCAAAGAAGAGAGATAAAAACCCTCAGGACAAAGACCCCGTGTGGACTCACTCTAGAGCATGCCCACGCCTGCTCCTGGGCATGAACTTTTACTTGTTCTTAAACCCTGAGGGTCCTATCCACAAGGTCCTGTCTCCAAGTCCCCCTTGTTCTCTGACTCCTAGTGAGCTAAACTCAGCCACGTCTTGACTCACCTCTTTCCTGTAACGTCTCCAGAGAGCCAAAGCAGAGCCCTGCCGAGGTTCTCTCCCGTTGCTTCTTCTAGCCTAAGTCCTTCCTTGTTTCACTGTCCCCAGCTTTGATAAACATACTCTCGAAATCACCCAGACTCATGTTGTTGACTTCCTCCATGAAGTCAAGGACCCACACACTGCAGCTGGCCCCAGGCAGACCTGCTCCGGGCAGCTCGCTGTCCGCTCACCCTACTCACCACGGCCACTCTTACGGAACACTCCACCTGTGACATCTGTGACTCCTCTGTTGCTAAAGCTGTGCCACTGTTGGGGGCACCATGGGGAATACCCCCAAAAGCAATTTTGCTTCAAGACTTCAATAGTTTACTGAGAAATTGAATCGTCAAAAAGTATGTTATTTTTTTACCTACAGCCCTTCGCCTCCCATGCACAGAAATGAGCCCACGTGGCTGGATTGGGTAAAGATTTTGAGTGACAGCCACCAACCTGAACTGAAAGCAGTATTTCTTTCTGATCTTGGCATTTTGTTGCTTTGCTAACGTCTTCATGCCGCACTTCTCTTCCGGGACCCCACCAGCCAGGCTTCCGCTGGGCACAGAGCACTGGCTAGCGACACAATACCAGACACATCTGGATTTCAGGTGAGGCTCAAGGTTGAATTGTCACCACAATTCTATTACCAGACCACTGGAAATAAAGCCCATTCTTAGTGGACTACAAGAAAAAATATTCAGTCAAATATGATGTAAATATTATAAATATTAAAACATTATAAGTATAAAAGTCTGTAATCTAAAGTTAAATATTTAACAAATCATTATTTAGGAAGCACATATCATATACCCAGAATTTGTGGTAATAAGCATATATGAAAAAAACAAGCCCTATAAAAACATATACAGTATACTGTGCTTATATGCTTACATAAAGTAATACATTAAAGTCAAGAGAAATCATGTATTTCCCCAAAACTGTAGTGTGGAGTGGAGAGAAACATGCATAATAACCAACTAACACTTGAAAAGTTCATTAAAGAATCCAGTAAGATCTCAAGGGAAAGGGACAGCAGACAACAATTCCATCAGAGCCGGAAAGTAACTCCAGTCCAGAGAAGGGGGCTGGCCATGGCAGGAGCCCACAGCAGGTGGGCCCTGGGGCAGCGGGAGCTTTGTCTTGTGGGGAGAACAACCGGGAAGATGATTTGATCTCAGAGAGGGTGCCGAGGGTACATTGATTCATTTTCGGTTATGCTTTGGGCTGACCCAGATTTCAGTATTTGTTTCCTCCTGAGTGTATCGAATGGCCAGGGGCCTTATTCAGAAGCAAAAGCCAACTTTTTAAATATTATTGATTTTTTGGGTGCTTGCTTTAAGTTGCTTAAACTCACAGAGCTTCTCAGTGCTTAACTCTTCTCCCTGCAAATCCCCGTATGTTCGTTACAGCTGAACGGCACATGGCGAGTACATGCCCTTAGATTAATAAACGACTTCAGAGCAACCGCAAAGGTTCGGCTCAAGTCACTCAGTGTTTAGATAAGCGTAGGAGGCAAATCCCTAGCAGCACATCTGATGAGCCGAAAGAGCTCATCTTTGCTCGTAGAGTTCCAGAGTTACAAGGCTTTCTTAAATCTTCCTGAAATTTTAGGGAGAAACCTAAGGCTGATCCAAACATGTTGAATGGAAAAGTTGACAAGCTAAAAATAACCGTAGTGATTAAATATTTGTGACTCCATCTTAAAGCTTTATCAGCTTCAGAGTCGACCTTAAAAGCTTAGAATACTTAGTAATGAGCCCTCGAACCGTGTCCAAAGAGCTGAGTAAAAATTGATGGCATTTCCTGGGTATGGGCCATGGGTCACTGCAATTAAGAAATGTTTTATATCAATATTTGAGGGGTAAAAGAGAAAAGAAAAAGATCTTAGACAATATTGGTTTACTGATATATGTCCTATGGTGCTCTGTGATAGGAATATCTTCTAATCTTTTCATGGAGAACATATTTTTCTTTACTTGGGAGTTCATATATAATTTATATAATACATATTGTCTTAGGGTGTTGAATCATACTTCCTTGAAGACAGGTACTATCGTCATTGAAGGTAAGTACTTTGTTTCTCTTTTTACATCCATAACACACTGTGGCTTTAGCTTTTCACATATGGAGTGAAGTTTGGGGGGTGGGAGGGGGGAGGAGAGGGAGGTTGGGGGGTGGAGGAAGCAGACAATGGAAGAAGGAGCTGATGTAGCAGATGTGGAAATTGGTGTGGCAGGGGAAGGTTTCCTCACAAGTCCTTAATTTTTGTTATGCTCTGGAATCTTTGGAAGGGGTCTGCACTGGAGTAGGTTGTCCCCCAAATGCCTGTTGGGGTGAATGTTTTCTCCAGAAGTCCAGTTTACAAATGAGCCTCAGATTCCACAGGTCAGGTCCCTCGGTAAGCCATAGCCTGGGTGTCTACGGTAGTCTTGCCTCTCCATACCGAGGATTACACCCTCATCATCTAATAGCCACCATCGTGAGAGTAGTAACCAATGAATGCCTAAAGATGCACCAGGAGAACCACATACCAAGGTCAGAGCTGCAGACGCCACAGCAGCTGGTTGTTCCGCTGAGTCGTGGTGCTCCTGTGGTCAGCCAGCGTCTCAATGGGTGCCAGCAATGCGTTTTCTGCACACATTCCTCAGGGGAGCCACCCACGGGGAAATACCCAGCTCCTTTCTGGGGCCCAGATTCCTGCTCTTTTAGCAGATCTGATGTAGATCTGATGTTGGAGGGTAGCTCTGGCTCTTCCAGACATCCAAGAACCACATACCACAAATCACGTGGTGAAGCTTTCCTGCTACTTCCTTAATCCTGCACTAGGCCAAGAAGGAACCCAGTTTTCAGCCTCAGCCTTAAACTCTAAGACCATCCTTTCCTTTCCCCCAGGTTCATCTCAACACCTGTCACCAACATGGGTATGAACAGAACAGCCACACGTGGTAATGGGAAGGATGCGTGTTTGGGGAGCAGGGAAAGAGCACCTCCCTCCTCCTATAAACTCAATGTCACCTTTAACCCAAAGTCCCCTCATAGAAACCCACTTTTGCAATAGCTATGGGAAAGACATGCAACCTCTTCTAGATTTCAAATATGTTAGAGACCAGAATGGGTTGTCCGATTCTTTATTTCATGCAGGGAAAGGTATACCCACAGTGACTCAATAGACCTGATACAGCCTTTGATTAGTGAATATTTCTGAACACCAGTTAGAAGAGGCTTCTGACCTAGGGAGTATTTTGACGGCTCGAGGGATTCAAACGTATTAGCACAACATCACAATGTCAGGGCACAGAGTGGACGGTAGAGTATGTTCTGGCTCTCGATGCATGATAAACCAAGCACCAGGCCTTTTAATAGGCCAGAGATAATCTGTTATGTTATGTGGATCTAGTCAAAAGGTAATCAAGGTTATCATTTCCTGAACCAGAATATGTATATCACGACTAAAATACTGATCTTCAAACAATAATCATTAAATTGAATCAAAATAAGGGTTCTCTGAAAAAAATCACTATTTGTTTTAATTTAGGAATTTGACTACTACTGATAACCTTGGTTGAAAATAGTCCCATTGGATATTTAGCATGAAAAAACAGTTACTTAGATTGAACTTGAGAAGAATCATTCATGGTGGAACGGAAAGTGTCCTAGTCTTGGTTCTGTTCCTAGTCCTCCTGATACCTAAAGACGACACTCCTGTGTGATGATTTTACTGACCCTTCCGAGTTGGGGACCCAAAACAAAGTCCTTCTGCGCAGAGCTGTTCTCACCTAGAACAAGGCTGAGTTCGGTAAAGCGGAACCTTTATCCTTTGACCAAGGATTGGCGAAGTGTGGGCTCACGCTCTAGCGGCAGCTTCTTCCTGATTGGGGGGTGGGAGGGGAGCCTTCTGTATTTATATCCTGTGGTGTGGAGTGATCAAATTCTTTTAGGCATGCATAGTTATTCTTGTGTTGCACTCAGCCCTTTTGTACACAGTCCTTTCTACACATGATCGTCCATTGCCATCTTGGTCCTTGCAGTTGTCACCTTGTACTTTGTAGTCTGGATTTCTTTTCAGTTCTTAGAAGCAACCATAGCTTGTGAAATAGTTCATGTATTGAGAGATGTTAGCATCTTTTGGGTGATAGCCTGGTGACAATGATAAGCAAGGCGAGCCTCACTTTCCCCATAACGCAAATACATGGCTGCCACTGAATAACTCCTTTAAGATAAAAATTTCTGACACCATCGTGCCTTCAAGGTCAGGTGCCTTCTTTTGTAATCTCCTGACCCATTAAAATCTATCTATTACAATGAGAAATAGAAGTGGAAATGGAAAAAGACTAAATACAGACCAATTCAGCCATTCAGAGATGAAAAGTAACCGGACTCACATCACCAGTGGGAGGAATGAGAGCTCATTTTTCCTGATGTGAGGAGAATTCAGTTACTTTCATTTTCAACCTCATTTCAGGCTGCCGAGCTCCATTCAAGGCTGTGAGAGGAAAACACAGGGCAGGCTGGTCATTAATATTGGGAACAAAAGGTGTCATGACACTTGTTCTATTGTGAGTGGCATTCCATTCAGTGGAGATTGTAAACATGTTTGGCACGTCTTGGTTGTCACTTTCCTATAGGAGATCTTTAGAAAGCATGCTGGCATGCTTCCAGGTAGAATATTTGTCCCTCTGATTTCCCATACAGTAGCTATTTATCGGTCTCCAAGGCAATTCCCACCCCGTCTCAGAAGTAGATTAGAAATCTAGAGTCGAGGAAGACTGATCACCTGTGCGTCAGGGCATAAATATGAGCGAGCACAAAAGAGATGAGAGACATTAACATGTGCTAAATAGCAGTGAGATGACGAGTTAGCTATTCATTATTAAAATAGAATTTCTCCCAGGGTGTACATCTTACAGCTACACGTTGTTTAACCTCTGCGGTGAGTCACTGGCTTGGCTTACAGCAGTTTTGTGCTAGTTGCTTGAATTCTGAAATCTTGTATTTCCAGCAGAGACCAGCATCAGCAACTCCACAGAAGTGGGTTAACGTCTTTGTAGAAAATGCATTTGGATTGTCATTTTTCCAGTGTTTTAGCTTATATTCTAGATTCAAATTATATTCCAAAAATATCGAGGAAGCTCACAGTAAAAGACACATATAATAAAAAAATAAGATTATAACCAAGACCCAAATTCACATAGAAAGAATTTTCATACCAAGCTTCAGAAATATACAATTTTACTCCTTTGACTAGATGTAGAAATCTCTGAATCTCAGCCTGAAGGGATTAGGATGTGTTTAATTCGTCTGCTTCCTTCTGTATCCAGAGGGAGGCAATAAGTTTTATTGGGCACTTATTATATTTTAGGCACTGTTAGGGACTTTATAAATATTGACATTTAATTATTCCAAGAATCCAAGAAATTGGATCTCATTGCTCTTCTTTTACAAGGAAAAAATGAACTATGTCTCTTAGTTATACCAAACAATTCACTCAAGATAATATACAGAATAAACGGGAGGACTGATATTCTATCCTGAGTGTCCGTGGACTATAAAATGTATGCTCCTTTCAGTACTGCCAAATAAGATACAGAGGTAGAGCATTGGTCAAGATAAGAATCAACTTTATGTTCTACTCCTGGGCTAGAAAGAATTATACTTCTCAGTTTTTATTCCTTGTGAAAGACGTATATGTCATTGATAGATTTATCTGACATTTACACTTTTAAGTATCATAACCTTTAAGAAGACACAGTGAATGAAGCATTAATGAGATTTTTTTTTAAGGTCCAGTTTTTCCCCCGTTCTGTTAAGATGCTGATTTTCCTGGTTTTGGTCACTGGCCCTGCCATAGAGACTTTCCTTCCCCAGCTGTCCATTTTTGATAACATGCGGCCTCTACCAGGAATCCATGTAGACTAGCTGCGTGCGCATGGAGGTCCATTTCAGTTGGTGGAACAAGAAGAAACCTTGAAATCAAGTAATCGAAACATGTTTTCCACAAACCTTCTCTTTCCCTTGAGATAGGATTGATTTCTTAAGAAACTGATAAATCTGTTGAAATCTGGTTGAAAAACTAGCCAGAAAATACACACTAGACTTTTGAGAGCTGGTTAATTTACTGAACTGACACACACAACACTAAATAAGTCAGATTTTCTGTACACCCTGACCAGGTCATGGAAACCCTGATGAAATAATCCAGCCCTCGTGATGTGCCCCTAGCATTCAGAGGGCCATCCCTTTCCATGCTAAGTTGATTCCCGCTCCCTCGACCCAAAGTGGAGGAGCCAGGGAATAACAGCTGTAGTTCCCCTTTGGCTCCGTTCTGGGGTCATTATTGTGCCTGGGAAGCTGCAGATAATAGACTTAGGGTCCAATGTCCGCATACCAAATAGCTCCAAAATATAACTACTGCAGCGCTGGGCCATCTGTTCAGTCTCAGCTAAGTGTTGCACTGAGAAGACATTTATAACCAAATGTCCAACATGAATCGTGAGATAGTATTTACTACAGCCCTGGATAAAAAGGCACAGAGAGGGATTTTATGTCAGGTCAGCAGCAAATCTACTTACATCCACCGCCTTCCTAAAAGGCCTTTATTTAAATCACAGTATGCTTATTACCCCAAGCCCTGACTCCCAGTCCCCTGAATTTTTTTCTCTCTTCCAACTATCCTGATTTATCTCAATATGGTTCTACCTTTTTCTCTGCTTCTCTTGTTTTCCTTGGTTTCTTTTTATGGTTCCCCGCCCTTCTTAATAGAATTCAGCGTGGACTTTCTAAGGTTTCATATTAGCAGAGGTCCAGTCAAGAGACCCAAAAAAACAAGAGCAAAGAAACCTTAATACAAATTTGTATCTCGGAATACAGTTGATAACTGAGAGAATGAAAGGGTGCTTCTGCACCCCGACTCAGTCTGCCTCCACAGCCGGTTTGTGTTCAGTGTCCCATCCACATGCTTTGCCAGTGACAGTGCCGTGAGTCTGACTTCCAGCGGATGGGTTGAATGGACTGCAGCTGTTCCCATTGCTGCAATCGGTTATCTAGTTTACAAGAGATTTCATGTTAAAGGTCACTGCAACCAATCTATGGTTAACCTTCACATCAGAAAGACAGCCCCAAGATCACGCATGCTTTTGACATGGAGGATTTGAGAGGTAACAACTGTGTACCGCCATTGTTGGAGGTCCCAAAAGTTCCCGTTCCGTGCTGGAGCTCACACCCAGCACAACAAAGAGACTGGAGACAACGTGGGGCCTCTGATCATTAAGAGAAAAGAAACTTAAAAATGAAACAGTTTTGATGCTGCAAACCAGCTTATCCAGATTATTGAACTACAGTGACAACCACTTCTGTCTAATTCCCCGTCTCTGGGTTCTAGGGGCGGTATATTGCAAACTGTAGCTTTCATACTGATGGCCTTTGCCTTACTTTGAACCATCCTGGTGCATACTTGTTTAAACAAAGAGACAAACAAACTCCCCTCAAAATAACAATAACAGCCCTCAAAACAAAAAAGGGGGTGGGAGAGTGAAACCAACCTCATAGCCTGTGGGCTATTTTGTTTTTGTAAAGTTTCTTTACATTCAGAATAATTGTAATGGGACGTAGTTGTATGTTGAAGTTAACAAATTATTCTCAAAATCCGGTTAAAAAGGAAAATGAAAGTGTAAAAAGAGAACTTTACAATATCATAGAGCTGGCAACCACAAGAAGTCACTGCCACCCCCAGCACTGACACAGAAAAGGATAATGATGAAATTCTTAAAACTTAGAAACCAAAGAAGAATCTTCACGTAGCTCAAACTCCGACCTCTGAGTGGGAGGTGCTGCTTGGCAGGTGAATTTTCTGAGGGGAAGCATAAGTGGGCTACTTCTGCAGGTCTCAAAAAACCTGCAGACTCAGTTCAGCTACTGCTCCATGAAGAAATCCCTGCTCTGGGATAAAGAAGTTACCCTGGGGTGACTCTCACAGAAATGACTAGTGGATAAAGAGCCCACAGGAAGCCAATAGGATAGAGCAACTCGCTTCCATTTCTCCATCCAGATTTAGAATCTACCTCTGGCGCCCTCTATCGGCAGAGCTTAACATAGAGCCAGATGACAAAGCAGAAAAGTGTTTCTTCGAGGCCCATGCCCAGCATCGCGGCAGCAGACTGTGTAAGCGTGGGTTTGGAGTTGATGGGCAGTAACGCAATAGCTGGTACAGCCCACACTCTGCTGCTTAGCATCCATTCCACCCTCTACACACATTTGCACTTTCACGCGTATAAATGTGCCCTTTCTGCTGGAGACAACACAAGCATCTTTCTTACAATTGAGACGTTATCATCCCCGCCCAAAATGAAAAAAGACAAAGTCTAACAGTTAGTGTTTTCATTTGGGGGTTCCACATATTACTTCTTGAAGTCAGTCACAGTCCCATCCAAATATTTTGCTCTTCCTTCCTCTAATACCCATTCCCTATTTCCATTGATTCAGCTCAGCTGGTCAAGGCTCTATTCCTGGTTAAGGGATACAGATTCTTTCCCAAAGGATCTGAATCTTTAGTGAGTTTGCCTTTTGTTGTAGTAGTTTTCCATTAACTTTTATGATTGCACATAAAAGTACTAAGAAGTGTTCCAAGAATTTTCTCAGCCCTGGACATAATTCTTCCTGCTTCATTTGTATAAATTCGACCTGATCTCATCATAGAAATTGGCATCTGTCACTCCAGCTAGTAGACAAAAGCCCATTTTCTTGTGTTGATTTGGGGTGGCACAGACAGCCTAAGTTGGCCAGATGACAGTCTCACTTTCCAATTTAGTAGAACCATTGTTGTCCCTCTGGTGGAAGAATGTCTTGCTTAAGAACCGAATTTCTAAATCATCAGTGCTCAAAGTTACAGGACTAGGAATCGAAAATTCTGTGAGTGGCTTACTCAGTGGAACAATGGGAGGAATTTCTCCAACTTCCATTCCTTGGTTCCCAGATCTGTGGGTAGGAGAAATGGCACCATAAAGTGAGTCTGATACAAATCACATAACGTGCCCTATAAAACAGAACCCCATCCCTTTCAAAGCAGTGTCTTCTAATTGATGCCGTTGCTGAGCCTTTCATATGCTTTCCTACTTCATGTCAAACCAGTGCTTCAGGATGATAGGGAGTGCTGCACAATCAATTCATCCAGTAGGTGTGACATCACTGCTACCTTTTTGCTATAAAATGAGTTTTTTCTTTCTTTTTTTTTTGTAGAAATGCTGCATGGAATACCATGACAAACAAAAGATAATTTTAAAAAATCCTTCTATAAGTCCATTAATGGTGGCTCTAGGAAATTCCTATGCAGCAAAGAAAATCCATGTGCAGAATATGTGTGTGTTCCAGGGAGGACAGATCTGTAGCCATGTGGGAGGGAATTCAACGGCACGAGTCTGCCAGCAGGGAGCTGGGTAGTCTCTCTGGGGAATGATGCTTTAACTATACTGTGTATTGGGCTCCGCTGTTGGCAGATTAGGCATCCTCTCAGAGAACAGAGTCATTACAGAGCTTTACAAAGTTGTGGGTACTTTTTATACATATGTGTTTCTCAATGGCTTAGCAAAGAGATTGTTTTCTGGGCCCTCTTGGGGGGTGCAGTTGGAGTATTGATGTACAGTTTGCATGTGATGTGGTTCTCTGACTGTGACTTGAGCTGAAAGTTTAAAGACTTGTGATTATCATTTCCATTCTGCAAGCACCCCGCTGTGCTCACAAAAATCCATCTCATAGCTGTCCTTGTTCCCATAACAGTGAAGTGCAGTAACAACTTGAGTCCCTAGTTCCCAAAGCACTTGCTTCAGTAAATACTTCGCACAGTCAATCGTAGGCAGTGACTTGATTAACCATGATGAGACTGTGTGCCACGGGCCATCAGAATCCCATTTCTCAGTGGCAAGGAGCTCAATACCGCATTCAAGCTCAAGGACATGGCCAACTAATCCCAAAGTAACTCTGAGAATCTGATTCCTAGACTGACCCCTAGAAACCATTTCTAGGTAAGTTAGGGCTCACTCAGGAGCCAGACACAACATTACCTATTAGAAGCAAGAAAATTACATACAAAGAAGTGTTAACCAGTTGTAAACTTCTTACATAGGTAAAGCAAAGCATGGCAATATAGCCCTAAGATATCTAGGATATTAATTATAGAAAGTAGCTGCCACCCCTGGGGCTGAGGTAACAAAGGGGAGAGGTTGGTATTATTAAAACTTAGATTGGGACTCTACGGAGCTGAAGTGCAGACGTTAGAGGAGGAGGAGCTGCTTAGCCAGTGCTGGTGTAGCTGAGCTCAGAGGAAGGGCCCTGTGGGCAAGGGACCCAGGTCTCTGGAGAGGGGACATCCGTTTTTTCTTGCTAGTATTTCTGGGAGGAGGACAGGATGAAGCTCATTCTGCAAGTGAAAGCAAATCTAGAAGGGATTTCAGCTGCTGCTACGGGGGAGAAAAGTCTGCTGCTATGGGGGTGTGAAGAAACAGTTATGAAGGGACATTCAGAGTGACTGCCCTCGGGAAGAGTAGAATGTGCCTTGTTCCTCCTGCAGCCTTGCAATCCCCCCTGAATGCCCCTTGTTGCTAGAGCCTCATAGGGAGCAGATGGCAGAGCCAATAAGATTTGCAGAGCTCAGCCCTGGCGTCACAAAGCAGATATAGAAGGGTGAGTATGGAGCCGGGGGCAATGACTTAATACCTGGCACTTCTCTGGTTCTTCTCTTGTCCTCATTTGCTTTCTAAATCCAAAGTAGGAATCTATTTAGAAGGTAGATGATATTCTATCTTCAGTTAATTCAATAAAATCATGTTCCCTGTTCCAGAGGCATTTGGCGCTATGGCAACTTGTTCCTCTTCTCCTGGCCTTTGTGGTCTCACTGTCCCCTGGTTTTTCCACAATTTTTCTGACTGTTCCCTCTCAGTCTCATTCACAGGCTTTTGGTTTCACCGTTCCCCCACCCCTCAAACCTGCTCTTCCTCCTATATTTGCCATTTCAACAAATGCTTTTAATTTATACATAGTCATCCAAGCTAGAAATTAGAGTCACTTTCCTATTTTGTCCAGCGTTTTAACCTGATGGATACAAAACCTGAATGTTCTACTTACTCTCTAATCACCTCTCACATATCTTTCCTCATTCCATTCTGCCTCTCACTGGCCCTCATCACTACTCATTAGCTCCCTCCTAACTGACTTCCCTGACTGTACCCTAGGCCCTTCTAATCCATCACCCACACTTCCCTGCCTAAACTTCCTCAGTGGATTCTACCACTTCGACTCACTGGCTGTCACCCAACATTGGGCTACAATCACCAGGGGACTTCCAAAAACACAGATGCCTGACCCTGCCACTAGAGACTTCGTTTTAACTGGTGTGGATAAGTGCCCAGTCTTTTATGTTTTTAGACATTCCCCAGTTGATGCTAATGTTCAGCCACATTGGTGAGTCATGGCTTGAGCCTTCATATCCAGTACTTCCTATACGCTGCTTCATTTCTATTTCTCTAACCACATCTTCAGATTTTTCTCCCAAATCATCATGTGCTCCAGTCTTCCCGAACCACTTGTTTTCTTGTCTCAAATGTCCTCCCTACTCTTCCTTATAAATTCCTCATCATCCTGTAAGGCTCCACATGGGCACCATTCTGGGAAGTGACTGTCCCCAACCACTAGAATTGTGTAACAAACAGCTAAGAGCATAGGTTTGGAAGTCTGAAATTTTTTACCTCAACTCTACCATTTATAAAATCTATCCAGCCTTGGAAAAGTTACTTTGTCTACCTAAGCTTCAAATCTTCCTCTGTGAAATGGTGGTAATATCTGGCCCAGAGGGTGGGTGCGCCAAGTAAATAGTGTATTTGCACTGCCTAGCATAGTGCTTGGCAGTAGATACCACCCAATAATCATCAGTAGCATACACCTTATATTACCTATACTTATTCCCCATCAGTTGTGAACACAGCATTGTCAAGGACTATATCTTTCATTTTTGTGCCACAATTTTTAATAGAGCATCTTACACATCATGGGTACTAAATAAAATGCCTATTAATGAATAAAAATATGATTCCTGATATTGATATCTCAGTGTCTATTGATAGTCAGAAAGCCAATCTTTTTCTGTGAATTTTTGTTTATCCCTTTATCTGACTTTCATGTGGTAAGTGATACAGCAGAATTTTTTTTCTTAATTCAGAAATTAGAATTGTTCAACTATCTCAGTTCCCATTTGTAGACAATATATGCATTTTTTCAATAATATTTATTGGGTACCACATGCATCAGGCATTACGCTAGGTACTGAGGAGAGATTCGTGAACCTCTATTCTGATTCTTTACATATTTAGAGGTATATAAGTTGTTGAAGGAAGGAAGGAAGGAAGGAAGGAAGGACAGAAGGAAGGAAGGAAGGAAGGAAGGAAGGAAGGAAGGAAGGAAGGAAGGGAGGGAGGGAGGAAGGAAGGAAGGAAGGAAGGAAGGAAGGAAGGAGAAAAGCAAGACCTCTGAGTTGGCTGCTTTCTCCATGCACTCTCCTCCACCATCTCCACTTTTATAAATTTCTTCTTTACTCTTTAAGGTGTTTTTTAAAGGGATCTATACAATCTCTTAAGACCTATGTCGAATGCCACCTTTCCACAAGACTCTGATGAGCCTCCATTTGGAATTAATAATTTTAGAGTGAATATCTGATCACTGCATTTTGTGTCTATTCCACACCCATCACCTTCACACCCTGTTGGAGACAACTGGTCTACCTCCAACTCTCCCAGCAGACTGTGTATTCTTTGAGGCAGGGGTGAAGCCATGTATCTTTATACACCTTATAATATAAAGCACAGCTCAATACAAAACAGTTATCAAAAAACTTTTTTTAACTGAAATGTTATCTATTATCCGTGAGTTACTGGATTTTTTAACTCTCTTTTTTATGCTCACTTATTGGAATATTTTTACCACAATCAACAGGATCAGCACCATCATCATTATTGTCACATGAGCATAAATGTTTTTTATGATTAGAGAATTAAAAAATAGTTGAAAAGTGAATTTCTTTCTTAAAACTTAATGGGAAAAAACACAACCACAAAATCACTATCTTTAAAACTTCTGCAGTGAAGGTAGAAAAAACACCACATATTTCTGAAACCTCAATTTCCTGTGAGTCATCCTTGGGGAAATACAATATGAAAAGAATCAGCACAGATTCCAGATGGGAAGGTTCCTTGAAATACCCTCAGAGTTCTTTGAGGATGTCTTCTGAATTATTTGTGATTTATTAGTTTATATCAGATCTGGACAAGAAATGTGTGGTTCAGCCTGGTCTTTCTCTCTCCAAGTCCACTTATCTCAAGTGTTGACTGTCAATTTGCCTAAAGGAAAAGGATTTTTTTGAGTTTACAGAACTCAGTAACAATATTGAGAACCTTCTTAGAGCCACTTTTTAAAGTCACTTGCTTCAACAGCAAGAGCAATGTTCTGTGAATTCATTATATACCTCTAAAAAGAAGCAATACATTGTGGAGATGAAGAGTACAGAATCTGGAATTAAATGTCCTGTGTTTGAATGCTAAGTCCACTGCTTAGAGTTATGTGACCATAAACAGATTACATAAACTTTTTGTGTCTCAGCTTCCCAGTATGACTTACCTCTTAATATGTATTTACATCATTTGATTAATTAACACATATCAACTTTAGAATAGAACAGAGTTGTACTCAATAAGTTTTAGAATCATTATTATCAAAATTATTACAATTTTTATCTTTCCAGCCTCATTCCATACATGTTCCCTCTCCTTCCCTTCCTCTTCCCTTTCTTATTTCCTTCCTTCCTTCCTTCCTTCCTTCCTTCCTTCCTTCCTTCCTTCCTTCCTTCCTTCCTTCCCTCTTTCCTTCCTTTTTTCTTCCTTCTTCTTATATCGAGGAATTATCTTTTCCAAGTATTCTCTGTGTGCTGTGGAAAAAAAGGTGAACAAAACAGATAACCTTCCTTTCGTGAGGAGGAGCCTTTGTTTATGAAAAGGAATCTGACCATAAACAAACAGATCAATAACATAGTGCCAGAGGGCAATGACTGATAAGTACTATGATAAAAGGAAAAGCAATCATGTGCCCCTTTCAAGTACAAAGAGGAAGCAATGATATGTGAAAATTTGAACTGAATAAGTAGCTAGTTGTTTCAGATTTCACAGTATATAACATGTGTTTGCTGTTTTAGACTTATGCCAAGAAAGCACTCAACTAAACTCTTTTCCCAAATACAAACTTGTCAATTTGTGTTTATCTCTCGGGTATCTGGAAGTCAAGACTGCCCTGAAGAAGACAAGAAGAAAGCGGGCCTGGAGACTTGATACATGCTGCAGGACCTGCAGGAAACCTACAAAGCCTAGAAAGAAATGATGGGGGCTGGGAGGCAGTTCAATTTCTGGTCAACACTAGAGTAGCCCTGCTTAAGTTATAGTAGTAATGGTAGCATTTTGAGTGATGAAACTGAGACTTCAGGAGATCACCTACCTTAGTCTCATAATTTGTAAAATGGGAATTGAAAACCTTCCTCATGGAGTTGTTGTAGAGATTAAAGCTATTCTCTGAAAGTGAAGAGCGCATGATTCAAACGCCGGATGGCCGGACTCCGAAACCCACGGCATCTCTACCCAGCAGCCCTCCTAATCCCGCAGGTCGACTAGCATCTGCATCAAGGACATCCTGCTGTACCAGTGAGAATGCTTGGCAAAAGGTGAGGAGCACTGTTTGAAGACACAGAGCCTATCAGGACAAGAAAAGTCCCTCAATCTATAGGAACTAAAGTGCCTGGCGTTAAAGTCAGACAAAAACTGGGGCAAGAGTCGAGATTTAGAACATGGGTTTAGGATGATAGCTTATTCAGAAGCCCAGTTATTAGAAATGAACTACAGGTCAATATAAGATTAACAGCAAATTTTGCCTCCTAATTCACCAGAAAATCTATTGGCCTTCATATTTCCCATAGGGGGTGGGACCACTGGTTATGCTTAAGGTATAGTTAAGACATGTAGAGGTAAAATAACAGTTATAATGATATTTTAAAAATACATATGTCATTGAAACACCATTATTTTTGGTTATGAGTTAGTATTCATAATCCTTAATACTTAGGATTCCTGATCCTTAATTTTTAAATAACAATGGATACCATGTGTTATTAGGTGGAAAGTTTCACAGGAAGACACTGTTTAGTAGAAAGCACAAAGGTCTTGAAATTGAAATCCGAGTCTTGATTTTAATTCCCAATCTGTGAGACCTTATAGTAGTCATTTAATTTCTCTCAGGTTGCACAGGTACAAAATTGGCACCAATCTTGTTTTATATATAGTTTATAAAATTGCTACTAAGATAATAACATGAATCAACCTTAAAGAGTATGAAATATTGATATAATACAAAAGGTGATATTTTTGTATTTCTGTACAGTTACAGGTAAAAAATATTAAAAACAGGTTCTCTACATTAGTACATTTAATATTGGGAACTGTCATTATTTAGGGAAATTGTGGTAATTCTTTGGCCAAAATTTCAACTCATAAAAATAAATAGTTTCTCAAGTGCATCTATTTATAACTTTGAAATTTGTGTGTTGGCTTTACTCAAATTTGAAAAGCCAACATCTTCAACCTATGTTATTAAAACATTTTAGCCTAGCTATATGTCGGGGGAAGGTGACCTCTGTCAGAATGGTGACGAAAGCTGCTGACATAGGTGTACAGAGGTGACACCTGACCACTGAGTATTGAAGGCTCCTCTGACTCTTCCTCGGACAGTAATCTGGACTGATGACTTCAGAGGTGGTCCTAACTGCAGATGGAAACTATCAAGAGTCCCTTGCAGCAGCAGAACAGAAGGCAGCTGTATTATGCAGTGGGCCATAGTCTACTCAGGGGAGAAGCAGGACAGATTAAGAGCATGGTAGACAGAATCTGATTTTTACATGGGTTCATTTATGCAACATCATGAAAGTTATTCACTTTCTTCTGTCTTCTCAATTACAGGTATTCTCCAGTGAGACCTATCATTATGAATATGTTTATTTTTGACTTAAAAAGGATTGCGACAGAAAGAGATATTTGCTTCTCTGATATCATTGCCTTGGAGACACTGGATTTAAATGGACCAGGAATGAGAGAAGGATTAAGTAGAGAGTTTTAATGCTCTAAATGTTCTGAATGAATGAAGGTGACACAGGATCATGATAACTTCTTCAATAATGGTCGTGACCCCTCTCTAATGTGAGAAACTCACTGCTGTTCTATGAGGCAGAAGCATTTACTCAGGGGTTCTCATGGACTGGGTGGCATCACCCCCTCAGTAGGAGCCTACCGAAATTTTAGGAGCACACCTAAGAAGAAGGAAATTATTTCTATAACATGAACCTTAAAATCCCAAGTCCATCACATGATAACAGAGGTCCAGGTTGCTGGTCCGTGTTGCTACAACAGCCTGTGAAACGCAGCCTTCAGTCTCTCCTTGACTTCAAGTATCAATGTTTATGGAAATCACCTATGCCTAGCAGCTCACAGCATCGTCGCGCATGTCCACAGAAACATTAGAAGTGCCCGCAATAGGATTCTTTCCCTGATCAAAATTGCACCCACATTAAAACCAGGGCTATAGTTTTCTCCCAGAAAAGTTAACTTTGCAACTGTGTTGTCCAGATGTACAACGTCTGTGACAGTTTGTTTACGGATTGTACACAAGTGCGGCCTTGGGAACAGAGAAGCTGTTGTTTTGGCAGTTGACTGTCAATACACTTGGGGTGTTTGTTTTGGGGACCTTTACTGGAAATCTGAACGTCTTACTGATTCAGAGAATGGCCTTGTTTTGTTCTCTGCCAATCAGCATCCTCCTAAGACCTCAGAAACTTTTAGACAACTTGTTTTCCCATCATGTTCTATTAAGACATAGCTGAAGTTCAGGAAAGTACGTATGGCATTTCAGTTATATACTCCAAGAATGGCATGTCCAAGTTAATTAGTTATGATTCTGAACATTGTTTTGGGTGTCAATCAATCTCTTGCAGAAGAAAGGAGAAAAAATGCATGTTTCCCCCCGTTTTCTCACTGCTGATGAGTTTGGACACTGCACCACAATCATTTCAAGTCATCTTGTTTTTTTCTTAAGATTATATCTGCAATGATATACAATAAAAATTAACAATCAGAACATGTCTTCATAATGTCCAAAGTTCGAGTACAATTAGTCTTTTTTTTTAAAAATCAAATTGAGTCTGCTTCATTTGCAGGAAAATTCCAAGAGTTATTCATCAAGATGGTTTCATTCATCTCAAAGTTTCACTTAAAATGCTTGGCCTGCCATGACAAAATGCCAGAGATTGGGTGGCTTAATGACCAAAAACTTACTGTCTTACAGTTCTCTAGGCTGGAAGGCCAAGATCGAGGTGCTGGCATAGTCACTTGTGGGAGCTCTCTTTCCGGCCTGCAGACAGTTACCTCCTTGCTGTGTGCTCACAGGTCAGGAAGAAAGAGGAAGAGAGAGCAATTTCTCCGGTGTCTACACTTATAACAAGCTGAATCTCCTCATGAGGACTCTGACCTCATGAATTTATCTAATCCTAATTATCCCCCAAAGGCTCCAACTACAAACACTACCACCTAGGGGAGGGGGGCCTTCAATGCATGAATTTATGGGGAAGGGAGTCCAGTCCACAGCAGCCCAGTTTGTCGTATAAACTACTCCTCACCCCTCTGAAAGTGCAGAACTGCCCAGACTCTTTCAATTGTTTAGTTAGCAGTGTGAGATTTTCAACACAAAGTTGATTTCACCTCACTTTAATTTAAACAACATAAAGTAAGTAGCCTTCATCCTCGTGGAACTCAGAGGTTACTAAGGCAGTAAATACATATAAAATAACAGTGTAAGAGCTATCAGCAGGCTCAAAATAGGCAAGGACTCAAAAAACAAAAGCTACAAATATTTCTACTTCAGAAAATTTGAGTCACTATCATAAAGAAAGCCAAATCATTTGAGTGTTTGAGAATTCAACTATTCATCTGATGAGCTAATTCACATTAGAAGATTGGACAGTGTGTGGGCAGGTTCTAGCTCCACAGTAAGTAAGCATATTTATAAATAATTATATGCTCAGAATGGCACATGGGGTGGTTCAAACAAGCCA
Organism: Tonatia bakeri; assembly: GCA_004024845.1. NCBI lineage: Eukaryota > Metazoa > Chordata > Mammalia > Chiroptera > Phyllostomidae > Tonatia > Tonatia bakeri. The sequence goes on along the minus strand of PVIA01002834.1, from coordinate 166,329 downwards.
TTGTGGTAGGCCTATGTGTAGTTACCCCTTTGAGAGCATGGCACTCGAGTACAGGCTATAAGAAGGACCCTGCGTTGCAACCTTTAAAAATCACCACGCAGATCCTCAGGGACCTATTCTAGCTGGGAAGTCCACATAGACAGAGTATGCATGAGTTGGGCCATGTAGACCCATCTGGGTGGGCCAGCGCTTGGATTTTTCTTGAAGCCAGTCTGCCAGATCCCAGCTGTTACCAGAAGAGTCTGTTCAACTCTTTGGCTTTCTGCCAAGAAATAGTTAAGGATCTGAGACGAGGGAAAATCCCCAAGAGAGTCGGACGCATCATTCTCCATAGCTCAGAAGTGCTCAAGCTTTAGGCGACTGTACACGTTCACCGCAGAGGTTGATAATGACTTCGAAACAAGCTCTCTCGGGGCTCCGCACACACTGTTGACTGTTCTCCTTCGGAAATGTGCATCTTAGTCCAGGTTCTGTCATTTATTTGTGGATCACATCTGAGAATCACCTATCATTCCGATCCTCACTTCCTTATTCATTCCTAGTAATAGAATGTTTGAGATTTGTTAGTTTCTGAACAAAACACTCAAGAGAATGTAATTTCATCTCATACAATAGTCACTATTTTAGAAAAGCATTCTAGCTATGTGAATACAAATTTAAATGTTTTATTTCAATTGAATTAACTTATTAATTTATCTAAGAGCTGTTTAATTTTTTATTAGTGTGCCCTCAACTCCTCCCCAATATATTGGATAACCACTTTTTCCATGATTGCCAATCTGTTGTTTTTGCTATATTTACAAATAGCCTACAGAATGAAATAAACCTTGCGGTATTCTGTAAGCAAGGACCTGTCCTCAGTCCTTGAACTCATATTTGCTTATAAGTAAGTCATTAGCGAGTAAGAGCATATCTCTCCAGGCCCTGGCCATGTAGCTCAGTTGCATAGAGTGTTGTCCCAATATGCCAGGGTTGTGGGTTCAATCTCTGGTCAGGGCACTTAAATATATATATCCTTAGGACAGTGGTTCTCAAAATGTAGGCCCCGAACCAACAGTATCAGCATCATCTAAGAATTTATTAGAAATGCAAAAATCTCACTCCCTACACATATCACACCTCCTAAATCAGAAACTTTGGGGTGAACACCATTATAATAATCTACATTTTAACAAGCCTTCCAAGTTATTCTGATACATGCTAAAGTTGGAAAGCCACTTTCCTAGAATATAAGCTCTGTGAGGACTGAGGCCCTGTCCCTTTTGCACACCACTGAATCCTCAGCACCTAGAATAGTGCTTGCATTTATGAAATATTCAATTAATAGTCACTGAATAAATGAATGAATACATTAATACTTTTATCAATACATTGGAGAAAGAATTATGAAGACTTGCTGATAATTAGCATAGAAAAAAGGAGGGGTAACAAATATACTGGATAACAGTATTTGAATCCAAGATGATTTCAAAGAATGGTTTGATAGATTCAGCAAGAATAAATAGATAACAGGGATAAGCATCAATTCTTACATTTGGATTAAAAAAAAAAGTTCCTGCAACAATACATACTAGGAATGTATTGTTTGGACATAATATGTAAAAAAAGAACTTGAATTTAATTTAAAATGCATTTCTTATGAGTCAGTAGTGGGTTTGTTTGCTGGAAAATGCTAATGTAATCTCAAACCGCATTATAGGGAGTGTGATATTCCATGTTGAACAAGGATGGCTCCAATCCTCTCTTTACTAGTCAGATGTCATTGAACTGTTGAGCTCATTTGAAGAGCAAGGTATACACTCAAAGCATTAAAAGAGGAGCAACTGGATTTGTCTATTTATTTGTCTAAAAAGAAACAAAATGAAATAACTGGGACAAGGCACTGGGGATACCAAGATTCATGATACAGCCACTGATTCTAAGGAGCTCACAGATGCCAGAAGGTTCAGGCATCCCTAATGGTAGCACTGTAACGTGGCCTTCCCAAGGACAGTTCTCATGCAGAGTGAGCAAAGGAGAAAGACATGCTCAGCATGCTCTGTGGGGCTTAAAAAAGTGTTTTTCTCAGGCACAGTTTTTAAAATTTCCGACTTCAGGAAGAGAAGACAAAGTAATAGCGATCATAAAATGTTTGAAGTGTTATCATAAGGAGGAAAATGGGGCCTTTATCTTTAAAAGTCCAGAGCAGTAGACAGAATCAGTGGCTATAACTCAGGAGACAGAAAGTTTGATATAAAAAAGAACTTTCTAAAAGTGAAACCTGCTGAAGGCTGGAAGGAAATTCTTGGAAAAGAGGGAACATAAGCTAGGGACTACTCTAAAGAATGCTTTGCTTTGGAAGAAGGCTGGATTACATAAGTTCTATGATCTCTTTTTACTCTGAAATTTTATGTACTTTCTGTGATTCTGGTTAAGCTAAAGAAAAACCAAATTTGTTTGGGATTAACTTTAAAGGCAAATTTCTTTTACGCTCAGTCCCTTGACAGTGGTCCCTATAGGCCAAACCCACGGCCCAAGGACTAAGGATCATACGACACAGCCCACGAGGACAGCGTGGACGTGGTCGGGGAGCGGAGCTTGAACACAGAACAGAACTTCACTGAGAAGTTTTGACTGAGAGAGTTTGGTTGAGATATTTCCCAAGTTCCTTTCGATCTATAAGTACCTTTTCTATCTAGTATTTTTTCCCTTTTATCTTTTCATTAAAGAGAACGTGTTTTTCTCCTTTTGAGTTTCCCGCGCCTTAGATTTTCCGATTACATTCTCATGGACGTCATTTTACATGTGTGTCTTTCTCCTATATTTCCCTAAATGGTTGGATCGGTAAAGCAGTTTAATCAATGTTAAGTGTCATCTTACAATATTTTAAGAAGAACTACTTCACAGGTGGTTTCTGCTACATTAGGAGGTGCGTAATGTCTGGATGTCTCTCTTTTTGTGATGTCAGTAACCATGGTTGATCATTTTGTAAGTGTACATTCTTATACCATGTATACGCACGAGACTGTTGGAACTTCCCGGCACCTAAATCCCTCTCGAGCAGCACAGGTTCAACACTCCCCTATTTGCCTTTTATGACATGTCTTTGCCTCCTAAAATATTTAACGAGTAGTTAAGGACAAGTATATTTTAAATAATCTAGAAAGCATGTGGTTGTTTGAAGGAATGTGCAGTAAGTATAACATTTATTTACCTTTAAATATGTTGTTTCCTTAATGTTTTCCATATCATCAACTTTTAAGATTATTTTTCCTTTTAAATGAACTTTTTTTCCTCCAATTTGAAACCCACTTTTTTCACTGACATTATAAAGGATAAATGTTCTTATTTACATTATTTTATAATGATTGAGAGATCCTTCTGGATTTTCTAGATCATAGATACACTCAGTCCTCACTTTAGAAATAAGTTATTATTTCATATTCAATATTTTGCTTTCTAATATAATTTTGTGAAAAACTTTAAACATGACTTTAATGTAAAAGTGTTATAATTTATATATTCATAATAAAAGAACTATAAGGATGTGACTTACTCCCCCGCTCAACATTTTTCTTTGACCACCAATATACTGGCATGTTGGGCTTATGTGAAGGTAAATGCTAATTCTTTATACCTTCCTGCATTTCAAAAATTCCCTTCTTTTATCTGAATTTCAAAAGGGTACATACTCTTAGGTTCCTCTGCTACTCACGGCTGGAATTTTCAAGCCAACACCTTCTCTCTCCTCTCTTTTCTTTCATCATATTCCAATCCAAATGCAAGTGCTGGTAAGAAAAGCATGGGCTAGCGTGATAAGCGCTGAAAAAAATAAAGCTGTTGTTTCTTAATCATTTGAGCAGTGGCCAAGGTTTCTGAAATTAAAGAAACAATAAATCAAACAAATAAACTCCAGAAAATATTTAAATTTGGAAGCAATTTCTTTTTTAAAAAATGAACATAGTTTGCTCTGTTTTTAAATTGGTCCTTCTCCATAATCAATCTACCTTTTTATAATAAAAAGAGAGGGGTGGGGAATGAGTAACCTGGCTATGCAGTGACCTTTACGGAGGTCTGCTCATCTCCTGTAACCTTTTTAATTTGTCAGTTTGCTTTGTTGTTGTTGTTGTTCTATGAGGTGTGAGAGAAGTTCTCTCTGAAGAAGTCAGGCAGATTAAAGATAATAAATTATTATGTCAGACAGAGAGCCCAAATAAGAAACACCATCAGTAGAAGGGCCAGATGGTCTGGATAATGGCATTGTATATGCCCCAAGAAAACCACAGCTGTTTATAAAGGCATCTGCTGACAAATGCTCATTTTGAATGGAAACCTTCTCCAATGAACCAATGAGGCTATTTAATTGAAGTTTAATATGAAAGCAGAAGAAATTTAATAATAGAACAGAACTTTGAAGAACTATCAGTCTTCTGCTCAGCACGCACCCTAGTTCTTTGAATGAATTTTTATTGTATACTAGTGGAAGCTAATCATAACCAAATGTTGGAGTGTGTATTCCATGTACTTGGTCTCAGCATCATGTGGCAAAGAATTTTCCACACAAAACCTTAATTACTCCTATGCATGTGCGTGAGTGGACAGGATATCTATGGGAATCAGCAGGTCACCCAGTTACATCCTGATTCACAAGGAATAACTTATACCCATAGGAAGCCATCAATGTCAGCTTTCCCCCTAAAATCATAAAATACCCTCATCTGCCTCATAGAAGCAGAACCACATGTTGCTTCTTAGAATTTACAAAAGTCCTCAAGACCTAGGGCTGTAATGATTTAAAAAAGAAGGGTTCTATTCCCATAAATAGCAGTTTTTTCCTGTACATAGACAAAATAGACCTGCCAATTCTCCACAGTGATCAGGCAATCCTAGAGCTGAAGCTCCTTGCTGCAGTCCTTACATCACTAGCCTGGCAAATGCCCGAAGATACATGACTGAATGTGCTACAAATGAAATTGGTGCAAGGAATACACAAGATATTTTCCTTCAAACAATTGTCCAATGAAGGGAATACTACTTTTTTTAAATAGCACAATAATGTGATTTCCTACAAAAACTAATATTTATATAGTAGAAAGCAATTTAATGAGTTACCACTTCTCTGCTTAGACTATATGCTACTTTGTGATGAGTTTTTTGTTGTTGCTGCTGCCATTATCATTGCTCAATTATAACATAAGCTCCTCTGTTTGTGTTTGCCGGTCTTCCATGTTACATGCATCATGAACCCCTTACCTCAAAAATTTTCCCATTGATTTTCCTCTTGATGAAGATATTCTTGCCGTGAACTTCAACCAACTGGTGATAATTTTATGGAAACGTTTTCATATTTAAACTCTGAGTAATTGCATACACATGGCCTGGAGACCATGCCTCTAAGCCAGCTGCCATTTTTTAATCAAGGGTTCTCTAAGTCACAAATGGTTACCACTGATTCCCTCAACAGCGTGTATTTGTCTGGATAACGTTAAAGCACTAACAAATATCTGTAGAGTGTTGAAGGGCTTTAGTAATAGACTTTGTAAACGTAAATTTTAAATAAACTTAAGTTTTAATAAAGTCAGATGCAAATTCTAAGCTCCCTTCACTGAATCTCCTTGGGGTTATTCACATTTAATTTCTCAGTGTTCCTTGAGCAAGGTAAACTCTTTTGATTCAATTCTTAAGTCTCTTCTCTATAGCACTCACGGAAGTTGAAACATCTTGCTTCCCTACTCATTTGTTAGTTAAATTAAATTGTTCCTTATTTTTCTTCTTCAGGGGACTCCAAAGCAGTATCCTTAACTTTGCCATGGAATTGGTCTTTCTTCTGCTCTTCAGATTGTGTTGGCTGTGAGATTCAGGCCTAGAAAGTCAGCTTCAGTCACGGTAAGCCTTAATGTAACGTTTACTCTCGTAGGTAACTTAATTGGTTTGTACACAAAAGGCATGCAAGGCATTTTAGAGCAATGTTTGTGGACTCCTGCCTAATGAGTATCAGGGTATCTGGGGAAGTTGTGGATGTGGGAGCCACTGGCAGAGTTAGAGCTGGGGGCATCGACCAATAACAAAGCAGTTATTGTCGCAATAATTCACAGATGATCTTATTGTTCCTAGAGTCTTACAAGTGCAATAACCACAGTCCTGACTCCTCTTCAGACTTTTGGAATTCTCAATTCCACCTGGAACTCATTTTCTCAAGGAAGTTACTTGGGCATGTTTGCTCCTTTGATAACTACCGGAGACCAAAACATATTCTAACTAAAAAAGTGAAAATTTATTTTTGAGTCATCTGGCTGTTTTGTCGACATGATGCCAAACATCTGGATATTTGGGATGCCTCCAGATGATTGACTGAATTTTTCATTTTCAACCAACATGGTTTCTGGCATCATGGAAAAAGAGCATCAGGCATTGTTTACGCAGTGGCCTCAAGCCCATTTCTGGAGTATGCTGGTGCCTACCCACATGAGCCGCCCTGACTGATAGGAAGAAACATCTGCTATTAGTTATTTCTTTGTTCCGTATCCTCAGAGTGTAGCGGGCAGGGGGGACAGGTGGTTGACTGATAGCAAAAGGTGAACTCAGAGATAAAAATAGAGGCTAGCTCTTGAAAAGCCTTCAAAACCACCCTAAAGCAGTCGGAAACCATGAACTGCTATGAGCAGGAAACTGATGAGTTTCTATTAACCTTAGAAACAATCCTTCTGGTCACAGGTTACCAACTGCATTAGAGTCAGGGTAAGTGGAGGTGGTGAAGAGTCTGTAAATGTCTACTGCAGTGATCCAGGCGAGAAATCAGTGCTGGCCCAGATTACAGTACGGGCCGAGGTGATTGGGAGACAGCGAAGGTTGTTGAACGGGAGTGGGAATGATCAGGAAAATTAACATGACAGTGCTATACCGGAGAGAGAAGAAAGTAAAGGGATGAGAAGCTGGAATGGCACATTGTATGGGAACTCAGGGCCTGAACAAAGGTAATGGCTTTGGGAATGGAGAAGGAAATGAATATGAGGGAGGTGGAAAGATCAGAATGGCTAGGATTCGACAGGAGTCTTTGCATGAAGAGTAAGAATGAAAGTATATTCTAAGACTAGTAATGTTTTAGAATATGCTGACTAAGAAGACTACGCCAACAAAAGAAAAGGAAAGTTCAGCTTTGATGAAGGGGGAGTGTTTACCTTGAGATGTTGGTGATACCCAGATACAGCTCAGTGGAGACAGCTGTTTTAGAGTGCAGATCTGGAGCTTAGGTGTGAGGTTGGAGCCAGGTATGTAGATTTGAAATCAGAGGAGTAAATGAAATTACCAAAGAGAGAAGAGGATAGACCTGTTGTTATATCATAGAAGAGAGAAGATGGGACAAATCTTCTACAGAGAAGTTGGGGTGGAAAAGGAGTAACTGATCATCAAGAATGAGAGGCTCACTGAAATCCAAGAGGCCAGGGTCACCCGAGGTATGTGGTGTGACTCTTGTGCCTGTTCACCCTACCACTTACATTTCCTAGCACAGGGCACTTCAGAACTTTCCTGCTCACCTGAGCCGCTGGTTTCTTAAAGATAAAGAACACTCTTGGGCTGTGATGAGTTTCTTTCTCTCAAACTACAGACTGTCTCTGGCTCTAGAAAAGTGATTATTTTGACAATTAATTGCACTATGATCATAGTTTCTGCGTGTCTTTTTCTTGCTGTGGTTTGTGTTGCATGGGAGAGTTCTCTGCTTTACTGATTGCCCTCTGTCTATCTCCTCTGATCCATCATCTACCTTCATCTTTTTTGAGTCTTTACCCTGGGCACTTGATCCATACACTGATCTGATTGTTCCTCTCTGGACAGCCTAGCTGCCTACATATCTGAGCTAAGAGATGCTGCCTCTTAGGGCCATGAGCACAGCAGTAGACTCATTGCTTGTGCCTACATGTAAATCAGAAATTACCCCTTATTTCTGACCCTCTACTGACTTCTGGTGGCCACTTGTTCCAACACTCCATTTATAATGCAAAATTGACATTTTTAGTTTGAATATATTTAGTCCAGATACCAAGGGGGGAGGGAGCGGTGAGGGAGAAAAGTTTGAGAAGGGAATGAGTAAATCAAACACTGCACAGGTTGAGAAGGATAATAAAGGATTATTGCATTGGGTAATGAATAATGGATATTTTAAAACATTAGAGTATTGATAGAGAAGAAAGACTATAATAAATAAAAAAGAATGAGTTTCTAATTTACAGAAATTAAGTCTATGTAAGCAAGTATTAATACCTACTACTTACTATTGAACTATTAAACATTAAAGTCCACTTATTTATCCAGCATTGTACTTAATACCTTTTGTAAAAGATTCACAATAAAAATTTCAACTGGAGTCTCTGTGTCTACCCCCATTCCGCCCTGTCGCCATGTCCTTGTAGGCAGTGCACGGCCAGTGCTGGGAGTTCAATTTGTACTCTCAGCAAGAAGAATTTCTTGTTTAGTTTTTTTTAAAACTATTTCATTGCCTCTCACAACTCACTACTTTTTAGAAAGTGATCTCTGTTGGTATCAAATCCTCTCCAGCTGGTCCTGCCAGACATTTATTTGAGGCACCAACACAGATGAAAATCAAATATAGCTCTGGGGAAGGTAAAATGAGTTTACAGCAGTCTGCATTCAATAAACAAGGAGCAAGGCTAGCATTTTCCTGCCCTCTTACAGCACTAACAATATTACTGCAAACACAAAAAGGACAAGCTTGAGAACAAATTTTCCCTTCTGCATTGGTGTCCCACATTCCACTGGCATCCCGGAATGTGGAAACGTGGTTTGAGGGCAAAATCCAACTCAACTGGCGATGAGAAAGTCTCTGACCCAGAACTCTTGAAATCTTCATGGCAGATTCTCTGCAACTTCTGGCTGCCTTTGGGTATCACCAAAGACAAGGTTGCTTTGAAATATCCAGTTGTTGAACACCATCTCTGTGTAATAGTCTGGAATGAGAAACAGGAGAATAGCTCCTGTCCGATCAGTCAGTCTGGCCCTCGAACTCATAAAAACAGAGGATCTTTGCATGAGTGTGTTTTAGAGGATGGTACAAGCAGCTTTGCAAGGTCTGTTGGTCATTTATAGCAGACGCTGTTGTCAACCCTTCATCCTATTCACCTTTCTTCCTTGAGGACAGAGCCCTGGTTTTGGTCTAGGGTCTACCACCTCCCCATAGGACTCAGTAGACAGTGACCCTGGTTGGTATAAACCAGGTGGACCTTCTCTTCTTGCTAGTGATGAACTTATAGGAGAGCATATGACCCAAGTCTAGCCAATAAGATATAAAGGGAAGTCTTTTGGGGACTTCTGAGATATATTTTCAAGGTTCTTTTTTTTTTAACCTCTGGGCATTTTTGGACCTAGAGGTAACACATCTTCCAGCCACCAGGACAGCTGATCTGAGGGCAAGTCTGGTAAATACCCCAGTGGAGGGCTGAAGGACCCGACATCCCTGACCTGCTCTGTGAGCTAGAGAGTCCAGTAATGTCAAACCCCACCTTCCCCGATGATGGCTGACAGGGATACCTTTGGTTCTTATTTAGTGAATCATACCTCATATTTTTAAAAATTGCAAACAATTCATTTTTGCTGGGATCCACCTTTCAACATACATTATTGATGGGAGACAAGTGACCATCGTGTAGATTGCAGAGTCTAATATTTCATAATATTCAAGAGCAGAAATAATGAATCAGAAGAGCTTTACTAATATATGAAAGAACCACAATAGCTGTGTCCTGAATATCAGTCTGTTAAAAACCACCTCAAATAATAGCTATTTTAGTATTACTGTTACCATTATATTTCAGATGCTATGTTAGCTGTTTCACATATCATCTCATTTGTGACTTTTATTAGTATTATAAAGTAGGTATCAATAATCCCTAATTTTCAGATCAGGGTCACAGACACTAGGCAATTTCTAAAAGCACATGATGAGTTTAATAATCATAATAACTAGTATTTATTTTTTGATTATTGTATTTTAAGGACTTCCTAAGCGCTTTATACATACAGTATTTACTCATTAATTATTACATCAACTTAGAATAAAATACTTCCATTTTCCATGTTTTGTCACTGTGGAAGCAGAAGTTCAGAAAATGGAAGCAAATTTCTTGAAGTCCCCTCAGTAGTAGGTGGCAGTGTGAGAGACTACAGAGCTTGCACACTTACTGCCTCCCTACACACTGGAGCCAGGATTCAGAATTACAGCCTCTCTGTCTGTCTAAATTCTAACACTATGTTTTTCCCTCTAGTTTGGGTAAGGATGTCAAAATATATTTTGGCTGTCTGCTCTGTTTGAGACACCTAGAATGAAAACTAAAAAACTAAACGAAACAATTTTGATAACATGAATGACATGGCAAACACTCTGGTGCGGGTGAGGGGAAACAGACAACTTGCTCCCTCTTTGATTCCAGAGAGCTTCTGTCGTCCTAGAGAACAAAAGGAATAATGGCTTAAAACAATAAGCCAGTGACAAGGCACACATGGGAACAGAGTCCAAGTCCTTCCATTGCAAGTCAACCAGAATGAAGCAGGTGAAATCTTGTCCCACTGTTGTAGCTGATGGAGGAATTTAATGTAACCGTTCAAACAGTGAAAATTACTACAAGTGTGGAAGGGTCAAATACATATTCAAAAAGGAGTGTAGAGGACAAGGAGTAAAGAATGAGTTGTTACAATCCTATTCACTTTGTCCTGCTAGAGCCCTTATGGATTGCTAAATTGAAAAATGTGTAATTGAGTTTTCATCCTTTTTGTTGTTGCCATTCAGTGAACGCTTACTATTAGGCTAACTCTGTTAGGCTCTGCTGAGTTCTAGGGGTAGAGCCCTCAATATCTTCCCATCACACAGAGAGACATAATCCAGGTCCTTACTTGGGTCTACCAGATCTCCCCACTGCTGTCCCACTAACCGTCACCTCTGCCCCGCTCATTCTGCTGCAGCCACACTCCTCTCCCAGCTTCCTCTGGAAGAGGTTGGACAAGTTTCCGACCCAGAGCATCTGCTCTGCTCTCTCCCCTTTTCTGCCCGCTGACCACACTTCTCCCAGATATTTGCATGCCTGCCTCACTCCCTCACTTGATTTAGGTGTGTGCTCAGACATCACCCATGCCATTACTCTCACACTCTATTCTGAGTCACATTACTGATTACATATTTATCTGTTCATTTGTTTTGTATTGCCTCACCTGCTCCTGCTTGATTTTCAAAGGGCTTTGTTTGATTCGTGGCTAAACACTTAGCACGTGCTATGGTGACTGACACATAGTTAGATCTCAATAAATATATTTTGGAAAAAAAAAAAGGTGACACATAGGTCCAGTAGGAGGCAGTCGCTCTAGGATACAGCTGAACTTCTCCAGCGACTCAGGGCTCAGCACTGCAATACAGTATAAGCCAAAGGGTTTAACAGTGTTATGCTCTAAGTAAACAGTCATCTATTATATAGTACAATTAAGCATAAACCCCAAATTGTTGCCTTTTCCACTTTTACATCTGACCACAGGTTAATAATAAAATAGTAAATAATATCAAAATAATATGACTATTATTATAACAATATTAATAGTAATATTAAGTAATTAAAAATTTAAACTTAGCTGCTGCTGTTTTTAAAATCTGCTGGTGTTCTCTTGATTGTCGACATGGAAATAGTTAACCCTATTTTGATAGTGCTGGTAAACTAGGTCTTTCCTTGTAACACAAACACTTGTAACACAATGATTAGTATAGGACAGCAGCACTAGCAAAATTCTAAAGCAAGCAAGAAGGATATTGTTCTTGATTCCACGTCACACCTAAAATCAACTTAAATGCACTTTGCAATAGTCTTCACCTTTGGAAATGTGGGTTGCATGAGCAACTTCTACCCAAGTAAATCCAGTACAGTCCATTTCTGTGCTGAGCACGTGGCTGCCCTGAAAACTGGTGCTACAACCAGATGTTTGACTCTGGAAAAAAGGGCATTCCACATATTCATCGAGAACACTTCTTGGCAAATCCAAGCCAATGGTACAGGACACATATGTGTGTCTATGGTCGATAATGCAGAAACCACATTGGTTATTTATAGGAAGCCTTAGAAAATTGGATGTATTTATAGAAATGACTATAGAACAGGCAGTTATTTTTAACACGAAAGAGTTGAAGTTGTTCAATGCAGATGCATAAATCGTCTCACCAATGAAATGATTGATTATGACAGAATCCACACTTGCAGACATTCTCTGATAGCTTACCCATCAAGGACTTACTGTACATAGCAAAAGACCGGGGACTTGTTCAAAAAGATTTAATAAGCACGGATCTTGTCTTTGAAAAAAGCATGTGCTCTCAAAAAAAATGAGAGGCTCACACTTGGAGAAGTCAAGTATGCTTGAGAAATTCACCACACCCCTTTTATGGCCATCAGCAGGCAGCATAGAACCTTGATCAAGTCTTTGCTCTTTGGGTTTTATGGGTTACAATGATGGATGACTGAATTCTTTAGTGATAGCCTATTGCGTCCTCTGTTCTACAAAGCAACTATGTTCTTGCATCCTAATTGCTTACAAATTATGTGAAGATTGAGGTATAGATGTTATTCGAAAAAGGCAATTCTCAGTTTAAGGTGTTATATTATTAAGCACTCAACTGACATCCCTCCTCTTTCCCCCCACAAATATGTATAAGTAAATACAAAGTGATGAGAATTCAAAGGAGGAAAAGGTGATTGTAGATAGAAAACATGTGTCTTCTTAAGCAATGCAGATTTTGAACTGGGCCCCAAAGGCTGTGCAGGATGTAAAGAATGCAGAGAAGGAAATCCCCTCGTGGAGGCGGATGGGAGGAACAAGTGATACATTTTTGTGACAGTGTGGCAGGGTATAACCTGAAGGAGCTGGTAGGAGCAGGGCTATGACAAATTCTAGCCAAAAGGAGAAATAGGTGATCTCATGTATTTGTTCACATTATGGCTCCATAACCTAGAACAGTGTCTGGCCTACAGCAGAAATTCTATAAACATCTCTTGGAGAAAAAACAAACTAACAAGCAAACCTAGGTGGAACTGACTATGATATTACCACTGAAAAGGGATCACAAAGTTCCTAAACACTAAACCAAGATTAAGGAGAAGGAGGGAGCTTTCAAAGCTTTGGGGACAAGGCATTCTCATTTACTGAGCTCTGACGCATACACAGATTGGAAGTTGTCACTCTTGTCCTTACAACTAGAAAAAAGTTAAACTAAAATCAATGCCTTTTCTTGGGCCCATCAGAGAACTGAGGTCATAGGGCAAACTGCCACTCCAAAATCTGCAGAGACAGGAGAATACAGAGAGTCACTGCTGATATCAGTTTATCTGGACCTAAAACTGCAGGAGCCATAAACTGGCAGAAACACCTGAATGGTAATTTTGCCAAATTGTTAGAGGCTGAGAATGAGAATTCAGTGTGAGAACAAAAAATTCCTGGGGGTCATCGTCTCAGGGAGGACCTACATCTTTATGAGTTTCACATCCAGGAATACTACCAGGTTCTCATGGTGAAGAACCGAAAAAATAAAAAAATAGAAACCCCCCTAGTGTTCCTGGCAGGTGGGGGAGAAAATCACCCATATTTGAAATATGCCCAGGCCATTTTCTATAATCAGGAGCAGCTGTACAGGGGAAAAAACTTTACAAGAGCCTTATCCCACTTGTGAGAAGGCCAATAACCCCAATCCGGACTCTTCTAGCCTTCCCATCTCTGCTCAGGTGAGGCAGAGAGGAGAGCTTCTGAAGGAACAGCCCAGGGCCGCAGGCCCACAGAAAGACTGAGGTTGAATTGCAAGATTCTATACCGGCACACTTCCCCTTCCCTACACTGTACACCACGTCAGTAGAGCCGCAGTGGATTATGGGTGGAGGAGCAGCAAGACATCACCTCTCTTTCCACGTGTCTATGCCTCTGTTTCTGTTTTGCTCATCAGTTTATTTCATTCATTAGAGTCCACATATAAATAAGATCATATGGTATTTGTCTTTCTCTGACTGACTTATTTCACTTAGCGTAATAATCTTCAGGCAGAGAAGAGGAGAAGGGGGGGATTGGATAAAAGAAAGTGAAAGGATTAGTCAAAGAATATGTGCAAAATCCATAGACACAGACAACAGTGTGGTGACGGCCAGAGGACAGGGGGTTGGGGGATGGGAGAAGGTGGGCAAAGGTGGGGGAGGGGAATGGGGACATCTGTAATGGTGTCAGCAATAAAAATAAAAATTAAAAAGAGACATCACCTCTTTTAAAGACAGAGTTCCTAGAGAAGCTCAAAGAAAACAGGGGAAATAAAAATAAGGGCGCAAAAGCAATTTGAAGTGTCAGAAACCTACAGGGACAGCAAAAATTAAATAGCTCAACTTCCAGGTTAACATAAAACCTCACATTAAAGGACTGTTTGCTTCAGTTCCTATTACCTGATCAATCATGTCCAGCTTTTAGTAAAAAATTATGAAGCATGCTAAAAGGCAAATCAAGCGTAATATGAAGAGACAAAGGAAGAAGCAGATCCAGAATCAGACAGATAATAAAAGCTGTAGCAGGCTAGAAAGGCCAAGATTGTGAACTGCCTCCACTGTGACCCATCTAGGGGGTTAAAGGTCTTGTAATAAGAAGCAGATCAAACTAAAAGTGCCAAGTGGGCAAAAAAGTGGAAAGGCTTGACTACAAGAGGAGCAACAGGCAGTAGGAACTGCAGAGGTGCGTGAATTAAATAGTTCTGATAGAAAGGCAGCATGTAGAGGGATGGGTGAGCTAATTAGGCTTTCACTGGATTACAAACATATTGTGAACTAAACTGATGACAAGGACCTAAAGGTGGCTGAAGTTCCTTTGCAGTGTGGAGATGATTGATCTTCATAATAACCTGAGCACCAGGAGGGGAGAGTATGGAGGGTGTGCACAAGAAGTGAGCACAGCACTGGAACTGCCCAGGAGTTCTCAAGTACAAACCCAAGAACCATCTCTCTGCTCAGCCTGCCATGCTTATTAACTGTCATTATTTATTGAAAACCCATTATATTCCTGGTGAAATTCTAGGCACCTTGAGAATTCCCATAGCATGAAAAAGCCTGCCTAATCTTTGCCTTCTATGAGGTCACATATTGATGAAAACATTTCCTTTTGATTTGGAGCCAGCTGCTAAAGCTGTATGTTTGAACACATGGATGTCTTTTTTACAAGAAAAGCACAAAAGCAGAGGCCGAGTAACACTTTTAGAAGCACATTATCTAGCTTTCCAGAAACATCTGGAATTTGAGTTTCTGTTTTCATTATTCTGGAAAGCGACAAGCCTCCTCCTGACATTCACCTCCAGCTGACCTTATTGTAACATTGTTTAGAAAGAGACCCAGATTTGTCTATGGAAGTGACATTCACGGCACTGTCTGAATCACCTCATGATCCGCATTGTCCAGAAGCACTCTGCCTGGGGAGAAGGGAGTGACTGTTGAGATGTAATTACGTTAATTAGATGACATTTGGTCCATGCCAACAGTTCCTTGATGCTCGGTTCTGTTCAAAGTATTTGTGGAGACATTTGGGCCATAGTTAATATAAATCTTGCTTTTCTGCAAAATTCAAACCCTGAACATGTACCTAACCCCATGTGCATTACTAGCTAGGCTGCCGAAGCAAGAGGGGTTATTACTGGCAAGAACCACAACACAGTTTTTAAACCAATAAAACATGATAATATTTTTTATGTATCAATCCTGCAAACCCAAAGCATAAACAAATGTGATGGGCTGCTTGAATCCAGGATGTTTTCTAAGCATGAATGTTTTTGATAGCACAATCCCAGGTGTTTTCAATATCTTGAAAACCATTGCTTCATAATTTTGTCCATTTTTTTTAGGTGGAGAGTAAATCTAATACTTATTACCCTGTCTTGACCAGAAGTTGAGAGTGAGAATTTGAATTCCAAATTCCTCTTAACATCCTTTCCCAGTAGAGAAATCTTCTCCCAATTGTTCTCCTCTGGAAAAAAACAATATTTTAAGGATTGATTCTCAAGTTCATGCCCATTCTTGTCTGGACACATTCTGCCACCTTTCCTTGACTCTAACCTATAAGATACTGCTTGGCCTCAGTGATGAGCTGTTCTGGGAGAAGATAATCCTTACATCAGTACACCTACAAGACATTGCCAATCAATGTCAATAAGAACCCAGGGAGCATGCGTGAAAGTGGATTCCAATGGTGTTAAGCCAATGCATATATAACATAAAACTTGATTGGAACAAATTCATCATCATATGTCCATTCTACCAAATATTTGGAATTATTTTGTGACCAGGGAGTGAGCTAATATGTTTTTGGGTTAAATAATCAAAATATGAACTCAATCAGGGCCTACCTTTGTTGAGGTGAGACTATCAGAATTTTCCTTGCACACTATAGAGAGGAAAAGTCCAAAGGCTCAGGACGTAGGAACACATTAGGATAATACGTAAGTGGGCCTGGAGAACAGAGCAAGGTTTAAGAAACGCATTTGTGAGAGAGGCATTAGTATCTTTGAAGCACGCTCTGGAAGCTGGCCTCTGAAGACTAGAAACCGCAGAGAAGGGTGCTACTGTGCAGTCGGTGTATTGATTTCCGTGGGACTAATAACCTCTCAGATTGGTGACAGACACTTACCAAAGCAAAGTAGGTGACATTAGTGTTATGAGCTACAAGAACAAAATTAAAATCAAAGTGTTTTAATCCACTCAGGTTTAGTAGACTAAGAGTTGCCAGTACCCAAGGGACTTCCACCAGGAAAGAGTCACATTTCCAATATCTATTTGAAGCTAAGAACTCCTCCTAGCCATTCTGAGCTCCTTATGAAGGTGAGCTAATAGTCAGAGAAGGAGTCAGTGGTTGGAGTTTGATCCTATTTACTGGCAGAAATTACAGTGCTGCCGCATAGTGAAGACAAGGAAGACTATGCTTAGAACGCAAAGAATTCAACTGCTTTCCTCTTATTACTCCCTTATCCAATAGTCTGTGCAATTAAAAAACCTCAGAAATCCTATAAAAACAAGACAACCAAGCTCTCAGAAATGAGTGAACCACCCTCTGGCCGAGGGGCTGGCAGAAGACAAGGGGAACATAGAATGGGTGGAGGAAGCTGGCAACAATAGTTATCACCTTAGGCCTCATGCTCATGTCCAGGTAGAGGGGCATAAACTTTATCAACTATATTTCATTACTTGATTTTATTTCCTTTCACTTCCCTTTTCCCCTTACGGTTCCTGATCTGAGCAATGCTATCTGCAATTAAAATTTAGGTGTCAGCTAGAATTAAGACTTGACTAATGCAAACCTTTATTTTTATGGCAGATGGTAGAGCCTTTTGCTTTTCCTGTGCTGGAGATAGGAATTTTTCATTTAGATGAAGAACAAGAGCAGAGGTTGACGAGATAAACACAGATAGATGATGGACAGATAGATAAATAGATGGATGAGCAGATGAGTGAATAGACTGACAAACAGATGATAGATGGAAAAATAGATAGATAGATAGATAGATAGATAGATAGATAACTTTTGTCTCTATATAGCTACATCTATATGCCATTTTCTTGTTCACATCCATTCTTTAACCCCTTTTACTCTATTTTCTGACCTTGCAGACTCAACCACATGACCTACATGAGTAGATTCTGTAACACCAGACTCCCAGTTGACTTTGACCAACTGGACACTCTAACAGGAGGTTGAATGGAGACAGAAGAGTCAAGTTAGACCTCATTTTCTATAGGACTTGACAAGCTGACTGTGTCCTTTGACACAGGTCATTACTCTTAGAGTGGCTGATTTTACATGATGACTCTTTCCTTCTGGTCCTCAGTAAGTACACCTGACACGTCCTTGTCCCTGCAGGAATGGTAAAGGTTCAGCTGCCTCTAAGCTCTGTGCTACTGACTGCACTATCCTTTATCAGTTCCCCTAAACCCACCTTCATAAGTATCTCTTGTGAATGCATTCTGTTAATTATCCTATTTTTGAGTGTGGTATCTGTTTCCTGCTGGAATCTAACAGATACAACTTCTTTTCCTCCTAATGAATCCTCCTTTTCTTGAGAAGCTAAAAGCCAAAAGGAAAGAAAGAAATGAGTCTTAGTGTGGATAAAGAATTGAAATATTCAGCAGGACTAACATTCACCTAGACTTTTTAATAACTGAGAGTAGAAACCTACGAAATCAGTCTAAGAGGTCATTAATGAAGTTATTAAATTTAATTAACTAAAGACATAAGTGAAAGTCAGCAAAAATGGGTTAAAATATTTGATTTTGTGGAAAAAGAATTAAAGCCACTTTCTATTTGTTGCCTCTCAACAAGTACCTGACTATACTGGGTTTCTCAGTCACCGTGTAAAGTCATTTTTAAAGAGGTCTTTACAATCTTAATGTAAAGAAAAAGGAATTCCAAAAGTCTTGGCATCTCTCAAAGAAAATGAAAAATATCCAACTTATAAAGCATAGTGACATTTTTCAAAAATTGTCTTGCTCCTTCCACAATTCCTGAACCCTTTGCCAAGCAAGTCACAGCTGCTTTGCACCCTTCCTGCATGGTCAAATTCCCCCAAATTCTTTCCAGTTCTTTACCCACGACTTTCCTGTTTTTTGTCCTCCTTCCCAATTTTTCAATGCATACACAAAAATTAAATATTTCTGGATTTTTAAAGATTTTTTTCTCTGCTTTATTAATTTCCCACATGCTTTCCAAGAGAAAGAATGCCCTCACTTGAGAGGGATGGGAGCGGGGGAGGGAGGGGAGAAAGACAGAGAAAGGGCTTCGGATCTGATTGAGCAAGCAAACAAGAATAAGTACTACTGTGTTCCTTCTTTTTTTGTCCATTCTCTCTTTTCTGCACTACCAAAACAAAGCAAAAAACACTAGAAGCGAAGAAAAACAAAACAAAACTTAGAAATTGTTTGACAAAACAAAACGTACCTAAAGAATAAGGGAGACTAAAACGGAAATGATCAGTTTTCAGTTCTATGGAAGGTGGTTACAGGACAGCGTGGGAGGTGTCCCTCTTTATAGTACCTCTTCCCTTCTCGAGAGGCTTAGAGCAGCCCCCAAGGAAGTGGTCTCAGCCCAGTGAATCTCTTTCTTAGACCCAGGAAGAACAGACATGATTTTGATCATTTTGGTGTCTCCGAAACTGAAGATTTGGAACATAAAAGTTGGAATTTGAAAAATCCTTGCATAGAAAGGTTGATTATAAAAGGCTTGTACTGTTTCCGGCACCATATTGGTTGATATGACAGTTACCTGGTTGAATAATGAATGGATTTTCTAACACACTTGACTTTTATCCAGTCAGTGTATACAGCTGTGGATGAAAAGGCTCGTGAACCCCATGCATACAATCTTGTGTTTTACACGGCAGATCCTGCCACGGGGCCTTCTGCTATTTTGACCTCCTAGACTGCCAAGTTGAGGTTCATGGAGCATGCCTGTCACTTCTAGATTACCCTGTATGCACTGTATAAGGTGTCTTATGCGTATGACCGCTCTCTTGGGTGTGACTCTACTAGATGAATTTTAAAACTCTTTTAGGGGTTTTTATTGCATTTTGTTCCACGGAAAAACAAAATAACTACTTGTGGCTTACTCAGAGTAGTCCCTGAGGAATATTATTTCCCTTTTATAGATTCTTGTTTTTTGGGTGCCAGGTTGGTCCATCAACCACTGTTCTCCCAGCAGCCCTTGCTCCACTATGTTGTTAGAAGGCATGTTTCAAGGTGCTTGCAATTTCAAAGAGGCAATAAAGTTTTCTTTGTGGCCTCCAGTTATCTCTATAACCTCACGTCTGACTTCTTGCATTTAGAAACTGTGATGGTCCTTAGTAAATATCGCAGAAAATTGTAAGCTAAATTCAGCATTTCCTTTTCTCATACAGGTCATCTCTGCGATCTGCAGTGAGGACTCCAAGGGAGTCTTTCCAATACCATTAGGAAGAACAGGACATGCAAAAATTAGACCACAATGGAAAGAGCATCGTGGTAAATATCTTCCCACTAAACTTCAAAAAGATAAAGGTGTTTTCATTAAAGCAGCCTTGAAACTACCTCAGCTCCTTTGTATCAGTACGTAAAGAGGGTTCACTGAGCTCTCCTGCGGAAGGGTATACAACAGTACCCAAGCACTTGGAATGTTTCTAGAGATAAATCTGGTTTCCAGCTTACAGAATGGCTACCAGTCTGATGGTTTACAGTAGTAGATAAAATAATCTATGGATCTTGGATTCTTTCCCCCTCCTTAGAATTGATTTATCTTTACCTTGGCGTGATAGCTAGCTTTTGCTACATAGCAAGCCACCCTAAAAATTAAGGGCAAGACTATCTACTTATTGCCATGCAAAGTTCTGCAGATGAACAATTGGGATTGGGCTCAGCTCCACAATTCTGCTGATTTAAGTCACTCAACGTGTTTGCATTTGGGTGTCACCTTCTGGTTAGGCTGGAGGCTGGCTAATTGTTGGCTGGGGCATGTGCCGTCTGTCCCACATGGTCTCTTGATCTCCAGAAGGCTGGTCTGGGAATATTCACATGGTGGCAGAGTTCAAGAGCAGCAAGGCCATGTATGGCAAGTCTCTCCTTGTGTCACATTTTCCACTGCCCCATTGGTCAAAACAAGTCATGTGAGTCATTGCAGAAGGGTAACTGTCAAAGGACGTGTTATAAGGATTAGTGAAAACATTGGGGCCATTGTGCAATGAATTTGCCACACTATTTTTTTCTTTCTCTCTCCTATAATAACTTATCCTGGACAATACATTGCCCTTACATGACATTTTTCTCAATGTCACAACATAAGGAGTCAATGATTCAACCAAAATACCTTCTGCTTTATGGCATGTTGCTCTATCACTTCTGAACTCTCTCTAAAAAAGTAAATCCAAGCCACCAGCTTCTCACAAGATCCCAGACTTTTAAGTGACTCTACTAGAGCCGATACTAATCACGCCAAAAAGAAAACATTTTATCAAATAAATATTTTGATGCCTACAATTGCCAACAAATCAAAAACAAAAACACATCGGGCCGATGGTACCTCTGTCCTTCCCTGTTCGACTTCCCCCTCAACTAAACATCTTATCACCCACTGAAGTTACCTGCTATTTGGATCAAAGCAAACCCAGAGGAATTTGGCATGGAGTGAATGAATATGGGAAATCATCTGCCACCCACACTCTCTAACCGGGGAGTTGCCAAGAAAAAAATTGGCTTTTCAAATGTATTGTTGTAGAGTTTGGAGCCGCGTTCAGTGGTAGTAATACAACACCCACCCCCTCCACCCCGTCCTATCCCAAATCCCAAACAAGACAGAAGAAAAAGCTATTCTCCTGGTTACCTTACATAACCCCAAATTACTACTAACACACATAAAAAAGGTCATTTTAAAATGTTACTTCAATGTCTTGAATTAAATCTAATGGATTCACTTGGTATAATTTTATGTCTTCTGAGAGCCACTCAGGACCTTCCTGCACTGAAAATGAATTATTCCCTCATAGGAAATGTCTACTATGTAAGACAGTGGGGGATTGTAAGCCCAGGAGAGGAAAGTTGTGATTAATGTTTTTAAAGGACCTCTCTGGCTGCTGTGTTGAGAACTACAGGAAATGCAATAGTGGAAACTAGAGGAGTGAGGAAACTATTATAAGAATCAAGGCAAGAGGTGATGGTAGCTTAGCCAAGGAAAGAGCCGTGGAGGTGGAGAACAGTGGGCATATTTTCCAGATAGATTCAAATCAGAGACAAATTAATGTAGTGACTCAGAGGAGAAGCCAGATATAAGTATAAAAACTTATTTACATACAAGCATGTATATAAATACATATGAGAATTATATAAATAGAGAAATCGCCATTATGTAGATGGTAATAAAGATCTATTAGTGGATAAAATACTTTAGAGAGGGATTTTAGACACAGAAAATTAGTCAACTCTGAACCCAGGAAAATATCAAAATCTGGTCATTCCTTTCTTTCTTAAATTCCTTCTTACTTAATTTTTTTAATTATTATTTTTCTTCTTTCTATTTTTGGGTCATTTCTTGCCCTTCTTTAAGGCATC
The DNA here is from genome assembly GCA_004024845.1 of Tonatia bakeri. NCBI lineage: Eukaryota > Metazoa > Chordata > Mammalia > Chiroptera > Phyllostomidae > Tonatia > Tonatia bakeri. The sequence continues at coordinate 144,232 of PVIA01002834.1, read as the reverse complement.
TGCTTTATTAGCACATGTATTACCCTCTGCCCCACACATAACACACGTGTACTCACACACACACTCACACACTAAACGTGCCCTAGAGATAGTCTTGTGTATTTTTGCTCTGTTCACTTTTAATTATTTTGAAAATCTCCTCCACATGTGTAGCTGTCTTATTAGTGGATCTGATAGACTTCTTGGGACACAGCTCCAAACTAGACATGTCCACAGGATTCCAATTCCTTGCTGGTGGTCCAGTTCTGCAGCCTACACCGCACCTGCAGCGTGGGCCCGAGTCCCACTTGGCCGTGGGTAATGCTGCTCCTCCTGCTGCAGTCCGGTGAGCCTCACATATTTCTGCAAACTTGAGCATTTAGGTATTATTATTTCCAGGCAACTAATGCTGGCTCTTTTCACATGATGTTAGAAGATCACACTTCAGCCCATCGATGCCTACCCGGAGAGGGTGGCTCCACCTCCACAGACGGTGAGACCCTAGTCCTGTGCTACACGGTTGGCATCCATCCAGCACAGCCTCCCTTTGACTTTGAACCATTGTTCCTGTCCCTGGACTACCATTATGGCTCCCCATCTGTTTCTCTTCTGGTTTTATTTGTTTGTTGCCAAGACCTTTTCTCAGATGCAAAGATTCCACTTTCTTATTTTTGAACATTGCTTTTTTTAAGCCATGAAGGAGGTTTCAGTATATATTCAGCTAGGTATCTTATCACTTAAATTCAATTTTATGAGATGTAATTTCCATACAATAAACTGCATCCATCCCTTACATTGTACAATCAGGTAAGTTTTGATTGACCTATGGATGTGCCCATGAAATCACTGCCACAGTCAAAATACACATCGACCTCACTCGCATACAAGGCTTCTCAAGGCCCTCTGAAGTCAGTTCTTCCTGTTTCATCCCCTTCCTAGGCAACCACGGCTCTGGTTTTTGTTTTTAGTTAAAGTTCCCTTAAATTTTATATAAATCAAACCATGCACTATGTACTCTTTTGTGTCTTGTTATTGTACTTTCATTTCCTTTTCACTGCTGCATAGTGTTCATATTTTGTTTATCCACTGATGGACATTTAAGTCATTTCTGTTTGCAGTCTCTTATGAACAAAGCTGTAATGAACACTCATGTCTGTGTCTTCCTGTGATCATACACCATTACTGTTCTTGAGTAAATAATTAAGAGTGGAATGGCTGATTTGTATGGTAGGTGTATGTTTCATTCTTACGTACATTTATGCTAAATTGCCTTCTAAAATGCTTAGATGATTTTATATTCCCACCAGCAACATATGAAAGTTCCACCTGATCAGCACTCTCCTCTTGGTGCTGTCTGCCTTTTTTATTTCATTTATTCTAATAAGTGTGTAAGTGGTATCTCATTATGCTTTCAATTTGCATTTTTATGACTAGTGAGGCTGAGAAACACTGTTCTTTTTTACTGATTGACTTATGTAATCTAGATCTTTTGTGTTTCCAAGTAAATTTTAGTAATGAGTTATCAATTTTAAAAAATCCTGCTGGGGTTTTGTTTTGGATTTTTCTGAATTAGTAGATAAATTTGAGGAAAACTGTCATTTTTTAAAATTATTTTATTGCTGTTCAGTTGCAGTTGTCTGAGTTTTCCCCCCACCACTCTCCCCAACCCCAGCCAAACCCACTTCCCTCCCTTGCTTCCACCCTCCCCCTTGGTTTTGTCCATGTGTCCTTTATAGTAGTTCCTGAAAACCCTTCCCCCCATTATCCCCTCTCACCTCATATTAAATGCATGGATGTATGTACAATACCATAAGACAAATTCAGTGTAGGTAAACATAGATGTCTCTACTAATTAGCAAGAACAGCCGGATAAACAATGAAAAGGAGGATGAATGAGTTTCTGTCATTATTCCCAGGAAGAGCATTTCATTCATTTCAAAGAAAGAATTTCATAAAGGCTGTTTAACTACTTTAGAAGCAAAACATACATATACTGGAAGCACTAGAGACTTTTAAAAATGAATTTACTGCCAAAAAACAAACAGATCTATGCTAAAGGAGTACTAGAAGTTAAGATGAATTTGTTCAAGTGTAATTAATCTTTCTGATTATTTCCTTGCATAACAATGAGCTCATTTCTCTGTCAAAGCTTTAGTTGAAAGTAGGTCTGAGTTAACACTTTAGGACTCCTTACTCTAGTTGTTCTAAAATATTTACTATCATTAGAAGAGATGGTATTTAGACATTTCTCTGTTGCCTTCCTCTTCACATTTTCATGCAGTAAAAGAAGTAAACTACTGATACACAGCATGGATGAATATTAAAATCATGAAGTTCTGGGAAAGAATTCAATCAAAAAAGACTTCATCCTACATAATTTGATTTGTAGAAAATTCTAGAAAAGACAAAACTATAATGGTAGAAAGTAAGTGTGTGATTACTGGAAGACTGGGAGATTGGAAAAAATTGACTGAAAAGTTTGGGGGTGATAGATGTATTTTATATCATGATAATGGTGGTGATTAGACAGCTGCATACATTTGTTACAAACCATCAACTTACATGTTTGTGACTGGTACATTAAACTCCCAGGAAACTGAAAAAGATGTCAGAAACAAAAAAATCAACTTGAAATTGTTTCAGAAACAAATATCCTATCAAGCTGGCAATAAAATTCTTATTAAGATAAAGATAAAATAGTTAAAAAACTCTTTGGACAATCAAAGGTTAAGCTGAAAGTATTAGATACTCTGTATGCTTGATTGAGACTGCTGCTGTGTTGGAATCTCAAAAGAATGTTAAGTATTTGATCTATTGTATAAAAAAATAAGAAATCTAACCCTTGAGAAATTAAGATTATGTCTATATGTTAAACTGGCTTTTTTTTTAACATTTTGGCTAAATCAATTAGTACATATTGCATATCAATCAATCAATCAATCAAATTTGCATGGATTTTAAAATGATTTAAGCAACCCATTCTTTGTTATAGATACAGTGTACTTACCATTTAATTGTAGCTCCTCAGTCTTCATAGAAATGTAGGCAGATGACTCAAGTTGTTAAATTTATAAAAGTTGGTTCATGAGCCATTCTTTCATACCTCTGTTAAAAAAATGTATCTACTTCATTTTCCTGACTGTGTGAAATACTGTTACATTTTTTCTTGTGGAAAATCCTTAAATATTATCAATTTCACAACAATGCAATCATTTTCCCCCCACTTTGTTATGTTAGCTCACAATTCCACAGACGTGACTTATTTGAAGTAAAATAGGTTATTATAATATGCACAAATTATTCAGGTTATGCCATATGTTCAAACATTTCCAGAAATGATATTTATTTTTCAGTTTGAATTGTGCTACCAAGCAAACCAACGATACAGCAAGTGCAATTATTTAACAAAAATCAGTTTGGTTGTCATCATTTTTTTTAACCTTGAAGTGTTTAGTTACCTCAAATAGTTATTTTTGAAACATGAATCAAGAGTGTGACTAAGTATACCCACCGAGCTAGTCTGATTAGTTATTAGGCCAGATATAAGCTGCAATTAGGTAAAACAATAATTTTAGATTGTCCATTCAGTGCCAAATGTGGAATGACCAAAAAAAGTCCCTACTTTCAATTTCCTGCTTAAATAGCAAAGAAAGTGTTAAAATTAAATAAGAATAATTGGTTAAAAAAAGCCTACTAAAAACATAAAACAATGAGCTCAAATATTATAAAACCAAGATAAAATTGCAAAATGAACAACAGGAAATATAAATATAATGTGAAAAATAAAAATTAGAATAGCAAAGAATGATGACATAAGATAGAAATGTTAAGTAATATCAGGTATTAAATATACAGGATAAAAAGCAAGGAAATTGCATTATCAGTAAAATTTGGCCAGGCGCATAGAAGAAGAATTAAATAGTATCTAAAAATAAATGACTTATAAAATTTATGACTATAGAACAAGGCAAAAATAAACTAAAATATTTTATTTTTGTGAAGAGGTAATTTAAAGGACTTTTCAAAGCAGAATAAGCAAATTCAAGTGGATCCAACCTGTTCCCATGGCCTGAGGTGGAAGCGAGTAAGAGGAAAGTTTTTTGTTTAATTTCAAAAGTGTCATCAGGATTTCTCACAAATGATTCCTGAGAATGAAAATCCCCTGCAGATAGCTCCACCATAGAGACGAGCCCTAATCCTCTTGTTCATGAGTTTGAACTTGCAGATGTATTTTTATCTAAAGACAAGACAATCTCCAAACGGCATCATGCAAGAGGCACAGGGGAGACAGTTTGCACTGTTTTTCTCATCAAACAGGTAGACCACCCTTTTGCCTGCTTCAAAATAAATGCACACTAGAAACAATTTTTATGTAACCATAAACCATCCACATTGCAAATACACAACGCACCATACCCTAAAACCGTGCTTAGCTCAAATCTTTTAGACTCGTGGCTCTTAAAAACAAAGACACAACTCTATTCCTTATCAAGATTCATATGATTTCCACAACAGAAATGGTTGTAGCTGTTCTTATTTTCAGGCAACATACTGTATGTTTTCCTCAACAGCTAAAGTTGATTTTATAATATGCTTCTAATTGTAATTGATTGCTAAGTATTATAACCTAATAACATAACAGGCACACAATAAAATCAATTATGGTGATTGACTTTACTGCCAAGATTTAGTAATTTCCTGTTATCTTGATGAGCCTGTTATTTCCAACTCTGTGATTTCAGTAAGAAGACAGTGTTTTGTTTTTAATAGAGAGCTGCTCTTTTCTTTATAAAAATATCTTCTTTTCGTTATTTCCAACAGGAAAAGATATTTTCTACTTCTGCAGTATTTTGTTGTCTCCTACACTCACGAGAAAGCAACATCTCTCTAAAACAAGTGAGTCCTCTAGGCAAACAGGTTAGTGTGCATTCGGTCAAAAATTGGTTCAGCTTCAGGACTGACTTGGGGACAATGTGGAGCCAGCCAGCTTTGCTTTATCGGGCATGGTTGACGTTAGTAACCGGCCATTGGTTTAACTCAAATAAAACACAAGGGATTTATTACCGGGTAGAACTGAACCTGCTTGGGAATTTGTATTTGGCCTTGTTTCTAAATTATTTCCTTTGTCAGCATTTCTTTTTGTAACTTGTTAACTAGCACGTTTTGTAACTGTCTTCTTCTATGGACTGCTGGGTGTTCATCGGTTTTACTGAGAAAGACGGCTCCGAAACCAAAGAAGATTGGCCTGCTCTTTGGACAAATTGAGACTAATTTTACAGCTGCAATGAAGATGTTAAGTATTTTTGTTCTCTGATATTTCATCAGTGCTAGCTCAAAGTCCATTAAAAACAAGTATCTTAAAAAGAACAAACTTTTATTAGTATATTTTTTAAATCCCATTTCTAACACAGGGAGGCCTCCGGTAAACGTAGAGCTACAGCTACATCTTCCTTCCTTTCCTGCTACTGGTTTGTTTTGGTTCCGGGTCACATTTTCTGTACCAGTTTATCTGCAATCCTCACTGAGTTAAAAAGGAGGGAGGGAGGGAGGGAGGGAGGGAGGAAGGAAGGAAGGAAGGAAGGAAGGAAGGAAGGAAGGAAGGAAGGAAGGAAGGAAGGAAGGAAGGAAAGACAGGAGGGAGGTTGGTTTTTAAATTGCCATACTCATGCCATTTTATGATGAATTCAGCTGCTGCTTGGGTAAACAACTGTTTTCTTAAATATTTGTCACAGAATAGTAAAGCAGCAAGTTTCCTTAACGATAACAGTACCTCGGTTTCCAGGTAAGGCATATGATTCTGACAGAATAGCAGGAAAACAATGAGGCAGATGAAAAAATGTGCTATCAATATATTATTTGAGCCCCTTCTTCATAACTTGGCCTGTATGGAGGGAGAGAAAGCATGATAAATAGGCTCATTTAGAGCAAATAGCAAGGCCTTTGTTTGGGACCTTGGGTTCCCTCTTTCCAGGTATTTTGCTCCTTCATGTACCCCTAAGACACTAATGGAAAAATTCAAGTACTATCTTCAGAACAAATATGTGTTTTCAGTGAGTCTGTTTTCTGGGGCAGGAGCAGGGGGTGTTTCTTGTCATCTAGAAAGAAATAGAGTCCCAACATTTTAGTGCTGGAATACCCTTTTAAAATAACATAGACCAGATCTCTGATTTTTACAGGGTTTACAGTGAGACCCAGAGCTCAAGTGAAGACTTGCCTGGGGGCTAGTTAATCACTAAGAGTCACAGGTCACAAGCATCCCTCTTCAGCTCAGGGCCCCTGCACTCTCCTCTGACCCTGGCTCCATACAGTTCTGTCCACTGGTCCCCTTCTCCCCCAACAAGGTCTGTAACAAGGTAGGATGCTGCAACTCGGAATCCCCCGGAGAAGAAGATCCTGATTCCCGACACTACCCTACAGAGCAGACTCTGATGCACCAAGCAAGCAACCTTTGAGGGTTGGAGCAACTTCCCTGCAGAGGCCTGTGTCTGAGAAACAATGGTTCCTGATTAATCTCGTTGAAAGCAGACAGGACTTTTTCAGTTACGAGGGGAATTGTTGGTGGGGGGAGCAAACAAAATCATGTGGGAGGAAAGAGAGGAAAAGCTGGCTCTGATGGCAGACAGCCCCTAAACAACATTCAGAATAATTTCCTCCTAAACAAGAGGAACACGTTCCACAGATGCAGGTGGAAATGTGATTTTTGGAGCAGTTGATAATGGTCCTGTCTCTGACACGTGTTCATTCTGAAAGAGCCGGGGCATCTGTTGCTTATTTTGCAGACAGTATGTGGGATGAGGAGATTCAGGGTCGGTAGCGGTAGGCACAGTCTCTTCCCCAGGTGAAAACCATTCTGGTGCTTTGAAAAGGGCAAGAAAACCGGTCCTGACTGGGGAGGGTCGCTGTGAGATGACGTCATCACAACCGCAGCACCTTGGTCATGAGTGGTGCGAGTGAGCGCCAGTACCATGCACAAGGAGTGAGGGAGCTCTGTCTGGCTTAGGAAGTGTCTTGTATTTTTGCAAATGACTAAGCAATGCCTGAAATTTACTCAGGGTTGTATCCATCCTTAATACAATTTAGGAGAAAAGTCTTCGCAGTTACGTTGTCTCTTCAGCCTGATCTCTTGCTGCCCCAAACGTATGCTGTTCCAGCGACACCACTCCACTAGCCACCTTTGCATGCAACGCGCCTCAGTGCCTTTGCACGTGACATGGCTCTCCCTAGAGAAATAGTGTCCCTCTTCTTCCCTCATCCATGATCCTGACCTCATCAAAAAAAAAAAAAAAAACGCTTCACAGGGTGTCTGCCAATGGAACTTCTCCTCACTAAATCTTTCCTGTCCCAAATAGGTACTTGCTGTGATGCCTCCTGATGTGCTTGTGCTTGGATTATATGGCCTTGTTTTCGACCTATAAATACTTTGTTTTATAAAATGCTTGAATTATTGTTATGGAGTTCCAAAAACTCATGGGAGTTTTTTCTTACCTGCTGTCCACTTTTCCTGAAGAACGTAGTGCATTGCCCGGCGCGCAGTGGACGGCCGCTGCTGGCGTTTGTCGACGGCTTCCAAAGGAAACCGGTCCGAGTCTCTGCCCTCACTCCTTTTTGCACCAGTCAGTTCACCACTAGCTGTGTTGATGAACCATGTTAAGAAAGGGGACAAACTAAGAACAAAAACAGCCAATATTTTTGATCTGATTAATTTTTCAAAAGTAAGTCATAATTTTCATAAATATGTGGGCCATAAGAGAGGATTAAATATTACCTACCTCCACTGAGTTTAGAGAGGAGACAGGTACTATACTATTGTACACTACAGTACACTGTACTATATTGTACTATACCATACTGCACTGCATTATGCTACACTATTCTATACTATACTACATTATACTATACTGTACTATGCTATTCAGTATTCTGCTATACTGTTCTATACTGTGCTATTTTATACTACTCTATGCTATTTTATACTACACTACACTATTCTATATGACTTTATGCTACACTATACTATATGACACTATTCTACATTATTTTACACTATACTCTGCTATTTTATACTACACTATGCTGCGCTATACTATGCTTCCTATAACATACTACATGCTTTATATTGTACTACACTATACTATACATGAGAAAACGTGACCCAAGAGGGCCGTACAGCATTTGTCTGGTGTCCTGAACTGACCTTCGACCTTCCCAGGCTGAAGACCTGGAAGACGTAAATGCAAACTGAACTCTCCTTCTGCCCCAGGCCTTTGGCAAGAGATACCCTGAGTTTTCATTCTCAATGAAACTCTAGTTTTTAGAAAGCATCCTCAAATTTCTAACCTGTAGGTAATAGGCAGGAAAAATCCATTTAAGAACTTGTTAAAATGACCTGCTTATCTTCTGGTCCCACTAATACAACAGAATCCCTGTTGTTAAAATCTTTGTATAGCTATTCTCCTGGGGCTTTTGCTTTTCTGGCCCAGTTATTGCCACCTAGCATTTTGACGAATGCTTACACGGACCCTTCTGGATTCAGATAGTTAAATCTATAATAGTACTACACCACAGGACTCTTTATTTGAAACCCTTGTGGCAATGTTAGGAGAAATCATTTACACCATGGGTAAACATAAAAATCTACTAAAATCTAAAGTTCACTATAGTCATCATTCCTGTTTTAGGTTCAATCATTCATTATTCACTGCTTCATTTAACAAATACACTTGAAGTACTCACAATTGCTTGAAACATTTGGAGGAGGACAAGGACAAACAAGCTCCCCCAACTCAAGGAGCTTAGAACCTTTTTGAAAGACAAATAAACATATCGTGTGTTCCAGTGTCTGTGGGAACTCATCTCCTTGTGGTAGAACCACGGAGATTAAGTCAGTCCATCTCACCTCTCCACTACAGGTGAGCGACATTGACAATAGACAGAAAGTATGTAACATTCAAAATTACCCGCAAGGGACCATGGGATGGGCCCTGATGGAAACCACTCTGCCATCGTCTTGTCAGGTCCAACACACTCGTTCTCCAGCTGAGAGCACTAGAGGAAGCAGGATCCATGGTGCACGAAAGGGAATCACATCTTTATAGCGTGCAATCGCCCCCAGCTTGGAAAAGGCTCGCAGGAAGAGTCAGTACCCGGGACAGAGAACTCCATCTGAAGACAGATCGTGCTTTCTGTCTCAGGCTTACTTCACAGTTTTTGCTCTTTGAGCCAAATGGAGGACTGAAATTCCACATTATTTATTTATTTTTTAATTAGTTGAATTCTCGGATATAACATGGTGTGATCCCACTCTCTTTTTGTCACCGTGTTTACTCATTTCAGTCCTCTGGCTGTGTCCATAGGTCTCTCTCTGTCTCTCTCTCTCTCTCCGTTTTTCGCCCTCCCCCCCCCATACTTTGCATGGGCTTGCCATTCATTCTGGCGTCCAAATATTGAGCTGCACAAATTCTACACCGTCTCTACAGTCCGGCTCGTTTCAGCTCTTGCTACTGCTGTTGTAGCTGTAGCTCCTCGCCGTGACTCTAACTCTGCAAATATTCACTGAGCATCTTTGTTCTGTGCGTTGTGCAAAACCACAAATCAAAACACAAGGACATTTGCAGTCCAGAGGCACTATTTTCATGGTAATTATTTTTTTCTTGCTTACTTTTACCTCTAAACTTTTCACAATTCCATCACATTACGTTATTCTGGGCTCAGCTCTCCCTCATGCCACAAAGCTGCCACACTCATTCACGACACTGAATTTACACTTTCTAACACAGGTCCAGGTCACGAGATTCCTATCAGACATCCTCCTCCTGTTTCGTCATAAGGAGCCAACCACGTGGCGGAAGAGTCAGCGACCTCCTTCCTTTCTTCCTTTCCAGTCCTGTCATCCTCCTCGGCTGCTGGTGCCAAGTTGCTTAGTTTGACTTGCTTTTGCAGTGAGGTCGCCCTGCTCTCTGCCTTGGCTTCTCTATAATGGAAGTGACTTGATTCCCATGGATTGGAGTGGAGCGGGACTAGCTTCCCAGCTGGGAACTTCTCTTCTGGTGGCATATTTTAAAACCTCGAATTTCAGAATGCTTAATTTGCCTCATCTCTATTTCAAAGCTTCCCCCCTCCTGTAGCTAAAGTGCAATGCGACTCTTCTTCCAAAGATGCTTGTTCGCATTTAGTTGTAATAGTTCCAGAAAATCTTTGTTTTAAAAAACAATCTGTTGGCTATTTAACATTTTCTTGCCTACGGCATGTAAGTAATTGAAGTATAATTTAAAGTGTTGCCACTTCTAAGAAATCTCTTTCTGGAAATTCATTTTCCCTGAAAGAGCTAACTGAGCATTTGAAACCACACCAGCCAGTCTGAGTGGACCGAGTCCGATTCTCTCTGAAATAGACTCTTTAAAAAATTTTTTAAATGAATTTATTGGAATGACACTGGTTAATAAAATTATACAGGTTTTAAGTATACAATTCTATAATGCATCATTTACAGATTGCATTGTGTATTCACCACCCAAAGTCAAGTCCCTACCGTGACCGTCTATTCCCCTCTATACCCCGTTCTACCTCTTTGGCTGTGGGTGATGGGAGACAGCCAACCTGAGTGACTCTTGCTCAAGCCTCACCAAGGAAACGCCATCATTCTTGACCAACGAACAAAATGAAAACTCTGATTTAAAAAAAAAGCATCAGATATTCAGAAACCACCACTGAGAGATTTTTCTCAGGTACCTACATAGGTCAAACAAGTGATTCAAAGAATAAATAGGATGTTAAGGGTTACACGACAAGACTTTTGTCTATTTTCTCACTGCTCTGCCTCAACATCTAAAATAGTGCCTGGCACATAGTAAGCACTTATGAACTATGTGCAAAATGAATGAAAACGCTTTCTTCAGCAAAGCTGAAGGCAATGCATGCCCAAAGTGAGCAAAGGTGATCTGTGAAGGACATTCTGGAATGGATACAGGAACGCAGTGATTGCTCTTTGTGTGAAAATCCTGTCTGCACTAAGGGCGTTGAAGGAGGAAAATGCATAGAAGGTAGAGAAGAAGCTTGTTATTATGAAGAAAGGAGGAGGCAGCTTTGGGGAGGACTTCTCCAAAGTGGCACAAAACTAACTATCCTCTGTTCACATGCTCAAAAGCTTTTAGTTTCACAGTTTGGTGAGGAAAAATAATAGGTTTTGTATAATCAAGAAAGAAATTCAGTCCTCTTGCAATTAAGACAGGCCAATTTTACCTTCTCATTTGAGGAAGGAGTTGCTATTCTCTCATTCCAAACCCTCACGTTTTTGCTTCCTTTTTTGTCCTACTCTGGTAGCACTCAGCCCTGACAGCCCGTCAGAGTCACCTGTGGAGCTTCAGAAAAAATTGTCCTGATTCTCCAGACCCATTCCCACTGCACTGCAATTTATTTGGGTGGGGTGGGGTCCACGCATTGGAATTTTTCAAATCTCCCCTGCTGATTCAAAAGTGTGTAGGGGGCTGAGAAATTTTGCCCTGCCCCATGTTTTGACTGAGATAAATCCTTTCTCACAGACAGTATATAATAATTTTCTTACGTGAACATTCTTATGGATCCATGTGTCCTTTTCCCCTTTACCCTATGCCATGTTCTGCATTCTTGAGTGGTCTCCAAGAATACACCGTCTGATTCTGCACTTTCCTTCATGACCACTCTGACTTTTCCCAAAACATCGAAAAACAGACATTTCGAAAGAACTCTAAAAAGTTACTTGCACACATCAATACACACAATGTAGATGTCCAATTTTATTCTATTTTGGTTCAGAAAATGACTATCTCAAGAAAGAAAAAAACGTCAACAAGAAGAGGTCCTGTAAACGATAAACACCGCTGAGATCACTCAGTTGGAATGTTAGCAAACCTGGAAGAAGAGGCATAGCATAGCGCTATCTTCAAACATCTTTTCTCTGTTTCTTCTTCTTCTTTTTTTAAGAAACTAGTTCTGTAGAGTAAAAAAAAAGGTTCTAAAGCCAAAGCAGTGTCGGGGCCTAGTTTAATGACCAGTAGGCAGAGATGGAGTTCTATAGAAAAATTGTTTTCTTTTATACAAATAATTTAGCCTATCTACAGCTTGCCTTTTACGTCTATAAAATGAAGAATATGGACTATTTCAGCCCTAATAGTCCATAAAATGTGATGGATAATTGGTACCCTGATGAATTCTTTGTTTTTCCAAAGCAGATGAAGAGTTAAATAGGAGTTTTCAAAGCCTAAGTGCGTCTAGACCGGCTACTCCGGCTGAAGTAAATCTAACTCGTGAATTCTCCTCGGAACTCTGCAGCTGGCTGTGGTGTGACACTTACCTTTGGAAGAAAGTTCTTGATCTTAAGCTCCCTAGTCTTCAATTGTCACTCAAAGTTTCCATTTAACAGGTGCACACTGATGAGATGTGAACTGATTCTTCCTTCATGGTTTTGGGCAATGTGTGTTCTGATACAGTTATGGTAAATTTTGGGATATATCAGCATATGGAAGTTTTTGACAAAATTTTTTCCAGCAATGCCTTATTTAAAGCATAACTAAAATTCAAGTCTAAGGAACTAAAGTAGAAGAAAAAGAGGAAGTTGGCAAAATTTCTGGGACTTGACCTGAGATAGCATTATTAATAGGGATTATTAAGAGAGAGAACCATCCTAAAGCACGTTGTAAATTGTACAATATAAAAACCCAAAGTCTGGCAGCAGGATTCTTACCATTTTCAAGATACAGCAAATGCTTTCATGACATGAGATAGTTCCACAGTCCAGGACTTAGGAATGAAACTGTTTTTTATCTGTGTGTGTTTTTTTTAAGTAAGCATTAGCTGTATGTGTAAGAGGAAAATGTTAATAAGAACCAAACTATCTGACTCACTCCACAGTCTCTGCATCTGCTACTACTCCCTACTAACTGTACTAGGGAATAGATATACCGGGTGGGGAAAGGATGTTTACAGTTGCTCGTATGGAAAATCTATAGTATAATAATTAATAAATAATAATACAGGAATAAACTCTGTTTTGCATACTCACAACTGTAAACCTACTTTTGTTCCACCCTGTTTGGGTGTGTGTGTATATCTTTTTAAACTTTACCGGTAACATATGTTTATTATCATGAAAGCTGGTATCTTTCTATCATTAGAATTGCTATTTATATTCTGTAAAGGACTGAAATGATATAATAAAAAAAAGCTATGAACATTAGCCCAAGAGATCAGCAGAAATGGTTATAAACAACTAACTAAATATAACAATGTTTTTCTAAAAAAAAAAATAGCCAATGAAAATCCCTCATGGAGAAATGTCTAATGTTATTAGTTCAATTCCAATGCTGACATTTGGATATATGTAATTATTTTCTCTCTTACTTTAATAACATTGTTCCAGCTGTCTTCTATAAATTATATTATGTAAATGTACTATTGATGAACATAATAAATCCCAATCATATTTCAACATATTAATATTAAGCTTATTATATTGTACTACCAATATGACAAGTTAATTTTTAGGTCTCATTCTTACTTATGTTTATAATCAGAATAAGTTTCCACTTGCATGATGTCATAAATTCTCAATTACAGTTTCACATATCATTAATTATCTAATTTTATTGATTTTCCTTTAGTTTAATAAGTTTACATGCTATGTGATTTTCAATATAGAGTAATTAAGAAAAGTAATTTTATTGATTAGAAGAACTCAATATTCAAGGTAAAGCATATGCCATTTTTCAGTACTCAATAGAGCATCTTGAATAAAACATTAAAGTTTTAAATTATAATAAGGTTTTAAATTACAATTCCAAGTCAATTTAATTTTCAAAGATTATTAAATATGACATACTTTATAAATGCCTAGTGTTTAGACTATTTTAGTGATAAAATTATGTGGATGTGTCCCTTTACTGAACATTAAATTTGTGTTCAGAGCTGCCCAGTTTTAGAACTCCAGAATTTTAAAGGGTTTTTGACTAATTAGGGATAGATGAGCTCTCTTGGAGTGGGATGTTTCTCCTTGGGCATCCTACAGACATCAGGAACTTTGTCTGGAAGGAAGCCTTTCCTATAGGATTGCTTCATTGTTCCTCGTGAAGAACTCCTCTGTTTAGAACCTGGTGAGCTTTGTGGAGGAGGCACCATAGGGCCCCAACTCTTCAATACCAGAAGCTTCAGTCTCAAAGACCTAGTTACCTTCTGAGTCCAGTCTTTAAAAGACCAATTTTAAGCATTTCTACTTATTTTTTTATTTAAACCTCCTGGTTTTTAATAAAGTGCTTTCATTGCTGTTTCTTACTTATTTATAGATTCTCTCTCACCTTTCTACTTTAAATAAGATTTGGACCACTAAAATCATCCATTTACATAGATTAAAATTATACATTTTAGCCTTTACCCTAAATGTTTCTTGTTCCATTAAATAATCACATCCTTTACAGAACCATAGAATTTTCCATAAGGAATTATTTCAGCTATTATCTTATACAAGCCTTTCATTTAGTACACTGAGACTCAGAGTGATTCAAATTAACTGAGGGTTAAACTAGGGAAGAAGTTTGAAACTTAGGGTTTAAGTCAAGTTCCATGTAGTCACAAAGAGCGAGTCCTACCTGTTCCATCACTCGGTTGTAGATACGCATGAGTCATAGACCCTCATCGAACATCGTAGTCTTGTCCACTGACACCTTTAATTCAGGTCACTGCACACACTTGCTAATGTACAGCAAAGCACAAATCTGACTATGCCATTTTCTTATTTAAACCTTTCTCTAAAACTCAGCGTGGCATATAAACTATTGCATTTTTCATTTCACAGAAAGGAAACTAAGAACAAGAAGTGAAATAAGTTTCCTAAGAGCAAATAACTAACAGAGGACCAGAGCCAGAAGTCAAGCTCGGTGCCATCAGCGTTGGCACATGGAGGGCTGCTAAAGAGATCTGAGACAGCTGAAGGGGAAGACTGGAACTGGCAAGATTTTATTTGGTACCTGTCACATGGCAGACACTTTGCTAATTTCTGGTGCTATAAAAATAAGTAAAATAGTAGTCCCAGTACAATGTAAGGTAAGAGTGGAAGAAATTATTTGTCTCATGTCATTTAATTTTCTTTTCTGTTAATGCAGGATACTATACCATGAGTAATTTATGAAGTTTCCTATGAAGGTTCCTCTTAATTCTTTCAATATAGCAGCAGAGGAACATAGTTGTTAAGAATGTGGGCTTCAGATTCCAACGCCTGGGACTCTCACCCAGCTTCCTGCAGTGTGGGTGTGAATAAGAGTGGTAATTCATGGAAAATTCTTAGTCTAATCATGGTAAACAATACGTTCTGAATCCATAATAGCTATTGTTAAAAGGGTTTATACTAGTCCTCCTACTGATCTGTAGGGTTCAGAAGTCAATGGTACTACACCTTTCCTATCAGGACCTATGGTCTGTCAATGACTGGACCATGTAGTATTAATTTCATAAAAATTACTTGGAAAAATGACATGAATTATGTTTCTTAAACAGGCACAAAGGCAAAGACTCAAGAGAGGATAAAACTGTTTTGAATAGTTTATCATGAACTTTCTAAGCCATACAGAAGAGATTGAAATTCACCCTAAACAAGGGAAATAATAAAGCATTTTATGCGTGATAGCACAATCAAATCAGTGATTGGTACAATACTGACTGCAACATGGAGTTGATGTTGAACAGGGACCCAGCGGGAAGGAGGAAGGATGGGTAAGAGGATGTTCATGGAATCCAGGTGAGAAAGTAAGGAGAGTTCTATGAAGAGAAATGATGGTAGAGACATATTTGAGAGCTATTGAAAAGGAAAATACTCAGAACTCTCTTGTAAATTAACGGGGTGCTAAAAATAAAAAGTCTAGGTAGTAAGCCTAAACACCAGTGTTCAGGCTTGCAAAATCAAAATCACCTTGGGAAGTTTTTAAAAATATAGTTTAAATGTAGTTTCTGGGCTCACCCTCAGAGGTTCCAATTCAGTAGTTCAGAGGTAGGACCCAGAATGCTGTATTATTATATTTTAGTTCCCAACTGCAGCTTTTGAGCGTCACTTAAGCTTAAATTGCACAGTGTTCTAGATTCCTTTTGCCATAATCAATTAATGGCCAAATTATATTCTTCACTCAATCACTGGCTAGTAGTGTTCTAGCTAATGTGGTGCGTACGAGAGAAATGAAACCATTCCTAATTTAGGTATCGTACAACTTCACTGAGAGGGCAATGATAACATATATCAAACAATTAGAGAACCACTAACTGCCAAACAAGAAGCTACTAGTGACAGAGGGTGTAAATGCTCCAGAGACACAGATCATAATGGGAACGGGAGCAGATCTAATTTGAATGACCCCTTAATAGAGTATTGGAAAATTAAAGGAGGAGACGTGACAGCCCAACTATAATAAGATCAGTACAGACTGAGCCCCTCACATGGCAATGAGTAAGACTCCCCATCAATGGGGTGAAGGGAGAGTCAATGAGTAGTTGGAAATCTGTTTAGTAGCCTGGGCAAGATAACGGAGAACTTCAGAAGAAGTCTAGGAATTTGGACATCCCACAAGGAAGGTGAACTGGAAAATGGAAAGCCTAGGAGGAGAAAGACTAGCCTGGAGAGGAGGTGGATCTGCTTTAATCAGTTCAAGTAGCAGGTCATGAGAGCATAGGTTGAAGGCAGATGTATAAGTGGAAATAAAGTGTGATAATTAATTTTGTTTGTTCACTTGGCTTGGCTATGGTACCCGATTCTTTGGTCAAACACCAGGTTAGAGCTACTGCTAAAGTATTTTTAGATGTGAATAACACTTAAAATCCAGAGTCCAGCACAAATAATGCCTCCTTTTTTATTACAAACTCTTTTATTACAAAACCATAAGCATGTAATTCCATAATGCAATAATATCGCACTCAAGCACACTGTATGCCATTTTAGGTGAAATGTTCAAATTAAAACTATAAATTATTACACCCATATTATTACACTATCAACCACACTCAGATAGGTGTTACTTCTGCTGGACCATGAATTTATATCAGTAGGCTTTGAGTAAAACCAATTACTCTATAAATAATGTGGGTAAGTTTCATCCAATCAGTTGAAGGCCTTAAGATCAAAGACAGATTTACCAGAAAAGAATGTCCTCAGGTACGAGACAGAGAAACCACATCTGAATCTCTGGCCTGGTGCCCTGCAGAATTCAGGCCCAAGGCTCCACCGTCAACTTGGACCTGCATTTCTAGCCCACTGGCCTGCCCTACAGTACAGATTCGGGGCTCATCAGTCCCCCAGCATCACATAGTCAATCTCTTAAAGTCATTCTCTCTGCATATAACCTATCAGTTCTGATTCTCTGGAGAACCCTGACTAATACAGAAAGGATGAACACCAGAGATACTGTGAAGGGGGGAAATCTGAAAACAGAAGATTTTTTTAAAAATCAAAGGTAACTTCAAAGTCTCTAAAAGACTGAAAGCAGCTGCAGCTTCGGGGGCTGGCTGTGATCTATTGTCTTCATGTGCTTCCCTCAAAGGAGGGTTGCCCCCCTGAGTGTTTGATGGGGCTGGTAGGCGGCTGAATTATATCACCGCACTGTCAGCGATTCCATTGACCTTTTAATGACCTGGATCCTCTTATTGTCAGTCCTATGCAATTTAGACTTTTCTTCTAATTATTTGATGTTTTCTAATTGTAGCTAGTTTCAAATATTCCATTCAACTTAAATAGATGCTTAACTACCTTGGAATTTAAGGGCTGAGGTGCCCTTTTTAATGTCTAAAAGAACCAAAAGGAGCTACTCCCCTTAGATTGCAGAATAGACCAGAAGGCAATATAATGTCTCTGCTTTCGTTTCAATAAGAGGATCAACACAAATATAACCCTGGCTTAACCAATTATTCTTATTACTTGAAATTGCGATTCAGTTCTTCTATAACATAACACCATTCTGCCTCAGATCCAAGTATGTTTTAAAATGTTCTCCTGTCCAGACTGACCTCTGATGAGTAACTTCCCTCTGACAAAAAAGTCGAGGGGAAAAAATCTCAGAAGGCTTTTGTAGTGCTGTAATTTTCCTTAAATATGGTTTTCAATGCCTGTAAAGAGCTCTGTTGGGTACTTGTTTCATGGAAGTCACCCAGCTAGCCAATTTCAGTGCGTTTCAGCTAACCACTTAGGCTCATTGCGCACCTTATTATTTTCAGTTCTGTTTAGATTATTCAACAAAATGCCTTGAATTAGTCAACTGCACTAAATCTTTGCAACAATAACATGAACAAAGTTAAAACTTAGCTACCTGCAGTACATGTAATAACTGTGATCATTGGCAGCTTAAGAGATGAACACAGAAGAATGCTCTTTTTGTTAATGTACTTGCAAACTCCTATATTCTGTAAATTGATTAATGTACAAATAAGCACATGTAGAGGACACTATTTTTCTTGAAAACTGAGCGTGTATCCATCTATTTTTTCAGAACCTCAATTTTTTTCAGGTACTCAGTCTCATCTATATGTTTCAGGGAAGGCTCATTGGTTTCAACCACTTCTGTCCAGTAGAACATTCCCTATGTAATGAGGAAAATGCTTTACATCTGTGCTGTCCAATAACAACAAATTATGAGAGAAACAAAGAAACAGAAAAGTGTGACCAATACTGAGGGGCAAAAAAGCATTGAAAATAAATATGACTCCAAGTTTGTCCACATCTCGCATGTAGCAAAGATATCAATACAGCTATCATAAATATATTTAGGAAAATTATGTTTACATAATTAAAGGAAAATATAATAACTCATCAAAGTAATCTCCAAATGAAACACAAACTATGAAAAAAGAACCACATGGAAATTCAAGAGTTGAAATTATACTTGAGTCACCAGAAGATCTGTGCTAAAGAAAATGAATTGGTGAGCTTGAAGACAGATCACAGAAATTATCAATCAGAAGAACAGAGAGAACAGGGCCTAGAATAACATCATTTTGTTCAATGTTATTTTATTATAACATTGATGAAAAAAATCAATCCCTGGCCAGGGCCACTGTCTGGTGTAGAGTTTGCACATTGTCCCCAAGGCTGCTGGCTTTTCCGTGGGGACTTTGGTTTCCTCCCACATCCCAAAGATGTGCGTGTTAGTGAATCAGCGCATCTAAATCATCCCAGTCAGAGTGACTGTGGGTGCCTGCAATGAAAGGATGTCCTGTTCAGGGAAGATTTGCATGGGAGCTGACAGCCCTAAACTGAAATAAGAAGGTTGGTAAAGAATTATCTTCCTTGTTTTTATTATCTGTCAAATGTTTGCATAGCTCACATTTATTTCAATGTTAAATATTAGAAGTGTTTTTGGTTTTTATTTTAAAATTTGGTGATGGTTTTTGTGGCCAGAAATATGCCATAGGAGTTTATCAATGAGCCTCTGGTAAAATTGGTTTCGTTATGTTTCTCTTCAAGACAGCCTTTCGAATGCACAAGAATGTTCTCCAGGTAAGACCATACACTGGGCTACAACACAAGGCTCAGTGAGGTTTTCTAAAAAGATAACCAAGCCAAGTATACTAAGTATGTTCCTGACCACAATGACTAGAATTAAAATTCAATACCAGAAAGATACCAGGAAAATTCCACATACATGGAAACTCAAAAGAGCACTCATAAATGGGCCAAGAAGTAATTTAAAAAATTGTAGTTATTTTAAACTGAATTAAAATGAAACCACAACATATCATAATTTTTGCAATACAGCTATATATTCTGTAATTTTAGTGTGCAAATTCAATATATTCTGTTAAAGTTTCTTCACTAAAATGACTACAATTAAGACAAAAACACTAAGTGCTTAACATATATCTGGAGTGAATGGAACCCTCCACTGTTGGTGGCGATGTAAAATGAGACAGTCACCTTGGAAAATAGTTGTTAATTTCTGAAAATGTTAAACGTTGTAAATTTGCCAAACATCACAACAATTTCACTCTCTAGCAATCTACCCCCCAAAATCAAAACATGTTTAAATAAAAAATAAAACATACAATGACTTGTGTGTGTGTGTTTATAGCAGCATTATTTATATTAGCTACTACTGAAGATGAGTCATCAACTGGTGTATAGATAAATAAAATGCAGTAGATAAATACAATGAAATACTATCCAGCATTAAATAGGAATGAAATGTTGATAAAAGCGCAGCTCTGCATGGTTGACTCCCCAAACATTATACTGAGTATGAGAAGCTGGATACGAATGGTCACATACTGTATGATTCCATTTATAATAAATGTCCAGGACAGACAAATTTAGAAATCCAGAAAACAGATCAATGGTTGCCTGGGGTGGGTATAGAGACTGATAAAAAACAAGCTCAAAGACATTTTTCTGTATGATAAAAATGTTATATAACGATTGTAGTAATGGTTGTACAACTCCACGAATTTACACACATGCAAAATTTTCATACAAATTTGTTATTTCTTCTATTTTAGTTTTAACCAAATATTGTCATTTGAAAAATTACCTAAATTTTAACAAACTGCTAAAGGAATTCAGTTATAAAAAATAAATAGTTTGCCTTGAAAACATAGGTTAATTAACTAATTATTCATTTTTGATTCAGGTTTTATATTGACAAAAATATTCTTTGAAAGATCCATCATCAATGACAAATCTATTTGACATGAAATTTCCTAATTATAATTTATCACTGCATTGTATATATGCAATGTAAATTTATTTTGTGTACTTTAAATCTATGCAAGGTTCATAACATAAAACCATGACATGATTTACAAAATAAAATGTAACTTAAAAATATATGTATTACCTACCTAATTTTTGAATGGCTTCAATTAACTAATCTATGTGATTTTTCTATGATAGAATTATTAAGAATACCACCTGTCAATATGTTAAAAAAGGCTGGATAGAATTTGTAAAAATAAGCACATTGAATTTCAAATATTATTAAAGTGCTAGAGAGCAGAGGCATACATACACTTCGGTGGAGTTAATCTATTCAGAGTTTCCCAGATGAGAAACCCCAGATGAAAGAAGGCTTTGAAAAAGGCAGTAGGCAATAGGTGGAGAAGGCCAGACAAAGAGGACGGCAGGTTGAAGTTGGGATAACTCAGTTGGCTGGAGATCATTTGGCGAGTAATTATGAAGAACGGAAGGAGAAGGTGGGGATCGGAAAACATGGGAAATGAGCAGGGTAACCTCTTGTAGTTTTACCCCAAGACAAGACAGCATCGACCCAGATCAGTGATCTTCAACCAGTGAGCCCCAGCACACTGATGTGCCATAAGAATTTTTAAAACATGCAATGCCTGACTGCTTAGTTGGGGTTGCTGACCTGTTTTCTCATGTTGTCAAATTAAAAAATGGCAACAGCCAACACCACAATAGCCGCCTAGTATAAATGAATCAAAATCATGCCTATCTTTTTGTCAGATCGGCAAAAAAAAAGAAAATAATACATTTTGTGGTGTGGTGCAGAATTTTAATGATTAGTTTTAGTAATTAGCTCACATGTGCCATGAGATGAAAAGGGTTGAAAATCACCTAGATGATTTCAAACGAGTTCAACGTTATTCACAGGAGGTTCAAATATCACTAAGGAACATCTACTTAATTGGTGTACCCTACAGGTGTTGGAAATGAATCTGCCTCTGTCATCTGTGATTTTTCTCACTCTTTTGGAAGAGAAATGTGCTTTGGGACTTGATGTTCTTTAAAATCTGTGAAGTGAAGCCAAAATGTACAGTTTGAGGTCCACTAACTTTATTTAGATACGAAAACATTTCCTTTGGGAGTTCTCTTGATTACAGAAACAACTAACTTAGCATAATAAACAGGACAAAAATGACTTGAAATAATAAATATTATGATATTGTATTTATGAAGCCTCAGCATCTAATTTGAAACCATTCTTCAAAACTGTTAGCTTTAATCTTTTCCCCAGCACCAAGGTGCCCATATGAACTGATTTGTGACCATGACAAAAATTGCAATTGCTAATAGGGAAGCTAGGAAACTTGAAAACATTACTTAAACTTCAAGAATCGTGGAAGAAAATGTCTTTTGGCATCCTGTCACCGGTGTATTCTGCTCCAGTCATAAAAGTACACTAATAATTAAATTCTCAATGAAAATACATACATCCAAGTGTAAACCTCCAAAATTTATATATACAATAAAGTAGAAAATATACTAATTTCATGTGCACTGTTAGTGAAATAAATTTGTTATCCTGAAATCCTAAGAAGTTTTGTCATGTATACCCATATATATCCATGTTTTTCTCACTCTCTACTGCCCTTTCCAGAATTGCCTTCTTTCATCTAAAAGCTTCCTTGAAGTTCCTGTCACTTGTCTGTCTAATCATCAATTTGTTTTTTCTGTGTTATCTATCGGGTTTCTTTTCTCTACCAAGCTCAGTGTTTTCTTCTCCACCTTCCAGACTGTATGTTTCTCCCTTAATAAGCTTTTGAAAGAGTTTTCTACACTTTCTATATTTATTTCCTAATTTTCAATTCAATTTTCATTATAATCTCACTTTTCTTTACACAATTAACACAGAATCCAGTCTCAATAAGTTCTCCTAAGAAGACATCTCTTTTGCTAAATTCAATCAACACATTTTATTGATTACTTAATACTCAGCATATTTTGTTGTTGCTCACTTATTGTTTGAAACACTTTCTTCCTCTTCTTTCCGAATGGCACCAATGTGTGATTTTCTTTCTATTTTCTGAAAGCTTTTCATAAGCTTCAGAAAACCCCACAAGTAACTTTTCATATTTTCTCATGAATGCATTTACGACAGTCCAATAGTTTATTTACACATTCACCTCATCCCTGTAGTTTGCAAGCTCCTTGAAACCAAGGAGACTGTGAATCGTGTTCACCACCAGTGCAACAGCTAGCATGGTTGTTTGTACATAATAGTTGGGTGAATGGGTGAACGTAAATAAAAATATAAAACCCTACTCCTCCATTCTAGAATCGGCAGAGTGCGTCGGTTGATCATTGCACCTATGCTAGCACCATTAGATTTACTTTTTAGGAAGAAGCAGTCATAAACATCAATGTCAGCAAGGAACAAGTAGGAAGCATAAGTGAATATAAGCAGCTGGTGGGGGGTGGGGGGAATGTAGTAAGCAAAAGAGCAGAATCTGAGACTAAGGGGAGAAGTCACTTCTTAGCTACAGTTGATTGCTATGTGGAAATTAGAGCCCAGTGTTGCTAGATCTTCTGATTTTAAAAAATAATCAAGAAATCTTATCTTGACATTAAATCCTCATTTTTGTGCAAATGATTGAAAACTGCATAGTCCAAAAACAAACAAACAAAAAACACACATTTGTAACAGAAATTCAACTCTTGAAACTCAGTTTATGACTGTTCAAAAGCAGTGTCATATTAAGGAGGAGGTACTATTATTACATCAAACTAAAAAGTTTTCTTCTGTATGGCAAAAGAAAAAAAAACAAAATGAAAAGGCAACATATGGAGTGGGATTAAATACTTGCAAATCATATAACCAAAATATATAAGGAACTTATACAACCCACACACACACAAAAGAAACAAACCATTTGATTTAAAATTAGGCAGAAAACTTCAGAAGACAATTTTCCAGCAAAGATATGCAAATGACCAACAGGTACATGAAAAGGTGTTTAATATCACTAATCATCAGGGAAATGCAAATCAAAACCACAATGAGATATCATCTCACACTTGTTAGAATGGCTATTATTAAAACAACAAGATGGCCATTGTAATCAAAACAGCATGGTACTGACATAAAATTAGACATACAGATCAATGGAACAGAACAGAAAGCACCAAAATAAACCCACACCTTTACAATTAATTAATATTTGACAAAGAAGGCAAGAACATACAGTGGGGTAAAGACAGTCTATTCAATAAATGGTTTTGGAAGAATTAATAGATATGTGTGAAAAATGAAACTAGACTACCTTCTTACACTGTACACAAGAATAAACTCAAAATGGATTAAAGTCTTCAATGTGAGACTTGAAATCATAAAAATTCTAGAGGAAAACATAGGGAGTAAAATCTCAGACATTTCTGGTAGTGATATTCTTCTGATATATTTCCTCAGGCAAAGGAAACAAAAGAAAAGATAAACAATGGGAGTACATCAGACTAAAAAGTTTTTGCAGAGCAAAGGGGACCGTCAACAAGGTGAAAAGACAACCCACTGATGGGAGAACATACTCATCAATGATACAACAGACGAGGGGCAAATATCCAAAATTTATGAAGAACTTCTGCAACTCAACACCCAAAAAACCCCCACAGAATCCAATTAAAAATGGGCAAAGGACCCGAATAGACACTTCTCCCAAGAGTGTATACAGATGGCCAATAGGCGTATGAAAAGGTGTTCGATGTTACTAATCATCAGAGAAATGCACATTAAAACTACAATGAGATATTACTTCACACCTGTCAGACTTGTTATAATCAATAAATCAAAAACAAATCTTGGCAAGGATGTGGAGAAAAGGGAACCCTCCTGCACTGTTGGTGGGAATGCAGACTGGTACAGCCACTGTGGAAAACAGTATGGAGATCCTCAGAAAATTAAAAATGGAACTGCCTTATGACCTACAGATTCCTCTCCTGGGTGTGTACATGGGGAAACCCAAAACAGCACTATTTACAATAGTCAAGCTATGGTAGCAACCCAAGCACCCATTAATAGACGAGTGGATAAAACAGCTGTGGAACATAGCTACAATGGAATATTACTCAACCATAAAAAATTAAAACCTTACCATTTGCAACACCATGGATGGACCTAGAGGTTATTATGCTAAGTGAAATAAATTAGTCAGAGAAAGACAAATACCACATGATTTCACTTGGTGTGGCAAAAGTGGGTTTGCAATTTGCATGGAAAATAACACAACAATTTATAATATAAGAATAACCTACTTTTGCTCCACCCTGTATGTGGGATCTGAAGGACAATATAAACAAACAAAACAGAAACAAATTCATACATACAGACAACACTGATGGTTGCCAGAGGGCAGCATTGGGGGGATGGGTGAAAAGGTGACAGGATTAAGAAGTACAGATTAGTAGTTACAAAATAGTCCTGGGGATGTAAAGTACAGCATAGGGAATATAGTCAATGGTGTTACAATAACTACATGAGGTGCCAGTTGGGTACTGGAAATAATAGGGGGAACAACTTGTAAAGTATATGATTGTCTAGTCACTATGCTGTATACCTGAAACTGATACAAGTTCACATTCAATGTGAGCTGTAATTGAAAATTTTAGAAAAAAGAATTTTAGAAAAAGAATTTTAAAAAAGAAAACTATAGGGGGGAAATCAACAAGAAATAAGTACTTGTAAGGATGTAAAGGAAAGGAAACCCTTGTGCAACCACTATGAAAAAAAAGTGTAGAGGTTGCTCAAAACGTTTAAAATAGAACTGCCATATGAGCCTGCAACTCCACTGCCAGGTGTACACCCAAAAGAAACAAGACCACTGTTTCGAAATGACATCTGCACTGCCCTGTTCATTGCAGCATCATTTACCATAGCCAAGAGATGGGAACAGCCTAAGTGTCCAGCTATGAATGAGTGTGTGGATAACTATGTGTGGGGGTGAATCTCAGCTCTACTTCTTGTAGGGACATTATACAGTACATGCCTGTATCAAATTATCATGCTGTACACCCAAAACTAAGGCATATTATAATGAATTATATCTCAATTATAAAAAAGAAAGAAGAGCAATTTAAAATAATGATCTTTTCTTTTTTTTAAAGATTTTATTTATTTATTCTTAGAGAGGGAGGGGAGGGAGAAAGAGAGAGAGAGAGATACATCAATGTGCGGTTGCTGGGGGCCATGGCCTGCAACCCAGGCATGTGCCCTGACTGGGAATGGAACCTGCGATGCTTTGGTTCGCAGCCCGCGCTCAATCCACTGAGCTACGCCAGCCAGGTAAGATAATGATCTTTTCTAGGTCTGTCATGCAGAGGGGCATTTTGAAGATGCTTAACATTTTTACTTCGCCTCAACGCCCTCAACATCGGCTGAGAAATACATTTGCACCCATGTGCGCAGGTACACTCGCTTCCGTATTAGTATAGGACGGGAAAGTGATCACGAAGGTGGCGCTATGCACACACTGCCTTTGCAAGCCTTCTCCTTCTGATTGTCTTTGCCTAGTCGGTTCCCTCTTTGTCTTCTCTTTATCGCAGGCTGTTGTGAATTCCTAATGCTTTTCCTGTGGTCCACCACCTCCCCATCTGTCTGCAATCTTCATCTGTGTCCTTCTAATCTCCCTGTCAGTTCTCTCCATATAACATGACAGCAAACAGTTACAAATCTTGGGAGAACTGGCTTGCTTGGGCGAGTCCACAGAGATGTGTGTGTGCGCATACGTGAATGTCAACCTGGATGAAGAGAGAAGGCAGAGAGCCTACGATTAGAAGGGTTGCTGGAGTCCTCTAATATTGAGAAATACTCCACTATTTCCCGTCTTTTCTATAGCACTCCTTTTCCCTTGGCCCCTCCCCACTCAGGTACCATTATACTACAGTACATTTCTAAATGAGAAACTCTCTTCACGTTGGGACGTCAGACCTGATCTAATCTCATTTTCTCTCTGTGACTTTTTTTTTTTAAAGTAAAGTTCTTCTGGGCTTCCAAAGTAACATTTGGCCCATTATTTCTGATGTGTGCAGACTTGCTCTACAGCAAGGCATAAAATGACAGGCAATTTGAGCAAGGCATTTCATGTCACTTTTAAAGGACCTGTAGAACATTTTTGAAAAATGAAAGCAAACTCACATCCATATAAAATCAACATAAATTCAGCTTTGACACAGCTGAGCAAACAACGCTCAGTGCTAAATTGTGACATTTAGTTAACTTTTAGTCCAAAGACCATTGAAATTGGGTGTTTGAACAAATCATTACATAGAAAATAAATACATACATGGATGGGTAGATAGCCAGGTGACAGAGTCATTGCATTATTATTATATCTCTGAACTAAGTATTTAAGTGGACTTCTTACTGTTCACTTATGTAATAGTATCCTAATGATTTCTTTGGCATTGTAATTATCAGAGTCTATAGTAGTCATATTTGGGGCAAAATTTACCTTTTGGTGTTTTTCTCCCTGCAAGCTAATATTAGCTAAAATGTATTAAGTACTTACTACTTGCCAAGCAGGATGCTAAGTGCTTCATTACAGAATAGTAAGTGGCAAAGCCAAAGTTCAAGCTTGGGCAGCTGTGTTAGTTTCTTAGGACTGCTGCAGCAAAGCACCACAAACTGAGTGGCTTAAAACAAGAGAGGTTTATGGGTTCCCAGCTCTGCAGGATAGATGTCTGAAATCAGGGTGCTGGCAGGACTGTGCTCTCTGAAGGCTCTGAGGAAGGAGCTGTCTTTGCCTGGTCCCAGCTTCTGCTGGTGGCTAGCGGTCCTGGGTGTTTCCTGGTTTGCTGATGCACCTAAACATCTCTGCCTCCACCTTCACATGAACATGTCTCTGTGTATCTCCTGTGTTTTCTCTTCTCTTCTTGTAAGGACACCAGTCATATCAGAATAAGAGCCCATCCTATTCTGGTATGACCTTAGCTTAAGTGAATACTTGTGCAAATCTCCTATTTCTAAATGAGGTCCTATCCACAGGGACTAGGGGCTAGGAGTTCAACGTGTTTCGGGGGATACGATTCAACCCACCACAGCAGGCAAACTTCAGGGCTCCCTGCTGTTTGAAAGTTTTCTTCTTCCTGCCATTTCTCCTTCCTCCTTGTACTTCTCACCTTTCTGCTGACGTCCTGTTTGCTCAGAGTAATACACTATAGACACTCTTTTCTGAACACACTACTTAGGAATCATATGACAGAATACTATCTACCCCAAGCTCCAGCTAAGATAAAGTGTCAGTACTTTATTCAGTGCTTTGTAAATGACAAGGGACCAGTTAACCAAAATTGACCAAAGGTAAATTTGTCTAAGCTGCTATTTTATACCAATGCTCTAGAGGGATGCCCTTTACAGATTAAAAACAAATAAGAAAAAATAGAAAAGAAATCACCTCTAGAGACAAAGTCTTTCCACTACAAAAAAACAAAACAAACAAAGACATTGTTAATGGGAATTCCAAAAAGCCACATAGTTTGCCTCATTCCAAACAGTGCTGGCTTCCTTTTACTCAACCAATGGAAAAAGTAAGCCCACAGCTTAGGCAACTATTAGACAACTGGATCCTTATTGTGATGATTTAATCTCTTAGAAAATGGTTACTCCTTTTTCAGGTTTGGGGAATATTTCACACCCCCAAAAATTGCCCATAGAAAGTACAGTTTCTTAATCCATTTTCAAGGCTTAGTTCATTTTTACAGACCAAAGAATACGTTGGCACATCTAACAACATTGCATTGTCAGGGTCCCATGACAAACTATTCTTGTGCAGAATATTAGAAAAATGGCAAACATACTGAGCATTCTTAGTCTTTAAGCTATTGATATAATTCTACCTTGAAAGTGACCCAAACTGACTTCTTCTGGCCATACTGGAGTAAGAGGTACTAGATTTACCCTCCCTTCATGAACTAAATAATTGGACAAAAAGACAAACAACAATTTTACACACTAAACAACAGGCAGCATGGGGTGGGATCCCTAAGGAGAGTAAAGCAGATGAGGTGAGCCCTACAACTGGCCCAGCTTACTGCCTGGGGGTATTTTCCCTGCGGTAACACAGGGAGAAGGAGTCCACACAGGGCCTGAACATCCTGCTGAGTTAAGGATACAAAACTCAGAATTCAGGGAGCCTGGCTTTAACAGAATTTATGGAATTGACTACCAGAAACTATGTGCACAGAGAGGAAACTCCAGGGATCTGCAGAGAGAGTCCTTCAAGTCTTGGGTGAAGTATTGATCTAAACATGCACGCAAAGAAACTTCTCAGGCTGGGGAAAGAGCCAATTTAAAAAAAAAAAAAAAACCTTCAACTAATCAATTTCTGTGGCTCACAAAGGGCTGAGAATAGTTCATGTTTCCACCAACCAGAGAGGAAAAACCAAGTGAAACATGGGTCAACAGTATAATTATCAGAAAGTATCCCTACAAGAAGTAGGGATTAAATCATCCCTGGATTAAATGAAGGACTGAACCCAACTAACAAAGTTTAAAAGTAAACTGGGACTAAAGGTGAATTTTTTTTACATTACCCAAGATTAAAGCTAAGGAGAGAATCTTAAAAGCAGCAAGAGAAAAGGAGACAGTTACCTACAAAGGAGTTCCCATAAGACTGTCAGCTGATTTTTGAAAAGACACTTTGCAGGCAAGAAGGGGATGGAAAGTACTCAAAGTCATGAAAGGCAAGGACCTACATCCAAGATCACTCTATTGAGCAAAGCTATCATTTAGAATGAAAGGGCAGATAAAGTGCTTCTCAGGTAAGGTCAAGTTAAAGGAGTTCATCATCACCAAGCTCTTATTATATGAAATGTTAAAGGGACTTATCTAAGAAAAAAAAGATAAAAAATATGAACAGTAAAATGACAATAAACTCACAACTATCAACAATCAAACATAAAAACAAAAACTAACTCAGAAAACAATTAGAATAGGAACAGAATCACAGAAATGGAGATCACCTGGAGAGTTATCAGTGGGGAAAAGGAGGGAGGAATGAGGGAGAAGTGATGGGGAATAAGTAGCATAAATGTAGGTAGAAATTAGGTAGGGGGAGGTTAAGAATAGTATAGAAAATAAAGAAGCCAAAGAACTTATACGTATGACCCATAGACATAAACTAAGGCTGGAGAAATGTTGGTGCAAGGGGGTGTACTGGGGGGAGGGGAGTAAAGAGGGGAAATGGGACAACTGTAAAAGCATAATCAATGAAATATATTTTTAAAAAAATGAAAAAATACATCATCTAAAATGGGGGAAAATATGGCTGTTATTGCTCAGCTTTGACCAGTTATGAAACAATTCCCATGTGGACAATGAGGTCCCTGTATTCCCAGATCATCTGTCTTCTCAAGAAAACTAGAAATCTGGATTTTTATATAAAGTATCCCATTTTAAAATGTTGGTAATCAATTTAAAATTACTATATAGTGTGGGTCAACAAAATATGTTTGTAGGCCAAGTTCAGTGAGTGGAACCCAGTTTGTTTCTGCTGCTATGAA
Organism: Tonatia bakeri; assembly: GCA_004024845.1. Taxonomy (NCBI): domain Eukaryota; kingdom Metazoa; phylum Chordata; class Mammalia; order Chiroptera; family Phyllostomidae; genus Tonatia; species Tonatia bakeri. The sequence continues at coordinate 114,033 of PVIA01002834.1, read as the reverse complement.
CCATTGTACAACTGTTAGGTATTATTAATATTCATAATGATAACAATATTTATAGTAATAGCTTCGACAAACACATAAGTGGCTCTAAGCAACAGCAAAATATAATTGATGAAACATGGATGTTCATAGGGTGATCAATATCTAATGAGATTCACAATGGTTGATATTTTAAAGAAGATTACATAGATGTCCAATTACCAGGACATTTTCTAGTTGGATCTACAAGTAGCTGACTCTGAGTTTGAACTGGTAAAGCAAGTTCTAAAAAAAGTAATTATCATGGAGCAGGAGGTGAGGGTGGTCTACTTTTGTTCATGTACATCCCCCAACTATAGTTGGTTAACTTATTTTGCCAAGGGTTAGGAAAATCACCAACATCATCCATTTTCAACTCTTTTTGTCTGTTAAGTCAGGTAGCTCAGTACACGGCATTTCAACAACTGCACTCATATAACTTCCTGTCTATTCCTTTTCATCCCTCTTTCAGGACCTCTATGGTTTTGTCCATTATGTATGTAAATTTCCTTCTCTCACTTATGGTATTTTAATCATTCAGTGGGATGATATCCTAATCATATTCTAGCTGGTAAATTTTTTTCATAATTCCTTTTATAAGTGCAAAATAAGTGTTGAATAAAAAATTTGTTCAACCTAGAATCCATCACTAAATTGAGGAAAATTAGTTAAATAAACAAAATCTATTAATCCATTCATTCATACAATCATTTAATAACAAATGAGCACATGTTTGTGCAAAATAATTGACTAACCCTTATCTCCCTAAAGCCTCCTTATGAATGAAAAAAGAAAGAGAGTAAGAGAAAAGGAGGAGGGAGGTGGGAAAAGGGAGAAAGTCAAGTTTTCTCCAGTTTTCAAAAAATGAAACTGAAAAATGTCTCTGCGGAATTGTATTTTATAGGAAGTGGAAGACTTGAGATTAGCGATTAACCTAGCATACAAATTCAGAAGGGAAGCTATGATCTTTGAGGTATTTACCAGACTTACTACCTCACTGAAATGAAGAGTCGCTGAAATAAGATCCTTGAATGATGTGAGAAACAGTTTTCTAGTCCTACCCACCTGTGCGAAGAAGTCCTAGATTAAATCTAAATAGCTGCAGGACTGAATTTCAACTTCAGTAGTAAGCAATCATATAGCTACTTTTTTCTTACTAGAAAAAAACATCTGTCAAGAGATGCTTTTCACTGTAGTTGAGCATGATGCGCTAATCTCCCCCATAAAACAGCAAAGCACTTGCACACCTGTGATCTATCCCGAGACCAGATTGTGAATCCAGAGAGTTACAGGGAGAGAGAGTACCTCACTTGGAATTTCTGCCTGTGGCATTTTCCGAAACCTCCCATTCATACAGATATTCAGCTGACACCCTCGGTCCCAACTAGGTTCCTCTTTTCCCTTTGCAGGACTGGGTGTTTATGAAGGTCTACAGAGGAGAAATACAACTGAAAGAAATAAAGCAGAAGATGCTAAGAAATTCTGCTGTCACATTAAAATGAAAAGCCTTTAAAATCAGAGGAATGAGAAGCAAGAGCAAGAGATTGGGGGGAAAAAAGGAGTCCTCCAAAAATGCCCTGGACATTTCACTCCTGTGTCCAATAAAAACAGATGTATTAAGTCTGTTGACTATAGGATCTAATGCCATGAAAGACATATCTTTGCTCTCAAATCCTTCAAAATATTTACAAAGCAGTGCACACACCAAAATAAGGAAATGTAGTTGGTGTGAAAATACTAGGCTTTGGGAAGAATCATTTGAAGTCACCTTATTTAAGCTCCTCATTTTTCAGGTGTAAAAGATGAAGCTTCCTTAAGTCAAAGAAATCACCCCAATGTAACACAGGTAATTAGCAGCTGAGCCAGGACAAGGACCCCCCTCTTCTGATGTCTGGGCTTCTTTCTACTCTGCTCCCACGCCTTTGTCATTGCATGAATTGTGAGTGTTTAGTAGCTGTGAGATGACAGCAACAAAAATTTTAAAAGTCAGATAGAATAAAAATTAGTTTCAAGAAGAAAACAGTCACTGAGGAATTAGGAAGGCACTCATATTCTTGCTTTTTAAAAACAATATATTTCAAATTCCAATAGAATCCTACAACTAGAAATACGTGTGTCACAATTCTGAATTAATAATAAGGCTCCCTAAAATGTTGCTGTTTTCAGGGAAACACATTTTCCTCCTTGCTTCTCACAGTGCAAGAGCTGCCTGGTCATTGTTTATATTTTTGGATGTAGAAAAGGAACCCTATTTCTACGAACCCTCCTAGAAAAGGTGGTTGTCTTCTTTGTTCTGTCCCTAGCTTTTCTTTATGAACTTCCCCACACACAAGATAATGACCCTTGAGTGAAAAGGAATCAAAAGTCTATCTTCTGCAAATGAGATACTCAAGAAAGTGAAGGTTTGGATGAGATGGCTGTATTACACACAATACTATGAGGGCTTGGATCCAACTAGTCTTTTTTTTTATTATTTTATTTTAATCATTGTTCAAGTAGTTTTCTCCCCTTTACTCCCAATCCAGCCCACCCACCCCTCCCTCCCAACTTCCCTCCCATTACCACCCTCCCCCTAGTTTTTGTCCATGTGTCTTTTAACTTGGTTCCTGTAAACCCTTTCCCTTTTCCCCTGAAACTCCCTCTTCTGTCTCCTCTGATCACTTTCTGCCTGTCCTCTATTTCAGTGTCTTTGACTGTATTTTGCTTGTTTCTTTGTTTTGTTGTTTAGGTTCCTGTTAAAGGTGAGATCATATGGTATTTGTCATTCACTGCCTGGCTTATTTCGCTTAGCATAATGCTTTCCAGTTGCATCCATGCTGTTGCAAAGGGTAGAGGCTCCTTCTTTCTTTCTGCTGCATAGAATTCCATTGTGTAAATGTACCATAGTGTTTTGTTTTTTTTTTTGACCCATTCATTTACTGATGGGCATCTAGGGATCCAACTAGTCTTTATGGAGAGCCCAAGAGATGCCAAGCACTGCGTTAGATGCTTTTACATCTATTAGCTCGTTTACTGTCTGAGCTTCTGGACACACTCTACACATGTATTTCGGTGGCTCTACAGACGTAATTGAGTCCTGCTTCTTAATAATACTTTATATAGGGTCTCTTTGGATTCCTTCAGTCTCAAGGTCCCAAATACAATGTACTGGTAGCTCCCTTAATTCTTTATTTTGTTTGGCAGATACTTTGTTTGATAAGGTATAAAATGCAGAGAAGAATATATAAGCAGAAAAAGATTAATATTTGAGATTCCCAGCTTACCAGCTGGGTCCTTGGGAAAGATATCACCACTTCTTAGGTCTTAGTTTTCTCATCTATAAAATTAAACTACTAACTTCTCTTCTTCTGTTATAGGCAGATTGTGGAGCAAGAGTGTGATGACAGTAATAACCCGCTATTCAAAGGCAAGGCATAAAATTTTCTCGTTAAAAAGAATAAATGAGTTTAATTATCATCAGGAGTTTTTAAAAATTGAAGAAACTGCATATGTTTTATAACAGGAATTATAATTTGACCAATTTTGGCCCTTATTATTGAAATTGGATTTTATCACTAAATTCTATTTTTTGTCATTAATAATCCTGAAAGATAATTTGATTATGCAAGGGAGTTTTGAAATGACCTTATTTTTAGGAGTAAATACTGTTAAAATCACCAGGAGAGCATCCTAGCTTATAAAACACGCCATGGGACAAGACAGCACACGGAGAACTGGGCCATCACCCTTAACTTCTCTCCACGACCTGAAAATGATACTTTTGAGAACTCATAATCACACTCTTCTTGCTCACCGAACACGTGTCCAGCCAAATACACACTCAGGTATGTTTAATTTGGGTTCTTTAAGAACACATTATACCATTCTCAAATTTAAATGTGTGTTCTGCCAATACTTAATATCATTTTACCATCATTGACCCATAATGTAATAAAAGCCTTTAAAAGAGTCTAATAAAACCTGAGAAAAGACATTAATAGGGGATTAATATAGATAAATTATTTTTCCTGGAAACATTGATTTATTTTCTTAGGCTTTTGGAACTAGTCACAGATTCTTCCTTAACTAGTTTCCTTATCTGGAATGTTCACTCCCCATTTCTATCAATTATGGTAACCTATAGGCTATAATGAATAGACCCAAAAATGTGTTTAATGACTCAAACACAATGGAGGTTTTCTTTTAATTTATGCTTATATAAAATTACTCACCTGGTAAATAAGGATGTTGTTACCAAAGCACAGCCTAGTGTATTTTGAATTATTAAAAACATAATTGTATAATTTTCATTATTCATATAAGTAATTGTATTAGTTTGCTGGGGCTGCCATAATGAAGTCCCACAGGCCTGGGTGGCTTAAACAACAGAGATGTATTTTCTCATAAGTCTGGAGCCTGGAAGTCCGAGACCAAGGCGTTGGCAGTACTGGGTTCTCCTGCAGTCTCTGTCCTTGGCTTGCAGAGGGCGGGCTTCTCCCTGTTCCTTCGCACGTCTCCCTCTGCACTTGTCTGTGTTCTAATCTCTTTTTATAAGCACACCAGTCATATCGGATTAAATGTCACCCTAACGACCTTATTTTGATTTGATTACTTCTTTAAAGACCTTATTCCAAATACAGTTACATTGTGAGGTGCTGAGGACTAAGGTGTCAATATAGGAATTTTGGAAGCACAACTCAGTCTGTAACAGGAATGTTTGTTCACCTGGCCTATGGTGCATTGTTTCATCACTTATTTAGGACCAAGCAGAAATATACACCTGTGGCCAGAGGCTAGTAATTAATTTGAGATGATACTCCAAGAATATCTAAACCAATTCAACCTATCCATCAATTTCGGGTCATAAAGACATAGCATTTATTTCTACTTTTCATAAAACATTAAAATCTAACAGCTGCATCCATGAAGACTCAAAACAGCCATAGAAATAGAAATAATTGGTCAAGTAAAGAATTTTTTCATTTCATTTAACACACTGCAACCTCTTGGGATAAAAGACTTCACATTTCTTTTTTCAGTGAACAAAGATTGTCTAATAGTAGGGACTGAAATGAGTAAGTAGATGAACTAATGAGTGGGAACCAAAAATCCAAAAGCTGGCAGTGATGTGATTCACATGGTCTAGGAATATTAACTATAACTTCTCCAAAATGACATTTTTATGAGAAGATTGGGTAAAAAACATGAGAGAATATATCTCAGCAGGAAGCATACTAGTAGGATGTTAATACAAACACTTTCATGAATTCTTATCTATTTCTCCCGACCACGCTTCTCCTATCAATAATGGGTTGGAGAGTTGAAATGGCTGAAAGGATCAAAAGTAAAAAAAAAAAAAAAAAAGTTCCTGGTGTTGCAAATGGCAGCCAATTTGAGGCATATGGAGAATGCCAAAGAAAAAGAAGCAACAGTTGTCACCAATAGAATGACACTGCGTGGTAACTTAGCAATGAGACCAGTGTAACATCTTTGGCCCCACCCATCATTCGTGCAATGGCACTGAATGATGGGCATTTCTCTGACCTACCAGGCAGAGGAAGAGCAGCCCTCCCTTCCGATGACACTGTGGAAATGTATCTGATGAAAAAGCATTCATAGCCTGTAAATATTGTGCCCAACTCACACTTTTTCCATTTTAAAGCTATTGTTCTCCAAGATTTAATTCGTCAGTGACTTGAATATCGAGGTGGAGGTATATTACGATTTAAGGAAAGAACTAAGTAGAAGTGAGAAACCTGGTTTTCTGGTTCATCTCTATGATAAATAAGCTAAGTGGTCTTGAGTGAGTCACTTGTTTTCTTCGTTCAGAAGAAAGCCCAACACAAAATCTGCTGAGATTCTTCTCTTGTCGAAGCTCAGACCACTGGACACAGCTTGTCTAGAAGCTCACTATTGTCCCCCACTAATTAAAATTCTTCAATCTGTATGAGTTTTTCTTTTTTCTTTAAGTTCCTGAGTCTAAGCTGAAATCTGTTTTATAGTTTGAAGAAACAAATTTGCCTACGTTTTTGGTGGCACCCTCGCTTACGTTTTTCCAAACCTTGGACATCTGCTGTTTCAGATGCCTGCAATTCACTCTGCTCCTTCCCATAACACGTCCGCCATTTCTACCAGAAAACTCCTGTTCTTCCCTAAAAACCCTATTCAGGCGCTCTTACCTCCACTAGTAAGCATTCCCCCAATACCAGCTAACCCTTTGCTGGTTCTCAGACCAATTACTTTATTTTACTATCCCTCTACCACGTCCAGATGCCTACAATTACTGGGCCTCCCTGTCTTGTGATTATTTCTATATGTAAACACTTGCCTTCCTCTGGCATGAACTCAAAGGAAGAAACTGTGTCATACTCATTTTACGATCCGTATCCCCCACACATAGCAGTGTGTTTAGTGGTTATTCACATGCACTAAACAAAATAAAATGTATTGGCTTAAAGAGATATTCGGGACAGAGAGCAACCCTGTAACAGGTGTACACAGAAGCCAGCTGAGAGGTGAAACTGAGTTCATGGAATCCCCCAGATTCATCTGAGCTCATTGATCTAACATCGAGCAGACCTGAATTCTCCTCTGATAGATCTACCGTGAGGGAAGGGGGATGGGAATGCAAGTGGGCTAAGGGGAGATTTTTAGCATTGCTACATCACAGTGTTAAGAAGAATTCCTCCCCTTTAAAAGTTTGGCTTTATACTCCTTTTTAGCCATTTTTTTCCATGGGAAATTAAGAACTCTTACTTAAAGATCAATTTTTTTTTTCTGAAGTACTTACCGTGGGCTTGAGCATGATGTCCTAGAACAAAATACTCCCTAGAGTCATCTGAGTGAGGAGACAGAAACAAGGTCACTCTCAAACCAGCTTCAAATGTTAGCCTTCTGCAAGTCTTTTCCCAGAAGCAAGACCCAAAAGCTAAAGAGGGGTGATCTGGGTTAAACCACTGGCTCCCTAAATGTAGTTGCACGCCCCACATACTCACTGCTCATCACGAAAATGTGGAATACATTGACTTTTCCCTGGGGGTGAAGTGGAATGGGGCTAGAAAAGCAGGCTATTAGTGCTAATTACACCTTGCCTTTCACCTCGATAGCCACGTGAAGGGAAAATGTAAGGTGCTTGACAGAAGGCACTCATCTTGACTAGGCACTCTTTCCTTTAGCTAGTATCTCTTCAGCTAGTTTCTCTTTTCTAGTAGCCATGATTTTTCAGTTTTACTAGCAGAGAAAAAAATCAATTTGTGGAGGACAAGATGTTGAGAGTGATAACCCTGCAGTTCTCCCAGGCTGGAGCGGGCCGGCAGCTGGTTGAATCATCATCTGTAAAGTAGCTCCATCCTGGCATCGCAATCCAAATTAGTTGTTGAAAGAGTTCTAACATGTCCTAAAAACCTGTGGCATGTGTGACAAATGTTGTGACTTCACATAAATAAGGAACCCTGTGAAGAGGGGAGAGTAGCAGGCCTGGTGAGCACCGAATATATAGTCACAAATAAATCGATAACAATATTTTGATCTTCTTATTCCCTGGCTTGTGCAGACAAAGGTCTCGGTAAGAGGTCAAAGCTAGGTGACTTGGGAACAGGTGAAGATCTCCTTAAATTTGCAGTTCCCATGGATGGGGGAAAGAAGTTGGCTGGGATGAAATAGAATAGGAGAGCATCAGAATGCAAATTTGCAATTTGGCTTCATTAAGCCCTATACCATTTTTAAAGCTTTTTTGTTTAGAAAAGAATACTTTAGGTGGTGCAAATGGATAAATGTATGTGGAACAAATACATTTGGTGAATAAAGTTTATTTGGAGTAAATAAATTAGACTCCAAAGTCAACACATTTCTGTTTCTACAGGAAAAAAAGGGGGAAGATACAGAATTGCATACATTTCTAAGGAACATGTGAAATGAATATTAGGACAAATGCATTTTATGAGTGCTCCGAGCATCTTCAAAGAGGCAATAGCATAACTGGCCATAATCACCAAGGAACTGGAAATTTCCTCTGGCACTATCTTTTACGTATATTGAGGAGATCCAATCCCTGAAAATTATGGCATCTGTCTCAGAACACCCTGGAACAGTGATGTACGCAAGGATGTCATTTAAGGTGGGACAAAATTTTACTCTAGGAAAACATACTTTTATTCTGTGCATGTATCTGAACCACTCAGTAGGGCTGAGAGTAGATATATGTTATGAGCTAAGTGTTTGAATCCCTTCAAAATTCCTATGTTGAAACTCTAACACCCACTCTTAGACTGTATTTGGAGATAGGGCTTCCAAGGAAGTCATTAGGTTTAAATGGGGGCAGAAGGGTAGGGTCCCAATCCGACAGAATTTGTGCCCTAGAAGAAGATGCCCCAGAGAGCTCACAGGAAAAGCCGTGCGAGGGCAAAGCAGCCGCTGACAGGCTAGGAAGAGAGCTCTTACCTCGATCTTAGACTTCAGAATTGTGAGAAAATAAATTTCTGTTGTTTAAACCTCTTAGTTGGTGGTATTTGACCATGATGGCCCAACCAGGCTAACACAATGTACTACTTGAGGAAATCACATTTTCAAGTTTTTACTTTAATATTTTTCTGTTAGTCATTGTTTTTGTCCTCTGCTAGCAGCAAATGGTAGCAAGTCTCACAGATTTAAGAAAAATCAAAGACAAAATAAGCAACACCCTTTATTAACCCATTTTTTTCTATAATTTTAGAAGAGAACATCATGTATTTCAAGTCAATAAGCTTGTTTAACTCCTGGAATACCATTTTCTTTGAGGGGATGACCAGAAGCCAATGAACAGACAAGAAATGTTAGTTTGAGAATACCTTTTACTATGAAGATTTTTGTTTTTAAATTGTTATTTATTTTGAAAATAAGTCTATAGCTAATGAATATATGTTGGAAATTTCTAGAGAATAAATGTATTCATGGTACCATTATCCAGTCAGGCTGCTAATACTCAGGATGCAAATATGTGTCCTGTTTATATTATCCTCCTTTATAAAGAAGACCCTTCAGAGCATGGGCTCAGAGAATCTGAATCCATGCCAAGATGTGTCACAAATGCTCTGAACTCAAGGGGTACCAGCAGCTGCTGTTAGGATTTGGTATCCAGGATACCAAACTTCTCCTCCATTTAGGTGGGTCTGCGTCTTTGAACTGCGTTACGTGTCTGGAAACTGGGTGAAAGAACACGACTCTCTTTTGTGTTGACTTACACCAGTCTTTACTTCCTAGTCCTTGAGTGTACCAGTTATAAGGTAGGCTGCCAGTACATTTCATACTTAAGGACTTTGAAAATTAGCTTTTGCCTAGAATATCTGCAAGCTGAAACCAATTGTCACCATAGCCCCACACATATATACTTTGCAATGAAGCACTGCTATCTGGCACATTAATCCCTTGGAACATTCTGGGATCTGCTTCTAATTGTGGATCTGGAGGCGAAGACGGGTGTTACGGATAGATCAGGAGGAGAAAGAGGAACTGCTGGGAGGTAACTGCTGGCTTTTCAAGCAAGGGAATGAGAGAGTCTTCGGAAAGGGGCGGAGGAGTTCCTTTGAAAGCAAAGGACCCTTGGGGGTTTCAGGGTTCAAGGTTCTTAGACTCGTGTGAGAACTCTCCACTGTCCCCATTCCTAGTCCAGTTCTCAAGGTTCTCAAGGTCCCATCCTTTCCCAATCATCACCCTAACTTTTATGTAAGTAACCTTGTGAAGCAGTGAATTTTAATTACATCACAATTCTACAGCCCACAGGAACAAATTTGAGGTCTGATTCTCAAAAGCATTCATCCTGAGTTTATAGACTACAGTAGATATATTCTTTCTGGGCCATCAGTAAAGGTCTATGGTTGTCTGACTAAGATGAAGCTGGGAGCTAAAAATACTGAGCTTTTTATTTTCTTTCTATAACTCTCGAGTGAAGTCAGAAGCCGCCAACAAACCTTAGAGTTCTTGCACTCATCGCTTCTAGTCTCAGCAGACAATTGGTCTCCTGAAGTCTTTCTCGTAGGAGACAACTTAGCCCAGGCTACTATCAACCATAGTTTCTGAGTATTTCATTTTCCTGTCATTTCATTTTGTTCATGCTCAAGCACAACACAGTCAATAATAAATCCCAGATTCCATCTTTGAGGGTTGGTTTTCTAGGACCCCTATTCATACTATGTGTTGTTATATCTGGACTAGTCAGAAAATTAAACTCACTTTAAAATTGTTAAAAAGAAAATGATTCGGTGAAGAAAGTTGGTTATAAAGGTGTCTGAGGAGCTGCAACATCAGAAAGGAGAAAGAGGGTATTAAAGGTCAGGATGCTACTATTGCTTCTAAACCATAATGTGGTAGGAACAGAGGTACCAATGGGCTGATATTAACACGGCACAACTACAACAGAACAGGAATCCAGACGCTACCACTGAAAAGCCACACTCCCAATGCTACTGCAGCTGTTGCCTGAGCTTCACCAGAAGCAGGGAAGGTGCCAGGGTGGTGGGGACGGGGAGAAGCATTTTCCCTCAACTCACCATCCAGTTTTCCATTATCTCCCCCTTTGCAGGGCCCAGCTGGAAGCTAGCTTGCAAAGGAGTCTTGGAAATAGACTATGTAGAGTGCAGTCTTCTACATCATCCCCTGCACTCATCCATGGGCAAGACAGCTGGGAACTGGGCTGTACCACAAGAGAGATAATGACTTGTAGAACAGGACTTCTATTCATATGCATTATCTCACTTCCTTCCCCTAACCATATCCATGCTGGACATTCTATGAAGGCTTATCTTCAACTTTCTGACAGTTCTCTTTGCCTGGAGTGAGGCAGGATAGAAACTAAGAGAAGAGTAGTGCCGAGCAAGTTGTATGAAAGTATAAGATTCTTCGGTATTTTTTTCAGGTAATAAAATTGCTATGCAAATGTGTGCCTATAAATAGCCAGGTGCTCCTTATCAACAGATCGGTGCAGTGCCTTCGATAAGCACCTTTAGTTACTACGAATATTTCTTGGATATCCACTAAAGCATATTCTTCCATTAAATGATGTTTTGTGACAGAGAAATTAAGCAGAATGGGTGCTGCAGGTGAGCTTTTTTTGAGCATAAGCCTCTGCTCCAAATTCTGGCTTTTAAGGATTTCAGTCAGGCCTCCCATATCCTAATGGATTTGGTCAACCGCATCATCTGAGAAAACTCATGTCATTTTTTGTGTCCAAACAGAAATAAACCTGGATCAATTATATAAATTCTCCCTTTCTTTATAGACATAAAAATGTGATTTCTGTGCTGTGATTCACAAAGTAAATAATTTTTTGGTTTAACTGGAAATTGTAGGTCTCTGACTAAGAGTTGCCAGAAATTATAATCAGACTCTGGAGACACAGAAACATGTCTGATGTACTATATTAAAAGGATATTCTGTTCTGATCAGATGAGATCAAATGGGCACAAAAATCTTCCCTTAGATCTCAAACAGAGTTTAACTTATCAAAAATCCATATAGAATTTAAAAAGCAAAAAAAAAAAATTAAAAACTTCCAATATCTAAGCTAAAACAAGTTCTGGTTCAAAGGCACTGTTTCTTGTTCTCTCCCATTCTATGTGTCAAGCTTTTTATAAAATTCCTTTTACTTCAGTCACAAATATGTAGTAAGTGCCTACTATATACCTGGCACAGGTACAGATACTTGAACCACATCATTAAACAAAACTGACAGAGTTTCCTGAACTCTGTCTTGTGGAATTCATATTCTAACAGAGAGACCAGAAAAATGCACAATAAAGAAATTATATGGTAAATTAACAGGTTACAAGTAACGGAGGAGAAGAAAAAATAAAGCAAGGAAAGAGATTAGAAATACTAAATTTCAAAGAATATAATTTTAACCAGGGTGGGTCAAAGAAGTCTCAAAAGAAATCTTAAATTATTTTAACCAAATGAAAACACAATAGGCCAAAATTTGCAGGATGCAATCACAGCAGTTCTCAGAGGAAAGTTGATCCCGTTGGACGTGTGCACTGGGAAAGAAGAAGCATATGAAATTGGTAATCTAAGTTTCCACTTTAGAAAACTAGAAAAGAACCTTTTAATAACAGAAGAAAAGAAATAATAAAAAATAAGAGCAGAAACCAATGAAATTCAAAAGGAAAACAACAGAGAAAAAATCAATAAAACCAAGAGCTTGTTCTTTGAAAAGAATCAATAAAAATGATAAACCTGTAAACAGACTAATCAGGAAACAAAGAGAAAAGGCACAAATTGCCAATATCAGAAGTTAAAGAGAGATCATCATTGCTGAGTCCATGAACATTAAAAGAATAATACACACTTGAAATATATAAAATGACATTTGCAATTATTCCTCAAAAACATTTTTAAAGGATAATAAAGGGATACTATGAACAACTCTACGTCCACAAATTTTATGACTTAGATGAAGTGGGCCAATTCCTAGAAAGACGAAAATTACCAAAATTCACACAAAGAGAAATAGACTATTTAAATAAGCCTGTATCTGTTAAATAAATTGAATCAATAATTAACAACCTTCCCCCAAAAAGAAATACCAGGACCAGATGGTTTCACTGATAAATTCTACCAAATACCCAAGGAAGAAATGACACTAATTTTTCACAATCCCTTCCATAAAATAGAAGCCAAGAGAATATTCTCTAATTCATTCTAAGATCTTAATATAATCCTAATGTCAAACTAGACTATTAGTGACTTCATTTGCCATTCCTCCAAGGAGATTTTTAATTTTAAAATAAAGGTTAGATCTCTACTAGTGTGACTATCAATCACTCTGGTACCTGAATGCCCTTGGACCCTCTAAATAATGTCACAGAGAGAGGTAACCCTGGGCCAAAGGTTTATCTTTGAGGAAAATATGGAGACTCTTCAGAAATACAGGACAAAGTTGATGAAACTACTTTCTTGACTTTTTATTTGTTAAAAAGGCTTGAAAATCCTTGGTGCATCCTTGATAACATTAGAGGCTTCTCGCCTACACTTCTGCAAAGCCAAAACCTAGTGTTAGCCTGAATAAACTGGCCTGGCTGTGCTCTGACCTTCCACCCCTTTACCGGCCCTGCCTCTCATCCTTGACCTCCATTTCCGGGAGCTTCCTGTGTGTGGTCTGGTGGGCGGGAGGGGCCCTCTCCCGTGTTCCTCCTTCTCGGTTCCCCTCCATCCTCTTAGTCCTGGTTCTTCTCCTTCTCCCTCCTTCTGCTGCCACCCATGGTCCCAGCACAGAGAGCATCATCCAGACGGATTGTCTTCCCCGTATCACACACCCAGATATCTGGACACCATAGAGTGGACAGAATCTTTCATTTTGCTTTCAAGAGTTGGCCTGTGATTCAGACAGTCTCTGTATTGTCTAGTTCAGCTCTGGAAATTATCAAATTGTTGGTGAAGGAGAATGAGACATGAGGGTGAGGGATTCCAGTGGGTTTAAAGAGATCACCCTAAACTTGACCTTTGCAGTCAGTTTTACCGAGCTAAGAAACATGTGCAAAATCTATATCTTCATACTGAAACACCTTTTGTTTAGAAATCCAGCCTTTGAGGGGGTGAGGTCAGGGAACAGTTGGGGAATTGTTTCTCCTTTGTAATTCACTAAGAACTTTTATCCCAGAGAGGGGTAGAGGAATAATCTTCCTCTTTAAAAGCCATTACAAATATCTATGGGGAAAAAAAACCCAGAAACTTTGGTGGAATGAGGTAATGCAATAGAATTCCATATTTTTTTACCTAAGAACATATTGATTTGGAACATAGGCAATAGATCATGTCATTTCCATTTGACTTTTTGAAAGATGCCACCACTACATATGGAAATTGGAAACGAGACTTTAGAAAAATTTGATCTGGAAATTACCAATGAGAAATCATTCATAAATTGAAAACAAGTAATTCTAAGAAATTTAAGCAAGGTTTATGAACATCAGATTAACTCAATTCCTTGATATTTGTTAAATTTCACAAAATACAATGACCAAAACTGTTCATTCTTATTCTCCTTTAAAAATCAATGAACCCACAAACCTACAGAAAATAAAGACACAAAACACTAAAATAATTCTTAACATAAAACTTACAAGGATATTAGGTTTTCCTAGGCTGGCCGCAGATTGCAGGAATTATAGCTGTTTGTAATCTCCAGGGGGTTTTAGTTTTATGCTTTAGGTGCTTGTCCCTTTAACACATAAAATAAATATCTGAGTACAATGATCAAATATGGTCCTTCTGCTGTATCAATTCTCCATTCTTTGTCTAATTTAAATTTTCAAACATGTTTATAAAACACAGAAAAGAGAATGACAAACTCCACCATGATCAATGATCTTGCAAGGAGTTTAAAGTTTCTGTGCTGTATCTGTTCTGTTAGGCTGATTTATTTGGGAAATATCTCAGTCTTTTAAATCTCTGTAAGCAGAACTGTTTAGGTAAACTATTTATGACACCAGCACTCAGAATGTCCTAGGGAAAGGATTCTAATTTAATTTGAAGACAATTACTTATTGTTTTGTTTTAAATTATGAGATAGTCCAATATTCCCTTTTATAGGTAGATACTGTTTTTAGGCAAATTTATCCTTAACATTACAAAACTGACCATAAGTTCGAAACATTTGACATTTGAGTTTTAAGTGAGTGTAACTGACATGCCCCATTTCAGTATGTTTCACTGTAAAGAATTAGCATTAAGGCCCAAATTTGGAGGCAGCTGCAAAGTTCTTGAACTACCTAGGTCCCTTTTTTTCTTTTTAAAATTTTTTTGTTGTGTTTTTACTGTGGTAAAAAATACAAAACCCAAGTTACTCTCTTAATGCTTAAGTGTGCATTGCAGCATCAATTACAAGCACAGTGCAGTACAGCAGATCTCCGGAATCTTCACCTTCTATGACTGAAACTCTGTACCATGGACAACTAACTCCCCATTCACTCCGCCCCCCGCCCTGGTAGCTACTGTTCTACTTTCTGTTTCTGGGAGTGTGAGTACTTCAGATGCCTCATGGAAGTGAGTCTAATCTCTTTTTGTAATTTTCCACTTTGTCATGACAATCGATATTTAACAGGCGCTTATTATGGTGGCGTTTTATTATCCAGTTGTAATGGTTATGACTGGTTTGCTCCACCATATTTCTTGCTGGTTGTGTCTTCTTGATCTACAGACAATGCAAAACTAAAAGTGAGATTTCTCATACTCGCAGCTGAGTTGTGAATGTGATTTTTGGTCCTGCCGCTTAGATCCATTCACATAAGATTTGGAAGGAGAAGTGAGACAGAAGCCATGTTCGTGTGCTTCTGGCAAGCAAAGACATGATGACAGAGGTTTTGCTGCAAGGGCATGGCCTTGCCTGGTCATTTTCTTTGTGGGTTTTGAAAGGCAATTCATAGTACTGGTGGCAACTGGAATCCATGTTCCAGAATCCAGATGGCAACTTTGTTGTGGTGATGAGGCAGCTGGATCAGAAGGGACAGGAGCTTCCTGATCCTGGATTGCAACTACAGCAGACCGTCCTTGATGCCCCTGGTTCTGGGGGCCCATCCCGATCCATCAGCTTCCTGCTTATAGTAGAGGATGGCTACTTCATGGACAGGCCAGTTTAGCTAAATATTTTATTCTAGGAGTCTTTCCTAGAGACCCAGACTAGTGTGCATTCCTTCAACTTTAGCCATCATTTTTGAAAAATTATTTATTTACTTTTAGAGAAGGGGAGGGAGGGAGAAAGAGAAGGAGAGAAACATCCACTGGTCACCTCTCATCTAGACCCTGACCAGGACAAACCCACAACCCAGGCACGTGTCCTGAAGGGAATCGAAACCATGACCTTTCGGTGTATGGGACAACGCTCCAACTATCTGATCCCCACCCATCAGAGCTGCCGTCATTTTTTAAGCATCTAATTCTCTGTCATCAACCACTTTTCACTTCAAATTATCAAAGTGTTCTTCCTTCCTCAGGCTGGCTCTTGGCTGAGGCACCCATGGAGAGGATGATAGCGTGTTTTAACCAGCTTCCAGCTTCATTGCCCCTCCTTCTCCCCACAGTTTATTAGATTCCTTGGTCTTTAATCAACTGCAAGCAGAGATGGAAAATCACGATCCGTCATTTTAGTGCTAGTCTCTCCAATTGCTCTGATTACATTACTGCAGCAAAATGATAACCTAGCATTTCGGTATTTGTTAATTATAATTTCAAAATACTATGCTAATACCAATATTTCACTTTAAAATGTTTGGAATTCAGAGTATTTTTTAAGACCAATGAAACTAAAAGTGTAATAGGTTTTACATTTGAAAAATGAGTAAAAATGTAAATTAATATATATATATATAAATATTAAACACATTCTAATTCTGATTTAACTAGTAGAGGATTAAATGAATCCAAAAAAGTATTATTGGAAAATAGTAAGTTGAACACTAATATCAGATAACATAATAAGTAGTGAAGATTTTAAATAAAAAATTATTTCAGAATTTTTTTTCAATTCAGCTTTGGCAGCAGAAAGTGCAACAAGCATACTTACACGAACATGTCAGCTATTTTGTGCCAAATATTTTAAGCTTTAGTTAAAAATTCTGAACTGTACCTATAAGTAGAATGTTGAAGAGCTAGTGTTGTGTCAATCCAAACATTTCCCTCTAACTCCTTCAGCTTCAAATACTCATGTTTTGACTTACTTTAAAGAGATATTTTCATAGACTCTGACTTGGGGGTGGGGCGCGAGAGCTGAGGCTGAGGTCTGTGCCTGGAGAGCGACATGCTCTTGTCTCAACAAAGCACTTTCAGTTCGTGCCCCTCTGCTTGAGTTTCCTCGTGTAGAGATGGAGGTTCTGCTTTAGAATTGCCTGCATCGATTTGGATACTGTCATTTTTTCCTCGTTTGGAAAGTCTTCTCACTAAAATAAAATTTGTTTTTCCAACAGAAGCTGTCCAGAACCCTAATGTGGCTGCTTAAACTCATGTAGGCTAGCATGTGTAGAAAGCTGTGGACTGCATATCATTCTTTAAAACAGTTTTAACAATATATCGTTTTGTAACTTGTTGTTGTTGTTCATGTACAGTTGTCTCCATTTTCCCATCCCCTCCACCCCAGCCATCCCCACCTTCGATCTTACCCCGCTTTGGTTTTGCCCATGTGTCCTTTACAGTTGTTCCAGAAAACCCTTCTCCCTTTTCCCCACCATTATCCCCTCCCACCTCCCCTCTGGTTACTGACAGCTTGTTCTTAATTTCAATGTGTCTGGTTATATTTTGCTTGCTTGTTTGTTTTGTTGATTAGGTACGACTTACAGGTGAGCTTATTTAACACAGTAGAAATGTTACAGGGTGCAGCCAAGAGGGGGGACCCCAAAAAGGCATTTGAAATGGGGTCCAGAACTCAAGGTGTCCAGGAAATATTAGAAAGGCATATAAAATGTCTTCACCCCTCCCCCCACAGGTGTGAGTTGGGGGAAGGGACACACAGAGCAAGAACATGCAGGGTTGTTTTGTACAGCAACAGCTTTGCAGCTAATCCATATGGCATGGTCATTTAACATACCTATAGCCTTTGGCTGGTCACTTAGATATGCTAAATACTGTGGCCATGCTCTGGGCTGGGGGGATGGAAAGGGACTCCCCCCGCAAGATGTGACTGGGGGGCAGGTCCCCCAAGTTACAGCGCCTGCATGGGAGCTTGGAGAAGATTGGCTCCATGACATGGGGCCACCCCTGCCCAGACCCATGATGGCAGCCCAGTAAAGCTGGAGGGATGTGAGATTGATGGCAAGTGTAGCCGAGTCTGGGAGGAGTTGGAAATGAGCTACAGAGGAAGGTTGGCACGGGGATTTAAAACCCAGACACGACAGCCATTAGAGGGAGAACCACGCGGTTTTGGCTGAGTGGGGACTCCCGTGGCCCTGGGAGAGAGGACCACGTGGCTGGAAAACTGTTACAGAACAACAAGGGGGGGTGCTGGGGGAGCCGAGGGCAATATACTATTACCCAAAAGGAAGCCCCAAGGTTCATCATGTACGCTGCCTATAGGAAAAACATCTCTCAATTGCAGAGATTTGTGAAAAGGAAAGGAAAGGTTTATTTAATGCTATATAGATTTACAGTAGTGACCTAATGTCTTCATCAAAGTCCCAAAGTCCCTTAAAACACCCTCAAACACACACAGTCCTTCCTTCCCTCCTTCACCCAGTCTGTGGTACCGTATCTCAGGAAAAGAAATAGAAGTCGGTGGCTCAGGCAGCCCCAGTTCTTCCCAGTAATCCGTCTCAGCTGGTAGGCCTCCCTCGGTTCTCGGCACCCTCAGCTGTGTCTCCAGGATCTCTGCTAAAGCTGGGTGGTGGTTCCCCCTTCTAAAGCTGCGGGAGTCTCCACTCTGTCAAAGCCCCGTGATTCTTCCCCCTGCGCAATGGCTGCAAGGGCGGGGGGCGGGGGGAGTTGCCACTCTGCCAAAACCGAGTGGCGATTCTCTGCTAAAGCTGTATGGTGATTCTCTCTCCCAGGGCTGCAGAAGTCCCTACTCAGCCAAAACCGTATGGTTCTCTCTCCACTACGGCTGCTGCGTCTGGGTTTAAATCCCCCCACCAATCCTCCTCTGCAGCCCCATTTACGACTCCTCCTACATTCGGCTACACTTGCCAGAACTCGTATCCTTCCAGCTTTACTGGGCTGCCATCATGAGTTTGGGAAGGCGTGGCCCTATGTCCTGGAGCCAATCTTCTTCAAGCTCCCATGCAGGTGCTGTAACTTGTGGGACCTGCCCCCCAGTTATGACTTGGTGGGGAAGTTACTTCCATTACCCTGGCTCAGAGCCTGGCCACAGCTATTTAACATATCTATGCAACCAGTTAAAGGTTATAGATATGTTAAATAACCACTCCAGTGGTTAGCTGCAAAGCTTTGCTATACAAAACAACTCTCAATGGCCCTGCTCCATTTGTCCCTTCCCCCAACCCACACCTGTGGCGGGGGTG
Organism: Tonatia bakeri; assembly: GCA_004024845.1. Lineage (NCBI taxonomy): Eukaryota > Metazoa > Chordata > Mammalia > Chiroptera > Phyllostomidae > Tonatia > Tonatia bakeri. The sequence goes on along the minus strand of PVIA01002834.1, from coordinate 95,068 downwards.
AGTTTTGGACCCCATTCCAAATCCCTACTTGGGGCCCCCCTCCTGGCTGCACCCTGTTACAGAAATACTATTATTCTAACAGGTAATCAATATTAAACACTAATAACAAGATTTTACTTTTTTTTTTAAATCAAAGGGTTGCAAAACCAATCCTTACACTCACAGCACATCTCAGCTCTCACTCACCCCATTTTTGCCTTTGCACACACACTTAATAACAACCCAGGCACTTAACTTCATCTCAGGATGTAAATTACTGAGGTTCCAAATTTTTAAAAATAACAATAAATACGCATAGCAACGCAGTTTTCCACACACGCATCACATAGGACTTCGTTCCTTCCCTGCCCGGTCCGCCCACATATTTCTGTTCAACCTCCGTCACCCCATTCACCTCTCTGACTCTCAGAGGAGTGCCCGCTCCCTCCTTCGTGTAAAAGTAGAGGCTTCGAATACATGCTGCTGCGTGATGATTTCTCTTCACTCCAAGCACTTTCATCTTCACATATGTTGTTTTTCATCTTCCCTTCCCTTTTTTTCTCTGTCCCAGGAGAAGATGTGTATTGGCTTCTCACCTGCTTCTAATCCCTTCCCTTCCTGTCTCCTGGGAGCCTCATTCATTCACTCTCCATCTCCCTTGCCAGTTTCCCACCATCTCTAACCTCTTTATCTCTATTTCCAAAAATGGGAGTTCTCCTTATATTTTTCCGTTATTTCCCATCCGTTTCCTTTTTTTCTTACAGCAGCAGTACACTTTGGGGATCCTGTGTGGTCTGCCTGCTGCCCAGTGTCCTGAGTCTGCTGCCCAGTCTCACCAACTGCCAACAGTGGGACCTCCAGCAGGTTACTTAATCTCTGAGTATAACATGCTGCTGCTGCTGATTATATTGACATTATTAGCTTGTGATTACTTCATTTTAAAAAAAGATGAGCCATATTTCCCTTTCTTCTGTGGCCTCTCTTCCTTACCAACTATATAAGTTTGAAATTTAAAGTCACAAGATAGACATGCAAAAATGCAACTTTATTTTTTGTAAGTGAATTTCACTTGCACGTGAGCCACATTTCCACCCCGTAGCAGATCACACCAAAGTTACCCCTTGGAGGAAAAGGAGGGGAAGCTGCCTTTAAAGGTTGCCTTTGATGCATTAAAGCTCCATTTAAGCCTCTTCCATTTATGCATCTAATTACATCTAAGGGAACAGAAGGAAGCTTAAAGCAGCTCTATTGATAGTCTTCTTGGTGAAAAGGAGTGTGTAGCAGGTTTAGCCTTAGAATCAGAGGCAGAAATCTTTATCCTACAGCTCAATTGCAATTTCATTAGCAAAGGCAATGAAGTGTAGCCTGTGATGGGGTGTTTTTTTGACCACAGCATTATATCTGAGAACATAACTTCTACATACCACTGCTGTGTGTGTCTTTCTAAAGGATGGATGAGACCTACGAGCAGTATTCTATTATGCTTTTTGGCTCAATGAGTGTTCTGTAACATTCTACATTACATATTATTTTAAAACCAGTCTAGAAAAAATATTTACTCAAACAAAAAGGTTACAGTTTTTAAATAAATATATGCTTGGGTGTTGTCGGAGCTGTGTTGAATTGACCCAGCAAAACAAAAACAAAAACAAAAACAAAAATTTTTGTTTTGCACTAAAAAGGCAGCAAAACATAATCTTGGAGCCCTGGCAGGTGTGGCTCAATGGCTGGAGCATCGCCCTGTACACTGAAAGTTTGCGGGTTTGATCCCCGGTCAGAACATGTATGTAGGTTATGGGTTCAACCCCTAGTTGGTGTCTACAGGAGGGAATTGATTGATGTTTCTCTCTCTCTCTCTCTCTCTCTCTCTCTCTCTCTCTCTCTCTCTTTCCCCCCTTTCAGAGCAATGAAAAAGTGTCCTCTGTGAGGATTAAAAAATAAAACATAATCTTGGAAAGTTCATTTTTGACTGCTCAGTCTTTTTTTACAATAGATTGTAAAAGGATTAAAGATTTCATTTAACTGAGACACTCCCTGCTTTTTCTGGCGCATCAAGTCTTGTCTCTTGGGATCTTGGAGCGATGCCTGCAACAGCCTGAACTGCAGGAGGAAAGGCCCCTTCAATCAAAGAGACCATCCTGATTAGATGAGACATCTCACCAAATCCATCAAGTCTAAATTAGATGGAGGTTCCACAATAAAGGGGGGGGGGTAATTAAGCAGATTGCAGGTGGAGGATTATTGATACTCTGAGGGAAAATGCACTTGGAGAGTTTCTTCCCTCCTAAAGTCCGCCCAAACTCTGCTCCTTTCCCTTTCCACTCCTTCCTATCACGCTGGGTAGACAACAGTCTTCACAGATACCAATTACGTAATTAATTATCTGCATGACCAACCTCCCTTAACAAAGTGACCAGCAGGTGCTCAGGCAGACTGCAGCTTATGCAAGAGTGAAGACATCTGGTCCCCACCCTGGTCACTGTGACACAGAGCTCAAATGGGGGGGCGGCACATACCATGACAAGGAGGCAAACCGATGGTCAGTCACTAAACCACGGATGACAGTAACCATTTTAGAGTTGAGTTGTGACCATTGAATTGTTCTGTAAACATTAGAAAACAAATCAACTTGAAGTAATTCATGCTTGACAGACATAAGGGAAAGAAGTGAACAATTCATGTGCTAAAAAAACAAATTTCCCTATTTTTATTGAAGAAAATATGTGTACTGTATTAATATTTCTGCTTATTTCTCTGATGAATATTCTAATAAAGTGGATTTCATCATATCTTAATATACATGACACAGATTCTAGAATCATACATTAACTAAGTCCATTTTTTATTTACATAAATGCTAAAACATTTTCCATTACAAATAGAAATTAGTAGATCAAGCCTATCCCTGCAGGCATGGCTAACACAAGATAGAAGGTATAGCCTTTTTTTTTTTTTAAGTATACCTACAGGAAAATGCAAAAATCTTAAGTATATAGCTCAAAGAATTTTTACAGAGGGAAATACACCCATCCAACTACCACAATATGGAATATTATTTACCTGTATCCCAGGCAAGTCCTTTGTGCTACACCCCAGTAACTACCACTTCAAAGGGGACTGCCCATCTAACTTCTATCACCGTAGGTTATTGTCACTGTTTTTGAACTTTAAATAAGTGGGGTCATAAAAAGGGCACATATATGTACTCTTATTTGTCTGACTTCTTCCACTTAATAGTTTGTGAGATTTAACCACAGAAGTTTTTGTTGTTCCATAGTTCACTTGTGGAAATATATCCAAAGGTGGATGGCCATTTGAGCTGCTCGGAGCTGTCAGAAGCAATGCTTCTCTGAGCGCTCTGGCGCACACCGTCTGGCGCACACACATGATCACGTGTCTTGGGAACAAACCTAGGAGCAAAACTGCTGAGTCATGGTTTGTGTGTGCTGTCAAGCCGTTTTCCAAAGTGGTTTCACAAATTTAAATTCCTACCAACAGTAAACAAAAGTTCCATTTGTTCCATATTCCCAGCAATTTTTGGCGTTGTCGGTTTTTAATTTTTGCCATTCCAATAGATATGTAGTAGTATCGTCATGTTTTAACTTAAATTGCCCTGGTGACTCAAAGTTTGAGCATTTTCTTAAATGCTTATTGGTCATTTCAAAAGACACCTTTGGGAAATTCTGGTCCAAGACTTTTCCTATGTGTTAATTAGATTGTCTTGTCTTTCTCTCATAGATTTATTATATGTCTCTCTCTATATCTATATATCCATGTAAATGCACATACCTGTATATATACATATGCAGCATACATGGAGAGAGACAAACGGACAGAGAGACAGAGGGGAAAGGAGAGGGAAGTAATAGGCAGTAATGTTCAAGTTCACGTGTAAGTTAATTGTGTCTTCCTGACGATGTGATGCTTTAGCATTATCAAATGCTTTTCTTCGTCCTGAGTCATGCTTATTTACCCTCAGTACCTGCCTCGTCCACACTTAGTATGACTGAACCAAATCCATTTTTGCTCATGTTTGGGGGTACACATTATCCACCTATTTTTCTTCCATCATTTCTACCTTTATTTTAACTTGTGTCTCCTATAAGCAATTAAGAGTTGGGTTTTATCTTTTAATCCAGTGCAAAGAACTTTGCAGTATTCAATCGCATTATTTAGTCAATTTACACTTACTGTTGCAAGTACCATATTTGAGTTTAAATCTTACATTTTAGCCCTGGTTGGTGTGGCTCAGTGGGTTGAGTACCAGCTGAGACCCGGAGGGTTGATTCCCAGTCAAGGCACATGCTGGGTCGCAGGCCAAGTCCCCAGTTGCGGGTGTGTGAGAGGCAACCTATCTATGTCTCTCTCCCACTTTTGCTCCCTCCTTCTCTCCCTCCCTTCCCCTCTCTCCAAAAATAAATAAATAGTCTTTTAAAAAATAAATAAATAAAGTTTACACTTTACTATTTGTTTTGTACTCAGCCTGCCTGTTTTATGTTTCCTATTTTTTAAATATCTTAAATCTTTTAAATTAATAAAGTATTCCTTTCACTTTTTCAATTGTTATTAACTTAGTAATGATATATGTTTATTTATTTGTGTTTACCTTAGATACTAAACAGGTATCTTTTGCTTATTAGAGCCCATTTTAAATTTGTACTTTTCTCTGCTTTTTCAACTTCATCTTCCTCACTTCCAAAACGATGCTGCAGTTTTTCATGTATTTAAATTCTACATATATTTGAAACCACCTAAGACCATTTTAATGGTTTTAAAGGGTGATACTTGTACATATTTACTCATATATTTACATGTTCCCTTGCTCCTCGCGCCTTCCCGCATTGCCGTGGCTCCATCTGGGATCACTTTCCTTCCGATGAAGACCTCTCTGCTATTTCTTTTGGTATGTGTCTCCTGTTGACACATTCTCTCAGGGTTATTCGTTGTGGGTTTTTTCACCTGAATTTTTTAAAAGTATACTTATGGGTCAACAGTCACTTTTTAGGACTTTAAAATTATATCTGCTGTCATCAAGCTTCAATACTTTCTGCCGAGAAGACTTCGTTCAGTCTTCTTATATTCCTTTGATAATGCGTCTTTGTTTTTTTTTTCACTGCATGCTTTTAAGGATTTCTTTTTTTTCTTTTCTTTTAAAGCAGCTGTACTCTGATGTGCCTGTGTGTGCTTTTCTTTGATTTTGTTCCATATGGGGTTTGTGAACTTCTTTAATCTGTCTTGACGTTTCTAATCCGGTTTAGGATATTCGCAACCATTATCTCTTCAAATCTGAGCATTTCTCATTCTTTCTTCTTTTATGGGGCTCTGGCATGGTACACCTTTTTACATCCCATTTGTCCTTAATTTTTTCAGGATGCTTAAATATGAATATTTTCTATGAACCTATTCTCTAGTTCACTAATCATTTCTTCTGCTGTGTTTAATCAGTTATTAAATCCCTAAACTTTCCATTTCAGTTATTATAATTTTAAGTTCTAATTTTTTATTTGATATTTTAATATTTTCTTACTCTAACTATAGCTTCAGTATTTCCCCATCTTTATGAACATATTCATTACCATTATTTTGCAGACAATCTGGTGATTCGAACACCTGGATCATTTTTGTGTCTATTTCTACCATCTTTTTTTCACTTAGCTTCCGTTCATTTGGTCCTGTTTTATGACATGCCTATTAAATTTGAACTGTGACATTTTATGTAAAATCCTTAGACACTTGGATTCTGTAACTTCCTCCAGAGAGGATGCAATGTTTTCCTGGCATTCAGATAGATTGTGGACAGATTGTTTTGACCCAGTCGAGGACTGAGATGATTCATGGTGCTGTTTCAGAGGCTGTGAGTGCCCCTCTATTTACTGTTTTCCCTTACATGCAGGGCGCAGCCCCTCAGACATCTCCACTGAGCACTCGGGGTGTTGACTCGGCTCCTGTTCTTGGGCAGCTCTGAAGTTGATAGGGGACTCAAGGGTTGGAAAATTTTAGCTTAAGGTAAAAAGTTATAAGTTTAGCAAGTAATGCGTATGTTAAAGCTTTTGTTTCAGAAACTACAGATAAGGCCCACCCTGGCTCCAGAGAAAATAGCCGACCTCCTGGGGCGCTGCTAGAGATTACCGCCTGGGGACAACTGGAGGCATCCGGGCCTTTGTGTTCCAGGGAGAGACAGAGGACCACCCGACCCTGGGAACAGCTAACTGCCCATGACAGGAATGTTTCAGCTTCTTTCACCTAATCCTCCCTGAATCTCAAAGCACCCCCACACCTTGTTTATCTACCCCCACCTTATAAAAGGTCTGGCCTGGAAAGAAAAGACAAGGTGGTCTGTTAGGGTAAGAACCCACCATCTTCTCAGGCCATCTGAATAAAGTGCCCATAAAGATTCAATTGCATCATTGCTTATTGGGTTTGGTAGTGACAGGCAGCCTGAACGCCAGTGTCTTTTCTGGTTACAAAGTCAGCTTAGCTCCTCAGCATTCTAACACTTCAACAACGACAGCAGCAACGACAACGGAAGTCCTCAGCTTAGGTTTTTAGCCCCTTAGCTAGACTTCTGCTTCTTTCTTGAAATCTCACCTCACATGCACAATTTAAGAATTGGTAAATTCCTTGAAGGGAGATTTTGTGCAGAATGTAACTTTTCTACAGTTCCCTTTCTATAAGTCTTGGTTGCCTTGATAGCCTTGAACCTCAACGGTGATCTTTCCAGCCCAATTAACTTGCCTCGGCCTCTAAGCCGCCATCAGTATGAGCTGGCAAATAATCTGATCAGAGAGAGCAGTAGGTCTATAGGGTTTACCTCAGTGTTTCCCTTCTCTCTAAAATCTCGACTGCACAAGTTCTCTCTGTTTACTTGTTCTATAATACACTTAAGCAGCTGGGGTGTTGTGTATGATTTTGTGTTTCTTTTTTGAATTTTATCTATCTTTTATTTAGCCTGATAGGACCTGTTCTTCATACCCAAAATCTACAATTAGCACAATATGGTCTCTCTTCCAAACACCTTTAATAGTTACAAACAGGTATCTAGTAAGAAATAAATACATACTTACTTCTTAAATAATGCATTTTAATTCTGTACATAAAAACCCCAATATTGTTATAATCAAGTGATCTACATAGTTGATTATTTATTGGATCCCATAGTAGAGATGAAATGTTAATGAACCTGGACTCAAAGAATCTAATTTTGGTATAAAGGTAAAGAATAATTTTCTACTTGTTTGTGGTATTAACTGTGTCAAATAGAAAAATAAATTTCTTAAACCGAAAATACAGTTTGATGAAATATTTGCTGATGTGGAAATCATAAAAACGAAGCATTTGATAGGTCACAAAAACTGTGCCTTAAATTTCCTATGACTTTCTTGGGGTGACAGGCACTGTTACAAAAAAAATAATAAATGAAATCTTCTATTCTTTATAATTTCCTTAGGGAAAACATTTGCGTATGAAAGAATTCCAAACAGGTGCTAAAATGCAGCACAAATTAATGTTGCAAATTAATGCAAACACAATGAAAAGGGCTGAGGAATAATTAACATCTTTAGAGATTACAAAGCAGTGTCCCCTGTACTATTGCATCTGATCCTGGCAATGCCCCTCAGAGCAAGGTGTATTTTCAACACTACTCTTAGCGAGGAAACTGCCATTGACAGCGTCAACAAGCAGGGAGACCTGGGCTTGAACACAGGTCTTCTCACACACATGCATCCTGCCTCCCTGTGTGCGATGCTACTCACCGACGACGGGCATTTGCTGGGCAGGGGGCATAGTGCAAAGGCTAAAACTGACGCGGACAGTGCTCTCCTGGAGCTTCCGAGGCATGAGGAAGCCACAAAATAAATAGTTCACAGTGATAAAAATCCATGGGGGCAGTGTGGAGTACAGTCAGATCTGAAAGACAGATAGATGGTCAGGAAAGTTTTTTGAGACAAGGAAACCTCCAAGATGGATGAAATAAAACCTAGGGGTGGGAGAGTACAGGCTGTTGGATGCACTGAAAGGGAATCACCACGGCTGGAAAACAGCATGTAGGCGTCTGCTGGCCATGCGTGAGGCTGGACATTGCTGAGTCTGTCCTCTTACCCTAAACTATAGACTTAATAACAGAATACTAACAATTATTAGGTGCTCAAGAGATTTAAGAATGCTGGTAAGCTTACTACATTGTATTGAACAACTGTAGTTTTTGAACAGATTGACTTTCCTAATTTCTAACTATTATTGATAATTAATTTTTAGAACACTGCTCCGATCAGTCAACAGGAAGTTAACCGAGCAAGCATCGGAACTCAAATTCCAGGAAGCAAGACTAAAGTTGGAAGCATTAACAGACTAGTGCACTTGGACCACCCAGGAAGGCAGATGTTGAAACAAAGATGACTTTCAGACCCTCTGCCTCTTTGTGGGGAATCGGCACAGTCCCTGAAACACCTGGGTAAATCCCCAGGAGAGGCTGCTTAGGATTCAATGAGGAATCTGGCCTCTTTCAGTCAAAGGCTTGTACTTGGCACGTAGATCCTATCTCTAAGCCGCAAAATGTACAAAGGCTTTTGGGTCCTTTTCAGCCTCGTTGCCAGCCCAGAGAACTCTTTTGGAAAAGTGTGCTCCCGGGAGCAGACGGGATCCCTTTACTGGGCGGCTGTGGGAATATATAATGCTGCATCAGATGGGTTGAAAACCTGGAGTGAGCGGGCAGTGTCTTGTGGAAGGAAGATACACCAGACATACCGTCGCTAAGACAGAGGAAGGAGGGCATCAGCCAAGCTCATGTCATAAATCCTATCATTCGTTTTACATTTTAATGTATTACCCCTTCCCATTGCTGAATCCTGCTCACTGTGATGCTCCAGGTGCCTTCCAGGAAATCTGTACCAAACCTTTTCTATGGTCATCCTTCCAGCTTCCCAGCATGGGTGCAAATGTCACTATTGATATTAATTTATTCCATTACTTTAAAGGTTACTTCTGGAATTTACAACAAACTAATGTATTTCTTGGCTTCAGGGCATATAACCTATTTGAACAAATATGATTACAGATCTATAATTTCAGATCCTACATGTTATTTTACTAAATCAAGATAAATGTTTTCCAAAATTTTAATTTGGCCTCATCCCTCCAACTTGATAAATCTCTCTCATCAGAAAAACTAGGCTAGTTATAACAGTGATAGTAACTGTCCCAGGCAATGTAATTGCCCAGATATTAAAGGTGTGGACCACCTTTTACTTCCTTCTCTATCGGCTTTCTCCTTGGGGAGGTTGTAACTGATATCTAAACAAACCACCATTCAAATACTTAATTCCATGAAGCCAAACTGGTGAAAACTGGTGAGCTGACTTCTCCATAATAGCCAGTGGACTGACTTAATTGTTCCATTTTCAAACCCTGCCATACCTCTTTTAGTGTCTATGTGGAGGTGAAACTGGAAAAGACACCGGCTTTTGGCCAGCGATCTGAGAAGGTGGCGGGTTCATACCCTAACAGACCATTTTGTCTTTTCTTTCCAGGCCATTGTTTTTATAGCAGGAAATAAACAAGGTGCGGGAGGGCTTTGAGATTCAGGGAGGATCAGGTGAAAGAAGCTGCACATTCCTGTCCTGAGCAGTTAGCTGTTCCCAGGGTTGGGTGGTCCTCTGTCTCTCCCTGGAACACAGAGGCCCGGATGCCTCCAGTTGTCCCCAAGCAGTAATCTCTAGCAGTGCCCCAGCAGGTCAGCTGTTTCCCAGGAGCCAGGATGGGCCTTATCTTCTGAAACAGAAGCTTTAACATATACATTATTTGCTAGGCTTATAACTTTTTACCTTAAGCTAAAATTTTCCAACTCTTGAGTCACCGTCAGAGGTACTGAGCACACATCCATTGCAGATCATTACCCCAGACAGCAGGCAGGGTGAATCTGCTTTCAATTCTCCAAGGGTGCTAATGTGACTAGTTCCTTAGGTCCCTCTGGTCAGATTACTGTAGTGCAGAATCAGTGCAGAGGTAGATTAGGTCTGAATCCTGGCTCTGCTACCTGCTAGCTCTACAGCCTCGGTAATCACTCCACCTCTAGGAGGCTCTGTAAGATAACAGTCATATGACAACTGGGTGGCATCATACAGAGGGGGTCAAATGAGTTATTTGTGAATGTTCCAACAGAGTGTAGAAAGACAATACATACTATTTTTCCTGTCAGTGTCTATATCTTTTTCTTTGATCCTCACCCGAGGATGTTTTTTAAAATTGATTTTAGAGAGAGAGGAAAGGAGACGGAGAGAGAAACATCAGTTGCCTCCTGTGTGTGTCCGATAGGGGAATAAACTCTCAATCTTTTGGCTTATGGGATGAGGTTCCAACCAACTGAATCACCCAGCCAGAGATGAAGTCTACATCTTAATCTCTTCTCTGAATGCGTTCTCCACCTCCCTGCCTTCAATAGAAGAAGTTCTCCCAAGGCGGTCATTGAAACTCTCATTCCTCCTTGTTACAACAGTGTCGGTGAGGAGAAGAGGCTACTTCCCCTTGGACTTACTAGCTCTTCCAGAACTTATTTTTCTATCCTCTCTGGAGGACCTTCCTTTCCATAACTTTGTCTCCAGTTTTTTATTCCCTTGACCTATGGATATAATCAAACATTTCTTATTCTATAAAAATAACTAAACTAAACAGATAAAAACCTTTTTTTTTATTCAATGCTCCTAATTGCCATAATAATCTTCTTGACTGGGAAGTCAAGAATATTTCTCTTACCATATCCCATGCTAAGAGTCATGGATGAAATAAATAAGCCTGCATTCTTGCCCTGAGTTTGTATGGGGCACTAAAAACCACATATCTCTATTATCATGCTTTAGTGCATTATACTGTGGCTCCGTTTCCTCATTTGTAACAGGAGGTATAAAGGTTTATTTCTTGCTCTCGTGCAAATGTGATGTGACTCTGGCAGCTTTCCACAGACTCCATGGCCCGGGAAGAGAGAGCTTCAGTGTCCTATGTGACATTCTGAAGGACTGTAGGCCACTAGCTTACATAGATAATGGCCATGTCCAATCGACCAGAACTAAGTCACATGTGCCCAACCTAATGACAAGTACCAGGAAGGTTGAAAATACAGTTTCAATGTGTTCCCAGGAAGAGAAATCTATGCGGAATACAGAGCACTATCTCTGCTGAATATCACCATCTTTCCAACCACTGCTTCTTTCACTGCCTTGTAATCTCTTCTAGGATACATGCTGCGGCTTACTTCCTAACACAGAATCCCATATATGGCAATCGCTCAGTGAATATTTGTTAAATGACTACTGACTCATTGCCTGTATGACTGAGTGCCTTGGAGAATAAGTGAAAGGTTGATGTCTGAAATCACCTGCTAATGATTAAGACCACAACCCAATATCACAAATACTCCTATCAGGAGACAATTCTCCATGGGTCCCTCACATTTCCACAGATTTTGCAAGTAAGTCAGTGGCTACCCTTTGCTCTAGACTATTATTTTAAGGATGTTTGGCTAGTATAACAGCCTTGGAAGATAGCGAGAATGTCTCTCTCAAGAGCTAAGAGAAGTTTTGCTCACAACCTTGTAAGACTGAGATAATGTTCTAAAGCAAAGAGCTGGCATGACTACTATTCAGTGTGATAAAGGTAGCATCTAACTCGAGAGCAAAAGGAAAGCATGCCTGCTGCTCTTCATAGCAGATTCAGGGCCCAAAGCACAGAATTGTCCTTCAAGGCCACCCACTGTATGGGCAGGTGTCATTTACTTCTCTTTGCATCGCCCTGCAGGAAGAGGGCCTCAGAGAATCAGCACAAAAACGCAGACCACTGTTGCTGTAAGTGATAAACAGGCTCCCGTTCCTGACCCAGGAACCCCATGCCTTCTCCCAGCATCCATGAAATTGTCGGGCAAACCTATTAGCTTGCACGTGGAGAAACCCTTAGAGCCTTCACAGTTCTTGACAAGACCTTTCACTAGACATTTACGTTGTCTTCTACTATGTTCCTTCTGCTTTGTTTTGCATTAACTTTGTGCAGACAGCTAAAAATCCAGCTTCCGAAAGCAAATGTTCTGCATATCTGTTTGTTTTGATTTATGTTTTGCCAATAAATGTAAAAGTAGTTTCCTGCATTTATTTACCAAAAAAACAGCCATTTTGTTACTGATGTAAAAAAAAATTGCCGTGCTGCTGATAATGATATATTTTTGAGGGCTCGTAAAAGCTGTTGATGTCATTACCTCTCCTTGCTAAAGTCTCAAAGGTTCCTGTCCACAAAGAGCATTAGCAGACGCTGCGATTCGAATGATCTAACACGCAGGAGTGTCCATGTGCACACAGTGTGTTCCAGCAGTTTGGAATATTTTAGGATGGCGCTCCGCCTCCCCTTTGTTCCGGGGAGCACAGTTCTGCCAGGGTGCAGGTGTGACTCTGTGGTGGCTGTCCTCGAAGGGAGCGAGCACTGTGCCAGAAGCCAGTGGAAGTGGTTTTCCAGTTTCCTGAGGGAAAGATAGGCTGGAATGGTAAATCGTTTGGAAAGCCAGATGAAAGCAATGCATTAATGCATGAATTTGTACCCTTCCTTGTGCTCTTAGACGCTCACAAATTTGTCTTCTGCTACAAATCGGAAAAGAGTCAGAAGAGAATGAATACACATTTCTAGACGATCAGATGAGTTTTCCGTTGGCTAACACTGAGGGCATCCTCAGCCTCCGAGGAGTTCTCCACACTCAGAACTTCAACACCGGTTCTGTCGGAATCTTCCAAAGTGGGGCCTTTCTCTGTGGCCTTAATAAGGTAGAAAGATCCGAGCTGCTGCCGGAGAAAGTGGATGAGGGAAGACGTAGCCTTCTCCACGCCACTGACAAGCGAGACAAAGGCACAGTGTTCTGTGCTGTACACAGTTACTTGTTCATAGTAAAGAAACACGTTCCCTCTGCTTCAGGGAAGATTTGTAATGGGTTCATCTATTTGTTAATTTCCAGCGCCAGCAATTGTTGTTTTTCTAAAAGAACTGGAATCAAAGCAGCCAGAAAACCTAGAATTTGAGGGTTTCGAGAAAACCTTTTCTCTTTTCAAGTGAGGTTTATACTCTGTAATATCTGAAAGAGTCTCAGAAACAGCGAATTTAATTTGCCACTGATTAGGTTCCTTAGATGGTACAAGAAATCTTGTTTCTATCAATATCTTTTGGTGCTTCAAGGCACCATGAAATGGAAAAGTTTCTAATTTACAACTAATAACCACAAACTGTAGCGCCATATCTCTGAACTTACCCTTCTGATGTGAAGCCAAGACTCCTAGATACACAGTACACAGAGCATACTGGCCTTCTACAGCAGGGTTCTCCCCAGGTTCTGTCTCCGCCATGTTTTTGTTGCAGGTTTGCACCAGGCTGCTGGCAAGTTCTTCCCTCAGTGCTGGAAGACAATCATACTGTAGGTTACTCAAACATGCTACCTAGCAAATAATTGTAAAATCGTGTTAAGATGTCTAAGCAAAATGCTTCCTCTGGCATCTGGCACGGTGCTTGCCTTCCTCAAGGACAACTGTCTCAGCATTAATTTTGCTGGAACAAAGGAGAAGCAGAAACATGTTCATAAACATTCCAAACTGTTCGGAACATGCCAAGCATTAACAGACCCTCTTGTAGGTTAGACCCTTCTAATCGTGTCTGCTAATGTCTTTTGAGAACAGGAACCTCATACCAAATCAAAGCAATAACCATTGCACTTTCCCATTCGCATAAATGGGGTCTTTGAGAACTAACTGGAAATACGAAGTTAGCTTGGGGGTAAGGGGAGAGGGGACAGGGAATAAGGTCTTCTTAGATCTCTTTAAGGCCCAGAGACCAAGACAACCGCTCATGGTTGTTTTTGTTCTTTATAGCTACCACTCAATACAAGCTATTTTGAGGTCTCCATTTATTTACTTATATAGCTAATACATCTCCACTGTAAAAAAGACTAGGACATAGAGAAATGCAAAAATATCTGGTACCCAGCCCAAATCATTCGATTCTCCTACCGGCATAGACAGTCACTGTTCTCTGTTGACATAATACAAGGGCCCCAGTCAGGTTGGGGCTGCTGTTGCAGAACGCTACAGACCGGGTGGTTGTAAACAACGGAAATGTATTTCTCCAGCTTCTGAGACCAGGATGCCAGCAGAGTTGGGTTCCAGGGAGGGCCCTCTTCCAGGGTGCAGATGGCCGTTGTCTCACTGTGTCCTCACATGACAAGGAGCCAGGGAGCTCTGGGGACTCCCTTTTTAGGAAGGGCGCTAATCCCATTCATGCGAACCCCACACTTGTAACCTAGCCACCTCCCGAAGGATTCGCCTGCTAATACCGTCACATTAGGGATTCGGCTTTAGTGATGAATTTTAGAGTGACACATTCAGTCCATAGCAAAAGAGGAATCCGATCTTCAATGGTCGTAGAGTGGCTACAGTTGCATACTCTAGAAAATTCCAGGCCCCACCGGCAAACACACCTCTTTACTTATACACTCCTCTGATTTTCTTTTCCCCTTTTCTCTCCTCAAACCCTCCCCTCCAGGACCGGGGAATACTGTCCCGCTGACTGTGTAGGGAGAGTCATCCTCACGTCATTCCTGTGGTAGGTAGCCCCACAGACTCCAAAGTCTGTCCCTCATCACGGCTGCCACCTGAGGATGAGAGAACCAGGTTCTTCTCATGTGTGTATGTGAATGGGCACCTCCCCCCCGTTATTTTTACAAGGTCAAGATTTCCTTCTGTCCAGAGATTTGGCAAAACAGAAGCCCACCTGACATGGGTGGCTGGAATTTAAGAATTTGCTTTCTGCCTTCGATGCCATCCTGTTAACGATGGACAGACGGGTATACACCAAGTGACATACCAACCACTGTGTCCCACTGCCAGTTTGGCTCAGGCCAGATGGTGGTGGCAGACAGGAGAGAGGAGCGGGTTAAACCAACCTGCTCTGGCTTTTGGGTTACATTCAAGTGAAGCAGTCTTCCCATCATGCCTCTCGCTCTGCACCAGGTACATGGGCCTGATTCTGGAACATCTGTGCTGTGAGCCCCATCCTTGCTCCTCTTTCGACACACCCTCACTTCTCACTCCCTGCTCCTTCAGGGGCCTTTTTTTTTTTTTTCAGTTTGGATAACTTAACCAGGAGTTTCTCTTTAGCATGCAAAGCCAGGAAGTCAATTTCGTTTAGAACAAGCTGAACTGGATCAGCACCATGCTTCACTGCTTGTCTGGGCTCTGCATTTCCCATCAAACATGCATGACAATGGATTTGCCTGTTTATTTTTTTTAAGATGTTATTTATTTTATTTTTAGAGAGAAGGAAAGGGAGGGAGAAAGAGAGGGAGAGAAACATCAATGCAGGGACCTGGCCTACAACCCGAGCTTGTGCCCTGACTGGGAATCGAACCAGTTTGCAGGCCAGCGCTCAATCCACTGAGCCACACCAGCCAGGGTGGATTTGCCTGTTTAAAATATGCTCCCTGACCTGGCAGCCCAGCTTTCGGCATCACTGACCTCTGCCCACAGACAGGGTGCTCTTTCTGCTTTGCTTCTATAGCTTTGATTTCCTCTCCAGTCCCCAGAATAATTTCCCCAGTGAAGGTGACTGCTTGATTCATCCTTTCAAATGAGCGGTAGCACAGGCAACACCTTGCCCTGCCCCATCTCGTGATAAGCTTGTCCTTGGAGCAGTTCCCGTTACATTGGTAAGATTACTGTGCCAGGACGTCTGGGGCCTGGACTGGGCCATCTGTCACTTTGGTGGCAGAGTCACACTGCACAGGCAACACGCTGTTCCTTCCTTCTAGCATTTGAAACACAATGGTCACACTCTGTGTGGGGGCACCATTCTAAGAAAAATGCATTCCAACCTAAAAATTCTACCTAAAGAACATGGTCTTGTCTTCAGGAAATGGGACATCTGTTTTTGTTGATGCTTTTAATAAAGCATGCATCACCAATGCGTTTGTCTACCATGGCAGCAGGCTTCATTTGGGCAGGTTTGTCCATCACTACCCTAAAAGCGAGCATCAGAACCATGGAATGCTCAGAAAGTGTGTGTAGAATGCCAACGTGCAGACTTTTCACATGAATGCTGAATCAGACTCGGAAACAGAGGAGCCCGGATTCAGACACGGGCTCTGCCACTTGTTAGTTCCTGGCCCTCGGGCAAGCAAGCTTCAGATTTCATCCCCACCTCTGTCAAACGGGGGTGGGGATGATAACCAGAGCTAACCAGTCCTACTGTGTCCCACGTACCACGCTCAGTGTTGTCTACCCATTGTGTCATTTAGTTCTCCAGCAAACCCGTGCGTTAGTTAAATTACCCATTTGACAAAGAAGGGTGTGAGACTCAAGGAGGTTAAGGGTCCACAGAGAGTTGTGAGGATGAAAAGGTGGAGTGCTCCACACACTCTTCGGGAACTGTGACTGCTGTCTCTGTTGTCATCATTGTTGACCCCGTTCAAGACTGCCCAATACTTTGGTTCGACTTTGTACTCGTTTCTTGGAGCACACCCTTGCTTCTTGTCACGCCCTTTCCCTTTCTTTCTACAAGTTCCCATTCTCTATGAAGCTTCTGTGAACTCATTGAAAGTGAGATGATCAATATTGGTAAACCAGAAAATATAACTTGGTTTCTTCAGCTTGACAATCTTAAAATAAAAGGCACCCTCCCTTAACTGAACATACAGAAAATATTTGAACACTGAAGCTGATGTGTTTTGTGTTCCTTGATTTATGATCCACCAGACGGTCTTCACTTAGGCAAACTCAGCAGTCCTCTTGAGTTTCATTTCTTATTTTTCTGATTATCCAAATTATACAAAATTCAAACATTACAGAAGTAATTAACTTTAAAAAGGAATGTCCTCCCCACCAAAAATCTACCTTCCACAAATGACCACTGCTAGAGCATATAACATATCATGTTTCTTCCTCTTTTCTCCACTTATGCTGTTATTGCTGTTATTTTTTATGCACAAACATATGCATATCAATGCACTTCATTCTTTTTAATGACTGTTTAGTGTTCTATTGTGTAAATACACCTAATAATAAATGTAATTCTCATGATTTGCCTCTCAGGAAGTGAAGCTTCTTTGGAGCACATACTCACAGGTGAAATATCCCTCATAGAAGTCTGTTACTGCTGCTAGGAAACTATTACTATCTCTTTGTTATTGAAATGCTTTATTTCTGGACATGTTTTTTTCAAATGCAGGAACTCTGATATAATAACTCCTTCAGTGACTAATGCTTAAAGCTTGGTGCTTGGATAAACTGAGAAAAGAACAGAAAAGGAAAATGCAGAGGGGAGAAGAAAAAACTTTGTCACTAGTGTTGTTTTCTGGGGAGTTGTTTTCCCTGGCGCTGTGGTTTTCGTTCATGTCATCCCCTCCAAAACACCAGACGACACTTCTTGTAGTTATCCTTGTGCATCACTCAGAAGTTGATGACACCGTCATGATGCTTCGAGGACATTTTTCTTTGGTGTCCCAGCGAGCTGGTAATCCTGGTGCACACATACTGTCTTTTGTGAATCAGAAAAAGCAGCCTATATACCTACAGCACAGTCTGAGTATCCACAGTTCAGAAAGAAGGCATAAAAGAGACACGAGAAACACACCCATTACCAGGACCTCCAGAGCACTGCTCTCTGGGTAAATGATCTGCTTTGCCTGAGCCCTTTCAAAGCCCACCTCTACCCCCAAGATTTGAAAATGCTTGTTCATAAAGATATATGTCAGGAAGTTCATGGCAGTATTATTCACAATAGCCAAGACATGAAAACAACCTAAGTGTCCTTCAGCTGAGGATTGGGTAAAGATGTGACACTTCTCTGTAATGGAATACTACCCAGCCATAAAAGGATAAAAGATTAGCATTTGTGACAACATGGATGAACCCGTATCGTGCTAAGTGACATAAGTCAGATGGGAAAGCATAAGAACCACATAATTTCACTCATATGTGGGTTATAAAACAAAAAGCAACAAACAAGCAAACAAAACAAACAAACTCATAAACACAGACAACAATATGGTGTCTACCGGAGTGGGGCGGGGAAGGAAGAGGAGGATGAGGTTAGATGGCGTTGAATTTATGGTGATGGAAGGAGACTAAACTTTGGATAGCGAGCACCCATTGGAATTGCAGATGATACATTATAAAATTGTACACCTGAAACTTATATCATGTTATTAACCAATGTTAGCCCCAAATAAATTTAATTTTATAAACAAATGAACAAAAAACCAACTCTACACCCTTTGTCTAGGCAGAATGGGCAGATGGTGGAAACGTCTCTGTGCGGGAGATAAAGGACAGACCAAAGCCAGAGAACGAAAAATGTCCAGATTTCAGAATCACCAAGGAAGCTTCTACAATTACAATGATATGTCTACATTCCCAAAATTGAACCAGAGCCCAGAACTCTGCATTTAATAGGCGGCTCAGGAGAGAACGATGCAGATAAATTTCTGGACCACACTTTGAGGGTCACTGAAGGGTCTGTGCTCAAAAGGGAATGAGATTAATGTCCTTCATTAAAAACCTGTGTGTTAATTTCTGATTCTAACCATGATTGGACAACTAGAAAGAAACTTACTCTCCACATGTAAACACCAGAAACAGGACAAAATATATTAAACACCTTTTTTTTCCATAAAATGGATGGGATGGTACAGAACAGGCAGTGCAGTACCAAGTTACCTGAGGAAAAAGAAACAGGAAAGATGAGCCCTGGAGGCAGTTTCTGAATCACAGCGCAAGGAGCTCCCCCACCCCCGCCCCACCCAGAAAATAACCATCTCAATGAGAACTGAAGAAGAGACGGAAGTGACTGGTTGGCAGAGCTGGGTAACAGAGAGGAAGGCATTCTCAGACTAAACGCTCCCCAGATTGGCTGAGCATTCCCTTTGCGTCTGTTGCTGGAGAAGAAGGCATGGAGGCGTAGGGTGAAGTTCAAGAAGATAAAGGGGCTACTGTTTATATTGTCATTGATCCACTTATATGAAATTCTGGAAAAAGAAAACAGCGGTCTGCAATTACAGAAAGCGTGTCAATGGTTGCGGAGGCAGGTGGGGGAGAGTGGCTGTGAGGGGGCATGAAGTGCAGGAAGGGCTGTGTGTCCTGGCTGGGGTGGCGGCTGAGCGGGTGGCCACAGGTTTGTCAAAACTCACCTAGTGGTGTACTTACAATGGAGGCCTTTCACTGCATGTAAATTATACCTTGAGAAAGTTATTTTCAAATGTTTTGTGTTGGCTATTATTTTCTCGTTATCTTGGGCTTCTCCTGTCTCTGTCGTCCATAACTACATGAATTGGGGCTTGTTTTATAACCTTTTTTACAAAGATAAACACAGATTATCTTGTAATATAACAGCAACATTTTAAATGTTTATCGATAGGTTTTTCTCCTAATTCTCTCCGCTGTCTCCAGATACTTCCCCACAATCAAATTTTCGTGTAGCACTTGCCTCTCTGACTGATCACCTAAGGACCAGTGGCTCTCATCCTTAGAATGTTCTTAGGATTGACCTTCTCCCCCGTGTCAAAGGTGTAATACGTTTATTGTCCTCGCACATTCCTTTGTTTGAGAGGGCTAGAGGGGTTTTATGTGAGGCTGTCTGAATATTTAGAGCCTTCTCTTTGTGCATCAGTCCCATGTGACTTTGAGATTGCCTTAAGTTTAGCAGTTTACTCAGGAAGAACTGACAGATTGAACATACGTAGATTTCCCATCTGGGAATGTGGTGTGTCTCTCCTCTCAAGCTTTCTTTCATGTGGCTCAGGAATCCTTCACTAGCTTTCTTAACTACTTTCTTAATTATTTCTAAGCATTTTATATTTCTTATTGCTACTTTATGTAGGTTTTTTTTCTATTTTACCTTTGAGTTGGTCTTTGCTGATGCGCAGGAAACTACTGTTTTTAACATCAGTATATTTCCTTTGAGATTATTGATTTGTTTGCATATCCTAGTTTCCTCTCATGTTACCTACAAATAATAATTTCATTTCTTTTTCCAATACTTACACCTCTTATAAAATAAACATTTAAAATTGTATTTATATTTACTTAAATATGATAAAGTTTTTATTTATACTTAAAATGAATCATTGATTTTATTCGCTTTATAACATAGCTAAAATTTCTAAAATAGCATTAAATAAAAGTGGTAATCTCCTTGCCTTGTCTCTGACTATAATGGTAATCTATGCCTACAGTATCTACCATGAAGTGTTGGTTATTGGTTTGGAGTCTGGTTTCCTTACCAAATCAACCTTTTACACAGCTGTTTTATCTGGATGGATGTTTTGAAAATATTGCCACCACTGAGACAGATAACATCACCCCCATACTTACACTGCTCCAGTGCCTTCCCCCCAAATGGAGAAGAAATTCCCAGATTCCTTCCCAGGATCTCTAAGCCCTGAAGTGTTCTAGGCCCAGGCAAGCCCTCCCACCTTGTCACCCGCTCTGACTCAGGCCTGTTAACCCAAGCCCTTCTGGCTTTTTCCTGTTCACAGAACAAGCTAAGTATGTTCTTCCCTCGGAGCCTTGGCGCCTACTATTCTCGCTGCCTAAAGCAAATTGCCTCCAAATAATTTCAGACCTGAATCTTTCTTTACAAATTGCAATGTATAACCAGGTGTCAGGTTTTTTTTTAAAGAAACACTAACGCCAAGAGTGTCTTTAATAAATGACACCAAAGAGTTGAACTTAAATAGTGACATAGTGAGTTAAAACTAGTTAAATAGTGAGCAGTGCTCACCGATCGATGGGGCATGTGACGGTGGGAAAACGCCGCCTGGCACGTGGTAGGCACCCAGAGGACGAATGGGCAGCAGCAATCCATCATGCAGGGACGAGGGCCGTGGCCACTGACTACAGCAGCAGCACAGGCATAGCAGCGTACAAACGTGCACAGTGCTGCATCAGACGGGCACCTAAGCAGATGTCTAAACGAGCAAAACACCGACCCTAAATCACATCAGCAAGAGGCTTCATTGTAAGTAGTTTGCTTGGGGTCCTTTTAGCTCCCAGTTCTGCAACATGGAGTTCATGATGTTGCACCTGGATTTGCAGTGGCTCCAAGAAACCCAGAGATTTGTTCTCCTAAACTGCTCTAACAGGAAGATGTTAGAAGTTGCAAGGAAACCCATATATTTATACTTGGTCCTATTATGTTCCCAGTCTCATATTGTGTGAGATAATAATTTAGATTAATTGTTGCTCCCTGTTTCAATTTACCCGATGAGTTTCTGTAGGATGACAATAAAAAAATGAAAACAAGTAGAAAACTTTCACATCTTATGGGCATTTCATATATCTCATTTTAGTCACTCAGTAAAAAGACTCTAGAGGAAATTGAGGATGTCTGTTACACTTTCAAAAAGTTAAAATGACAAAAATAACCACTGGATTGACTGAAAAGACAGTTGAGATTTCCAAAATATATAGCTAGTTTGGTAGCATATGGTTAATAAATATCAATATTTAAGAACACACTTTCGGACACTTTTTAATTCAGCTATCTCATAAACATAGTTCACCATGGTGTATCTTTTACTACACGAAAAGAAAGCTAGCAAAGATCTTGGTGGGGCTACCTTGGAGGGCAATGAAGCACTAGTGGTCTGTTAGAGCTGGCGTGATTTACACCTTGGCAAAATTAACATGCAACAGCTTTTCCAGACTCTCTAAGGTCAGGTTTCAGGGTTAGAGTGCTGTTGTATTACTAGGACTTCCCAGCAGGGTCTAGCAGTTAATTCAAACATAACACAGAAAGCATGAGGCAGGACCAGAAACCTGTCCACTAGGAAAGAACTGGAATAGGAGACATGCCCACATCATGGAGAATGGGCACGCTTCCATTTGGTCTTGGCAACCTCCAAGCACAATTCGGGCAAAGAATGAGCCCCCAGGAGTCCATTTGGAAGCAATAGCATTGCCCCTGTGGCAGAGGATAGTGACGGGGAAGCTAACTTGGAAGCCAAAAGGGAAACTTGTTCTTGTGAACTTGGCTGAGGACAAGGCTCTGACTTAGGTCTTGGATGCATGAACACTGAGAATAAACTAGAAATATTGCATAGGCCTGGGGGTTCAGATGGGGAGAAGGGAGACGGGCAGTCAGTCCTCTGCAAGGTAGAGAGAGTGTCCATGGCCAGCTCCGCGTCAGCCTCTCTCTGCAGCAGCTGCTTAACTAACTGGTAAGGTTCAGTAGACAGCATTTATTCTGTACCAAAACTCATTTCTGATTCTTTTTAATAAGAAATAAAGGGTATTATGGTGTAAATAAGAATAACACAGAACACTTGATTTTAAATTCTGGGTGTGCCGTCTACTAACTATGGAAAAAACTGCTAGCTGGTCACCAAAATCCTGTCTCCTCTTTTTCCTGGACACTGCGTTTTCCAGCTTTTCTTGTAGTTAATCATGCCACACAGGACTGAGTTCTAGCTCACAGAATGACAACGGAAGTGATGTTGGTGTGATGCTAGCAGAACAAAGATAACTGTGTATTTGCTACACGGCCGTGTGGTCTATTGTAGGGCATGTGCTGTGCACATACTCAAAAAATAAAAACAAAACAACTTTCCAGGTCTCTTAAACTCCACGTTTCTATCAAAGAACAAGCTGTGTGCATGCTGCTATTTCTTTCCATCATTAATCACTAGAAAAGAGAGATTTTTTAAAAATGTACAAATACCATAACACTCAGCAGAAAGCAAAGAAGACTTCTTAAATCTATTTTTAACTTATCAAAGGCATTCTTTGTTTGATAGATGGTATAGAATTAAAGAAAGGCCAGAATTTTTAAACCCTCACAGGGAAGAGCCAAGTCCAAGAGCTTTCCGGTGGTTGACGTGGGTGTTCAGTGGAAGCAGCCAGGAGGTTCCACTCTCCTTCCTAGAGTCCGTCATAGACAAAGGAGCAAGCACAGAGGTGTCTTTCCCCAGTAGGGGCCAAGAACGTGGCAGACGGCTCGGAAAAGCAGGACAGTCTCCCAAGCGTCTGGTAACATCTGTCAAGTTCTAAAGACCACATAGCCCAGTGCTCACAGTTTCTCACTGAGGCCACGGCAGTTAAAAGGCAATGATACGATTATTTTTTAAAAAAACAACCTATATAAATTAGCACAAACCAAGTCAACAATGTCTACTTCAGAAAAGTTAAAAATAAACTACATTACCTGGTAAGAGATATTCATAAACTACCAAGAGTAAACTCATATTTAATGTTGGATGAAAATCAGAGACTAGGCAAAAATTTTTTCTCTGCTATCACTTCTTAACTAAAATACTGTAATGGGATGTTTTGCCAGAGCATTAAGACAATAAATAAAAGAAGTATTTTTAAAACTCTAAAGTAGATATTAAGTAAAAATATGAAAGATTATTCATTTATCTTTATTGTGTTTTTTTATCACCATTTACCCCCTCGGCACCCTCTTCTGTCTCCACCCAGCCCGCTCCCTGCCGTCACCACACTGCTTGCTGCCCATGCCTGTGAGTCCTTTTCTTTTCCTTTTCCTTTTCCTTCTTTGATAAACTTATCCAGAATAACAGAAATGATCATCTGAATGAAGAAGTGTATTATAATTCTCTGAAAATTAGTCTTAAATTTCACATAATCCACATCAGAATGGTAGGTCAGTGCAAAAATGAGTGTAGAATGTAGAAGGCCTTGAACATAAGAATATCAAGGGCATTTTTGAAAAAAAAATAAAGGTTTTTTTCCAAATATATCTAAACATATTAACAACACAGGGAAATTAAACCTGACTGGTATTAAAATAAGAATAGAATAGCATACCAATAAGTCCAAAGAATCCAGGGGCAGATCCATTTTTAATGGAGATTTTGTAAAAATAAATCAAAACAAAAAAAAAGTTGCTGTTTCAGTTATTGAGGAAATAATACATATTCAATAAGTGGGGTTGGAACATCTGAGTATTAACTTTAAAAATAATAAAAGTATGAAAGACCCTACCTCATAGAAATCAAAAAACAAATTAAATAAAAATATGAATTTTAATTAAATACTTATATTAATTAAAAATACAAACATAAAGATATTTGTAAGATAGTTATAAAACATACCTATAATTGTGAGATAAAGGGGGTTATCGTAAGATATGAAAACAACATATTAAAGAATGATAAATTTGCCATCAAAATGGAAACCTTATCTATGCTAAAAAATGCCATAAATCAACTTTTAAACCAAACAACAGAAAAGGGAAATGTATTTAAAATTTACATAACAAGCAAAAAGTTAGTATCCAGCATATAAAAATAACTCTCACAAATTTACATTTTAAAGGTTCACAAAAAATGAGAACAGGTTGTAAATGGGCAATTCCGAAAGAAGAAACCTGTGAACATGAGGAGACACGCAGCCTCACTGATCAGGAAAGAAATGGAAATTGAAGAAAGAATGTCATACTTTTTAAAAAACAACCCAATTAGGGAAAAATGTGATAATGTCAAATGCTGCTGAGCTTAAATGGAAAAAAGAAAATTCTCCATAATTGCTAGTTGTAAACTGGTGCAGTTACTTCGGAAAGCAGTTTTGTGGCATTTGTTAGATTTTGAAATGCACATTTTCTATGTCCTGTCACTTCCAGTCCCAGAGACTCCCAGAGAACCACTCCAATAAGTGTGCAAAAGAGACAAATGTGAGGTATTGCAGTGTCAATTAAAAATGCTTATTTAAAAAAAGAAGAAAGAAGAATATATATCCACAGAGAAATGGTGATTATACCACCATATGATGTCTATTTTGTAAACTTCTAGGATACTATGGAGAAAAGTGAGTTGAACATAAAAATGTACAGTATATTATTATTTGTGCTTTAAAAATTAATACTCTATCATTTTTAGAGAGATATTAATGCAAATAGCACACGCAGTGCTCACTGATAATAACGGTTACCTGGGTGGGGGAGGGCCTGGAAAGTAAATGTTATGGTGAAGAAAGACTCAGTTTTATCATAACGTCTACGTGCTTTACAATGAGAATAAATTCACACACTCATTGTTAGTTGTGTGACAAAATAAAACCAAGTCCTTTGGCATGCTTAGATTCAGCTGGCCTGGGTTTCAGGAGGCACCTCTGTCTAGCAGTTCACTCAATGCGTCAGGTAGTATCATGGTCCCCAAAGGTGTCCACGTCCTAATCCTTGGAGCACACAAGCGTGTTACTTTACATTTAAGAGGGGATTTGTGAGGTGTATTAATGTAAGGATGCTGAGATGTGGAGACTGTCCTGGGTTATCAGGGTGGACCCGCTTTAGCATACGGGTCCTGGTAAGACGGGATCAGGAGGGTCGGTCAGGAAAGGTGATGTGACAATGGAAGGAGGGAGAGAGACTGGCAGATGCTACGCCGGCTGCTGGCCTTGAAGATGGAGGAGGGAGCAACAAGCCAATGAGTGCATGCCGCCTCTCGGAGCCGGAGACGGTAAGTAACCAGAGTCTCCCCTGGTACCTCCAAGAGGACTGCAGCCCTGAGGATCCATCTTGAACTTCTGACCTCTGGAATTATAACAAGTTTGTATTTGTTTTAAGCCTCTAAGTTTGTGGCAATTTGTTACAACAATAATAGAAAACCAATATAGCTAGTTATAATAATAATTTATGAGTCAGTCAATAAACAGACATCAAAAATAAGAGTTTGCCTTAAGTATTAGCCTCCACTCCATTGCACATAAAAAGGTGTTAATTTCAAAGATATATTTAATTAAAGTTTCTATATACAGAGATGATACCTCAAAATAGAGGTTAAAAAAGTGACCTAAATTATTGACATCAGCAACTATTTTCATTAAAAATTCTCCTCTACATATTTTTATTCCCGTTGGGGAAATTTTCAGTAACGTTATCTTGCTTCTGGTCAAATTGTGCTGTTTTCAGTACTATCTGTGAATAAGCTGTCCTCAGTTGCAACAAGTAAATATCTACTTGCCAGCTTGTGCATCTTTTATCCTCCTGGCTTTACCTGGGACTTAGAGCAAACATTTCGCAGGAGAGCGTGTCAGCTGTCCGGACCGCCACGGCCACGTGGGGCTGCAGAGTGCGTGCACAGGGCAGGGCCCTCAGCAAACGTTGAAGTTCACTCTCAGATGCTTTATCTTCTCTAGTAACAACAGAAAACATAAAGTTAAAAAGAAAACTTTAATTTTTAGAGCAGTTTAAATTTTACAGTAAAAATGATAGGAAGGTACACAACCCTGGCTGGTGTGGCTCAGTGGGACTGAGCATTGGACTGCGAATCAAGGGGTTGCCGGTTCAATTCCTGGTTAGGGCACATGCCTGGATTTCGGGCCAGGTCCCCACTAGGGGGTGTGTGAGAGGCAACCACACACTGATGTTTCTCTCCCTCTCTTTCTCCCTCGCTTCCCCTCTCCAAAAATAAGTAAATAAAATATTTTAAAAAGTCAGGAAGTTACTGGGATTTTCCGATTTTCCCTGCATCCTCCAGACAGGCGCAGCCTCCCTCCTTATCGGCACCCCCCACCAGAGTGGTACAGTTGTTACCACTGATAACCTATCTCACAATCCATGGGTTTGGACAAATGTATGAGTGACATGTACCCATCATTATATCACATGAGTAGCATTTTACTGCCCACCCCCAATTCCCTATTTCTGCTATTCCTTTCTCTCTCCCCTCTAGTCCCTGGCCACCACTGTTTTTTTAGTGTTCCCACAGTTTTGCCACATATACTTCACAAAAAATAAAAATAAAAAGATTAATGAAAGTACCTTTAAAATCCTTTTTAACTTTAGCTTTTGTTAAATCAGACTGATCAATTAAATTCACCAGTTACATTTTTTCCACCGACAGTATTTTTCCATATTGTTCTCTGCCAATTTATTTTCCATCGTCAAAAAGCACTTAAAATACCAATGACCATTCCAGAGAAAGTTCATGGGTGAAATCTCCTGGCTGGCTACTAATGGGTCAGATGTATAGCCTGCTTTAAAAAATTTTTTTAAACTATCTCCAAATTCAAGGGTTTTGAAAAGACTGCTTTTTATTAGAACACTTCAGTAAGTCTGCAGTGAGGGGCACTGTTTTTGTGGGAGGAGTGGGATAAGGAGAGAAGAGGTTTATGATAAACTTTTCCATTAGTGGGATTAGTCTATTATCATGAACTTGAAATATAAGACAGATTGCCCTTTTCCCCACTTCTGCCATTAATGTCATCTTTTCAATTTAGAGTCTCTCAGGCAGAAACTGCAGCGAGCACACAGAGAAAGCAGGGAGGTAATGAGAATACAGAGTAGTGGTCTGTATAAACTAAGTCTTGGGGAAGGAACACTACTTTTACGCATTTAAACAGGCCATACTATTTTCTATTTTCAAGACAATTCAATGTAACTATTTTGTTGAGCTCCCACAAATACAGGGTCTAGCACAATTAACGCCCAGTTTTTATTACATAAAAATCTTTCATTCCAAATCATAAGCACGTAGTTCTGTAACATAACAATGTCACACTCAAGCACACCATATGACATTTCAGGTGAAATGTTCAAATTGCTGTCCACCTCGTGTGAGACATTCCCGTGCCCTACCAACCACACTCAACGGCGTCACTTCTGCCTGACCCGATAGATAGGGTTGTGCCCTCTCTCAATAGTCGCAGCGTCAGCAGATATGGAGAGTGAATAGGTCTGGAAGACAGAATTTGGAATCAAGA
The DNA here is from genome assembly GCA_004024845.1 of Tonatia bakeri. Lineage (NCBI taxonomy): Eukaryota > Metazoa > Chordata > Mammalia > Chiroptera > Phyllostomidae > Tonatia > Tonatia bakeri. Next base: position 67,364 of record PVIA01002834.1, on the reverse strand, counting down.
GCATTGAATTTTGAGTCCATTTCTGCCAAGTCCTAACTAATGACCTTAGCCAGGCTATATACATTCTCTGAGCCTTTGTTTTCTTACCCATTAAATGGGAACAGGAATAGCTCCTTCCCTTGGCTATAGGGAGTCTCACGTGAGACAGAACCCTCCTCACACTATGCCAGGCACATACTAAGGACTTACTAGCTGACAATGGTTACTATGCAGTTTGTATTTTTAAAATCAGGATGATGGTGAGGGAAACGTATTGCTGTGACTAATAAAATCCATTCACTCAGCTTAAGCCAATTCGTCCTTGCTGAAATTTGCACAGTTCTTAGACTGAATACACACCATGATACCTACTTAATTATGTCATTAGGCAAAGAGTAATTTAATCCAGAAGGCTAGTCAGGTCCCTCTGTGAATGGAAGTTACTGAAACCAACAGCTATTTGGGATTAGATGATAAATCTGAAGAAAGTATATTTTATATGTCACATTTCTCCAGTAACGAGATGTCAAACTAAATTTCTCTTAAGACTACAGATTGAGAAGTTATCATTAAATTCCATTCCTTGAGCTACCCTCTGTTCATGGAGACTTTTATCCTCAAAACAGGGAATGAACCAAAGGGGCTAGTGTGGTAGACAGTCTTCAGACTAAAGTATGGATCTGTGAATAATAACTAACCTCTTTCATCCTTCATTCACTTAATCAGCATTTTTGGAGCACCTGCTCCTTGTCAAGGGCAGTTCTAGGAACTGGGAAGAGAGCAGAAAATGAAACAAAGTCCTTCCCTTAAACACACTGGAAATAGGCTACAAGCAAATAAGCAAATAAACATATAGGTTATACTGCAAGATGTACTAATGTCAAAAGCATGCCAGATGGGGCTCACATGGAGTGCCACGTTGGGAGGGGGGTGGGGGAGTCAGAGAAGGCCTTTCTGCAAAGATGATACTGGAGTGTGATCCGAAGCCGTGTGCTATGCAAGCGTCCAGAGATCGGGTGTTTCTGGCTGGGATCATCGGACTAACCACAAACACTGTAGTTAGTGGCTTAATGACAGGGACTCAGCTTTAACTAAAACTCATCCAGAAAAAGTAAAGCAACATTCCGAATTTATAGAATTCATAACCTTAAAAATATTTCCAACTTTATAATTCAGTGACAGAACCAAAGCACCAAGCATGGAACCTTAGAAAGTGTGTAGCTGTGATTGTCCAGTACTTTATGGTAAAACCACTGTGCTGCGGAGTGCAGAGAATCCACAGCACAGCAACGCCCAATGCGCTGTTTTATCACGGACTGAAGGGAAGTGATTCCTAACTGGGAAATGGGAAAATGCTCTACTGTGGTGTGTGGACGGATGGAAAACTAAATGGGACAGGACCCCTGGTGCCAGCCTTGAGAGATGGCACTGACGCATTGGATAAAGACTTCCGTCCAAACAAAAGGCCAAAACCATAAAGTCTCAAAACTTTAGAAAAGAGCCACAGTCATTCATCCAAAGAGGGACCCAACACATACACAATGAGAAAAGCGGCGGCTATACAAACAACAGCATCTTCTAAGAGTAAAAACAATGTAATACAAAAATTCCCCTTCAAAATACCCAAACACACAAGTTGACTCCATTTCTTATGTATTGGTCACATAAATGATAGACATTCAATTCTCGATGCTGAAAGGCACTGCGTGACATGAGACATTATGTTTAAGGTAGAAGGAACAATTTAGCCTTAACTACCATGCAGTGCTGTGATGGTGAGACTTGTTTCGAATCCTAAAAACCTGTCTTCATATTCTCTGCTGCTATTTGGCTTTAGAAGACCTGTCAGCTTAGCTTCAGGCGTAGATCTTATCATTTCTTGGGTTGTATTTTCAACGGAGTGCAGGTGGCTCCAAAGACACATGCTGACCACGTGACTCCACCTGAAGTAAGCTTCCAGTGCAAAATGTAATAAACGATTGTGAGACTCGCACATGTCCGTACTAGAGAAGTTTTGACTTTCTGTGTTTTCTTTCCAGGATGAATAAAATGTTTGCTTCTTGGTCTTCAGTTTCTTCCTATCAGTACCATCCACACATAGGTTTCTTGGGATTTGGGGCTTATTTAAAATAGAGGAGTAAAGTCAGGGGCGTGCCGTTTGCTGTGAGTCACCAGTGGTTGAAAGCGATGCCATACTGTGTAAGGCAGAAGTTATGAGGCAGTGTATATGTGAACTTTTAAAACTATTACTCACAATGAGCCCAGGCGCTGTGCTGGGTCATGAATGAGTGAGAGAAAAATAAATGTTCCTTATTTTAAGTTGATCATGTTGCTTTAAACAGTTTAACAGATTCTAGTTTGTTGGCAACATTTTAAATGTAAGTTTAGAAAGTCTTATTTTAAAAGACGAGGCCATAGCTGCATTACAGGTTAGAACACACAAGGATGCCACGCTGAAGACAAAGAAGAGTGATGGAGTAAGGAGGCCAGTTAACACTCGGTAAAAATGTCAGACAACTACCAGGTTCAGACTGTGCTCCTCTGTCAGATTTCACAGCCACATTACATCAAATGATGAAGAGAAGTTACCACTGAGGTGACCTTCAATCAAATGCAATTTACTACACACCCAAATATTGTGTCTGAAATCATTGAACTCCTACAGATTGTTCTTGTACAGAAAGCTCTGAAATAGGTGGGGAAATGGTAGAAATATGGGGCACAGCGCATTTTATCCACTATTGGTGACTTGAAGGACTTGAAAAAACCAGATAAATGGGAGTTCTTAAAATACTGAGATTTCCCTTCAAACTTGGAGAACCGGAACTTCTGAAACAAACAGGATGGGCCTGTCTGAGTGACCAATTACAGGATACCTCAGATCATTAAATCAGGATATCATCGCACCTGAGAATAAACTGACTGTTAGGACATGTCTGGTCAATCTATTTCCAAATGATTTTTTTAAAAATTCATTGAGGAACTTTGTATTATAAAACTCTTTTAACAAAATCTAGTGTGGATAAGTCCTACGGTATGGGATCATAATTAAATGTGGAACTTGAGAAAACGTACCTCTAAACTAGCATTTTTTTTCTTGCAAAGGAGCAAAAATGAACTTAAAAAAAAGAAACATACACATTCCACATTATGTTGCATATTTATTCAGTCCATGAATTTGAATTACATGTTTTCTTTTCTGAAACACTAGCCCGTGCTTAAAGGACTTCACACCAGGTTGGTGGTGCTGAGGGCTCTACCTAGGACATCTCTTTCAATCCTCACCATAACCCTGGAAGACACCCAGACCAGTCCTGTCAGCTGGGTTACTCAGCAAAAATACGCTTGACTTCAACGGCATGGCTACTAACGAGAGTGACAAGGCGTGGGAGACTGCAGACGGCTCCTTGAATCCAGCAAGGAGCCCCTACGTGATTACGACAGAGCTCTTATTTTTACAGTTCACAACTCGACATGTTTCAACAGTTCATTATTTTCCTGGCTTCCTCTGGACTGTATAATTTAAGCACTAATGTTCAAAACATTAAATCTGCACCAGCATAAACCCATCAATGTGAACAACAGAACTGAAGGCCAACAGAGGCAGGAAATCAGTCATGTCTTCCAAATGCCCGGGACTGCACCTAGCACAGACGGAATACCTGTTCAGTAAATGAATACCTGGCAATGTGAATTCAAATCTATTGCCCGAATATCAAGTTTCACATTGTATGGGTAGGTGTGTGGGCCAAGGGTCCCTACTTATTAAATTCTCAGGAGGGGCTGTGAAATGAGTGCCAATGCCTGGCTGGAAGAAATGAGGGGTTCCAAGGCTGGGCAGCAAGTGGCACTAGATGGCTTCTAAGGACTTTGAGCTCTGATATTTGATGGCAAAATACTTACATCTTTTATAATATCAGTATATTTATACCTCACAGTGCCCCAGCCCTGAAAGCCCGGCTTCTATCCGTGAGGCAGAAGTTTCTTTCTTATAAAGGAATTATAAATTGAGTTAAAACAGAGGGGACCCTGATGGAATTCTAGAGACCTATCACAGAAGGACCTCCAGCTCTTCTAATACAGGAAGCCCCACCCTCTGGGGTTTTCTGTCAAATTAGGACACCAGAACCTCCCCAACAGCAATCCACCTGTACTGAATTTCCAGGAGCGGGAGTAGGTTTAATGTGCGGCAAACACATTTTCTAGACTATTGTTTCCTGTGACCAACTATATTATATATACTTTCTAACCAATGAATTAATGCCTAGAGTCCATAAATATAAAAAGTCTCATATTGATATAAAAAAAAGTCAAATGCAGTTATATATTTAATGATGGATTTGTGGTGATCATAAATTCTAAACCCAAAATTTGGGCCACAAAGCTTAAAAACGTAATAATTTTGATTTGCAAATTTATTATGCTAAAAGCCATATAAAACTTTCCGAAACTACATTAAGTTATAGCTTTAGTATTTGTTTTGGGTGATGTGGTTGGAAGATAAAGAGGAGAAATTAGAGATTAGTATATATCTTTTAAGCAATTTTGTAAGCTGATTTTGATTGTGGCTCCAATCTTCTATAAAGGCTAAGAAAAGAGGAAATAACAGGAAGTCAGGAAATTAAGATTTCTCTGAAGTTTGGATTGAAAAAGGCCAAACCCATGGGCAGAATGGGAGGGAGGTCTGAGACACAGAAATGTTTTCGCTACATGAGCAAGAATTTCCTTGAATCCTCAGGCTGTAAGTTCAGTTCCTCCCTCAGGACTTGCCCTGCCCTCTACTGTCTCCTGGCTGATTCCCCTCCCTCTTCATCTCCCCCCACTTTGCCCTTAAGTTAATTCTTCTCACTGAGAGTAACGTCTCTATTTACAGTGCAAGCTCGGAACACGCCGTTCAACTAAACAAATTTGATACCATCTTAATCCTATTATTCAGTCCTAGGCTAAAGTTATTACAAAGCTTGTATTATTCCCGCAGTGTGAGTGAGTGTTTGCCTTGAACTTGGAGCTGCATAAAAGAAAATCAGGTAAAACTATTATGTCTCGGTGAGTGCCTCATTATCTCAGCCAAGGAAATGAATGTTTTCTGATTATTCTCTACCATTCTCCAGCGTGAAGTCTGGGGTTCATGGTTATTGACACTTTTATGGTTGACCTTCAGGCTGGTTGACAGATTTCAACAGTGATATTTGACAGCGAGAAATAAATCACTCTCCCCGCCAGCTCTGTGCTCTTGGTGGTTCCTTTCCCAGCTCTATTATTCATCATCGTCCCCTCACAGAAACAAAGAACCGAAAGTGGAGTAATATAATGTTGGCCTCTGAACGATATCAGAAAAAAGTGTAACTTATTTAATATTATTGGACAATAGAGCAAAACACTCAAAATAAGAAATAGCTCTTCTAAAATGATAAGGATTAAATCTGATGCTTTTGATTCTATATTTCGTGTTTATGGATTCTGATAAATGTGGACCAATGCTGGTCAACAAAGGGTTTTCTATGGTGATAGTTTTTGTTATTTTTAAGAAAGCACAAATATAGAAATCTGATTAAATTTCACTTTCTGTCTTATAATATTCAGGCTTTTCCAATTTCATATACTCTACATATGTGTATCTAGTGTACACATACATGTGAACACACACACACATATAAATTTCATACATATGACTTTAGGATATTTGTTATTTTAGAATATTTACAGAAATGCGAATACTTAAAACAATTTCAAACTACATTGAAAACTAACAGGCCCTGGTTGATGTATCTCAGTGGACTGAGTGCAGGCCTGCTAACCAAAGGGTTATTGGTTCGATTCCCAGTCAGGACACATGCCTGGGTTGGAGGCCCGGTCCCCAGTAGGGAGTGCACGAGAGACAACCACAAATTGATGTTTCTCTCTCTCCCTTTCTCCTTCCCTTTCCCTCTCTCTAAAAATAAATAAAATCTGTTTTAAAAAATAAAGAAATCAAATAGAATATCACTAATATTTGAACTGAAGGATGTGATCTCTGAGAACAGCAAAAAGCTGAGGGCATTTCAGTTGCACATTATTTTGTGTGAATACTAATGAATGGAGCCCTTCCTTATAATCAGTGTATCCTGTTGATAAATGCGTTTGTATGAGACATAAAATACTCTAAACTGTATTTATATACCTATTATAATGGGCAATTATATTAAATTAAAATAATGAATTAATATGTTTGATAAAAGCATAAGCTTCTGCGTATTTTGCCAAAAGGAAGCAGAGAGCTAAGGAAAGTATCTGATTTGAAAATTAATCCAAAATAGTCTAAATGTAAAAAAGAAGGTGGAATGTGAGAGACTTGAATATCATAAAAGAAATTTAAAAGTAACTAGATCTATTAAAGATTTTAACTAGGTGTATTAAAAAATTCAATCAGTTGTGTTTTGTCTACACAATGCCATTTTTTCAAAGTGACAATATATAGTCACTTTAAAAAAATGTTTGTGACTATTAAAAATTTTTTGAGCTTGAAACATGTTAACAAGATAAAAACAGTGGAATTTCTGTTCCTTTATCCTTTTAAAGCTGATTGTAGAGCTGTCTGGACCTCTCCCTGAACAGAGGATTTTGTTCTGCATGACTTTTGAGTTTCCTTTTTATTTTGCTGCGGCATAAAATTTTCTAAGGCTACAAGATTAACATTGGCATTCTGCAAGTTCTCTTGACTTTTGGCTTTTATTTCCATTTCGTTTAGCAAAGCTGAATCCAGGCTAGCTAGCAAATGATGGCATAGGGCTTCAGTACTTCAAGATTTTCTTATTTCTTTGCCATCTATTGGAAGTTGCATAGCAATGCCTCATAGAAGGAAGCTGTGAGTTTTACATGGCATTCCTGGAACAGATGAAACTTGCATGGTGGCTTTGATACCCCCTTGATTGTTGCTACATCTCAAATCATGCTTCATTAGACCATAGCACTGCAGGGGACACATAACCCTTGCAAATTCAGTATGACTGTGACAGACAACCATGTAACCCAAATGTTCATGGGACCCCTGATCACGATGTGGTGAAGCCTAACCATTGTGCCCTCCATGGGGACATGACCTGTTGATGTGTTCTCACCAGTTTAATCAACACAAGAACAATCTTTCACACATTAACCATTGTGTCAATTTGGGTGAGAAAAATTTAGAAAATAGTGACTTATGTGGCTGCGTGTTTGGTCTACGCCCTTAGACCACAATGACTATGCAATTTACTGTCCAAATTAGGATGCTTGTCAGAGTGAAATGGAAGATAGGGGTGTCATTAGAAATAACCATTGGGCCACAGAGATATGGACAGGGACTATCCCCCACCCCAAACCCGGGAGTACGGCTGCCCTGCTTTGAACCCAAGCCCTGGTATAATAACAGATGAGAAAGGCTGCTGCTGGGGGAGGCATGCTGGTAGGGGTATTTATCATTTCTAGTAATTCCCGAAAAGGGGAACTACCCAGTGGGAAGACACAGAGCAAGTACATCCATCATTGTTCTTATGCTCTCTGACACCTTTTGTATTTTGACGGGATACTGTAACCTACAGCGTTCTCAAACATTAATTTCAATAAAGCATTCCTCTTCTATAATTAAGGTATTTACTTTTATGTTAAGGGCTTTAGTTTGGGCGGGTCCAGTTCTGACATCTTTCGTAATAAACCACCCCAACAGTAGTGGCCCAAACAGCAGCAATCAGTTCTTATGTCTCCCCGTTCTGGGAGATGACAGTTCCTACTATGGACTTCTTGAAATTGTGGTCAGTGGTGTCAGCTATAGTGTCTGTCGTCTCAAAGATTTCCTTTCTCACATGAGCTGCTGTCATTGCTGACTGCCATCCAGGACTTCAGCTGGGCTTAACGAGCCAGAACCACCTATGCAAGGCCTCTCTGCCTGTGGAGCAAGCTTCCTCATAGCAGGAAGTCTAGGCTTGAAGAGCAAGCATCCCAAGGAAAAGAGCCAGGAGGAAGCTGTCTCTCCTTTTATGGCCTAATCTTGGGAGTCAGCTAGCATCACATCCACACTACATGATGATAGGCACACAGGTCCACCCAGTCTCAAGGGGAAGGATATAGACAAAACCCCCTGATGGGGAGTGACGAGGTCATACGGAAGAAGAGCATGTGAGTTGAGAGACATTTCGTGCCCATCAACAGAAAATATACTATGTCCAAAGGATATTCACATGATGCAAGAAAAAAATGACTAACTCAAAAAGGCAAACATTTCTGAAATAGACTGAATGAGTTGTCTACTTTTCTTGAATCAAATTTACATCTTATAACTTTATTATTTTTTCCAAATGAGTTATTTAAGGTAAAATTGTTGATTTCTTATCATTTCAGCATTATAGATCTCAAAAAAAGTACTCAATACAACATTAGCCCAAATTTGCATCCCCAAAATACAGCACTGGTTAGCTCCATACCAGTGTCCCTGATTGCATCCTAGCACCCACTTCCTTTCCTCTGAACTCCTGCCATTGTTTCTTAAGTGTCAGCCTTACTTCAGTCTTCTCTCGCTGAAGTTCATTTCAGACATTGGCTGAATTTGCCTATGTATCTCAAAACAGAGAAAATTCAAGTCAGGAAATATATTATAATAAATACCTCTAATAATGAATGTTGAAGTATTAAGTTTCTTGAATAATCAAATACCATAATAATGAATAGAAAATGTTTTACTTCGCTTTAAGAGACATTGAACCCAAATAGATGTTAAACTTGACTCAACATGCATTTCCATAACCTACAGGAACTTTTCTCTTTATACCTAAGGAATTACCAACCGTAATTCCCCTGGTTCAGGTTTTCCCCTGCATCCAATCCATCAAATTTAATGACGCATTCAAAGTCAGAGGCTGAGAATAATACCTAGAGAGGTTACATGAATTGTAACATCACTATGTTTTAAAGATGTACTTGGAAGAGAGAGGGGTTCCTGAAGGTGGTGGTATATTTCATCTTGCTCCATGGAAAGATCACAAAAATAACACAATAGTGAATTATAGTTGGAACTCACTTTGAATTGCTTTGGGGCAAACTGATTCTCATAACTAATTATAGATCTTGAAAGAACTTGTGTAACTATTAATTTAGGGGTGCAAAGTAGCATCTTTAAATTTATTAGAATTGCTCAACTTCTCAGTAATGGGTGTTATTTGGTAAATTTATTAGAATTGCTCAACTTCTCAGTGACTGGTATTGTTTGAATTGGACTTGAAATTACCAGAGTTTAATTTTTGAAGAATAATTACCCCAAACTGTGATCCTCAAAAAACATTTCCACAAACTGCCCATTCTATGTACCTTATTAAAAGTTTGAAACTCTGAGTGATGGGTGGATGGGAGGAGGGCACAGTTGAAGGGGTTGGTGATGATGGTGTCAAAACTCTGAGGAAAAAGCTTGGGACATTGCACTGAAGTGGCAGACTTCATGCCTGGGACCAGAGGAAGCTCTGGAGCAGGGAGAGGAGGCTGAAATTTGCGGACCTCTAAAATATTCAAGAGGCTGAGTGAGAAAACAGGACCTGGAAATGTCTCGTCTGTAAATCCTTGGTAATTCTGCCCCAATCCTTGAAGATACATGAAAATAGTTTGAATAATTTTGTCTTAAAGCCAATTGTCCTGCTTCCTAAATTTTGTCTAAATTGATTTAAATCGTTAACTGATGTTCTGAATTTTCCAGTGCATCATTCTCATTCACTGTCATCTTGGAAAAACCTAGCTGGAAATTAAATCATGCTGCATTTTCCCCTAATTACTTAAAAATAATGAAGGGGTCATCTTCTAAATGTAAACCTCAGTCTAAAATCTTTCCACTCTACCAGCATTAATTTAAATAAATACCTGTTAAACTTGTTTGGTTCTCTGTCTTTCATAGAATGTTTGCAATTTCTTTTCCTGGATCATTAATACTTTAGTTACAGGCAGCATACTGCTGAGAAAAGGAGCATGAATTAGAATTCTGAATCTACAGCTCACCTATGTGCCAGTTCGGTATGTTACTTAACCTCTCTGTCAGTTTTCTCACCTTTAAATCACTATACTAGTCTGCAGTAGTACTCAAAATTATAACTTCAGTAGTAGATATTAATGTGGTAACCCACCATGGATCATGTAAGAATGAAAAGCAACCGCATTCTACCCACAAGATATAAAGAGGTTCTTGAAAGGCTGGGTAAAAGTAGGTTTAGAGTTGTGAGTGCAGGGAACACAGTGCTTAATCTTGTATTATTATTTATTTATTATTGTATTATTTTCTATATGAACTGTAGACCTACTTTTGTCTACTCCTGTATCCACATTCAAATGTTTTTGATATCAAACATGTAACTCCTGAACTGCAATAACTCACATGTTGTTGGAAAATGACTGGTTCTTTGTTCTAAATATAATCTTTTGAGAGGAGGTAGGAAGAAGATATAAATATGAAAAATAAGGGGCTTTATCTGCAGAAGTCCATTTAATACATGACAACTATGATTCCTAGGCCTCCATTAAGGAAAAATGGTTTTTCGGTGTTTTTTTGTTTGTTTTTTTTTTTGCTTGAATAATATTCAAGAAGGGCAGAGGAGCATGAACAAGTTGCCTGATTCTATTTTTGTGTGAGGCTATAGAAACTAAGCTCTTTCTGGTCCAGTGACTGATGAGAAGTTTTCATTCAACGTAATAGCTGGGAGTCATGAATCAATTCAGAGTAATCGCAGGAAATGCCCATCAATAATTTAGTGTATCAGTTTTTCCAAGTACTTCTGGCCTGGATTTCTGAAATATATTTAGCCTGTGGCAAGGAATAGTCAGATGGTATTTGTTTGGATTAAGGCATTTTCCAGGTGCAAATAGGATTTATAAGATAACAGAATGCTTCTCACTCTCCTTCCAAAAAAATATAAAAAAAACCATTTGGAGCGTATAAAAGTAAGGGAGGACCTAAGATGAGTGAGGGGAAACTGAAAATGAAGACTGAGAAAATGATCACTGGACAGTATTTTAAAATGTTGGAAACTTTGAATTGCTAATGGAATGAATCCATGTTGGATTTTTATTTTTACCTCTTCCTAGGATATCGCCCCATTTCCTTCCTACAACTGAACCTGGATCCTTTGAGGGCAATGCTTTTCCTGGAAACTCTCCATGGGAAGTTCTTACCCTCTTATTTCCCATGAACTGCATGGTCCAAATGCACGATAAGCACAGCTAGCTGCCCAACTATTAGCGCTTTTATTTCATTTTCACCTTCATTACCACCCTCCTCCCCCCTTTGAAGTTCATGACATTTGATTACAACAAAGACTTGTTGGATTTGTGCTCATTACCCTGGGGCAATGAGGGTAGGCCAACATTTGCCCGGCTCCTCACTGGGGCTGCCAGGCCTCTGGTGACCGTCTTCACTCCACAAGAGCTGCTTTTTTGAACCTCATGCCTCTAGCTGATACCAGCTTAGCTTCATTGTCCACTTTTCTAGGCCATTTCTGTTTACGGGTGATTTTTGTACATGGCTCACTGTTTTTTCTCTAGGGTGCCTTCTTCTGTCACCCAGCCTATGCTGGGGCCCTATGACCAAAGTCTCTACTCTTACGGCTTTCCAGTCCACTCCACTGTAATGATGGTAATAATAAATCAATTTTCACCTTGTTATGACCCAATACAAGTCCTTACAAGAAACTTGAAGTGGATATCATTATTCTCCAGACATGAATGATTAAGGTTTTAAATTTTTGCATTTTCACAGATGCTAAATAAGGGAGTTGAGATATACCCCCCAAAGCTGAGTTATTGATATGTACGCTATGCTGGTTCCTAATAATCTTCACCTCAATTTGAATTTGTTTCCTTATTTCCTAGCCCTTGTAGCATAAACTTCCTCATAGCCCAATCTGATTCCCTTCTGAAATACTGGAATCCCTTCTGTAAAACTTCTAGTCATGACTACCGGCTTCTTTCCTTTCGTCTGTCACTTATTCTGACCAAACCTTCCTTTCAAATTCACCACAACTTTTGGTCTCTTAACAGTGCTCCGTTTTCTCAATTTTCCTCTAATTCACTTCATTCTCATCCTGAATCTCACTGATAAAATAATCAAATGATATTTTTAGTGTTTCCTTCCCTAGACTTGCCACAGACAACTTGCCAGTGCCAACTCAACTGTCCTTTTCTCCGCTCCAGTCCCAGGCTGACAAGTATTGTTGTAAGGGGTGTTTATTAATATAGTATGATGTAGCAGTTAACATGTTAGGATGGAATACACAACCCCAAACTCAAGAAACACGTGGTCTGGAGGAAAATGGTATACAAATAGTTAAGTGCTGTAAATGTTATATAAACAGTTTGCATCCAGTATAGGGAGATAAAGGTTCACTGAAGTCCAGTCATATAAAACCATACTAATGGGTAGTCGCCTATATAAATACTTAAAACTCCCAGGAGACTGGCAGAAGTTTGGGTAGAGGAATAAAAAACAGTGATTCCTATGTCAAAATCCTACATTATTAGAGAAGTGAATTGGAAAGTGGGGTGACAGGAGATGCAAGTATGGGATGAACAAACCTAAGAATTACAATTGAAATATTAGTGAGAATTATAATAGGAATCACCATTTATCTTCTGGCAACAATTGTGATTTTCCTTTGGGAATTCACCCTTCTGCTGCTCTCTGTCTTAAGTTGGTCCAAACGCAGCAAATAAGAGAGCATTAGCAAGCACTACCGAAACAGAGACACTCTCTTTCCAACTGAATTTGAACTTGAGCCTCTGCTATCACTTAGCAGTCATGTGGAGGCTGAGAATAAAACGAACACACCAAAGGCAGCAGAGCGCAACAGAGAACAAGTCAGAGCTCTGATGGAAGTGTCCGAGCCGGACATGGAGCCGCGTCTGAAACCAGCTCTACCCCTGGACCACTTTTCAGGGTCATTAGCCATCACACTCCCTTTTGCCATCCTCATGTAGTTCGAATTGCATTTTTCTATTATCTGCAACTGAAAGAGAACTCACTGATACATCACCTATAAGAAAGGGAGAGGACCTAGAACTAACTGAACAATATGTGTTTCTTACATATATAAATTATAAGGAAAAAAAGTGAATAGCTTATACTCTTACAAGCAGACTGCCTAGATTTGAATTCCAGATTTATCCATTATTAGCTGTGCCTCTTTGGACAAGTTAATTAACTTCTCTGTATCTTCATTGGTATAATAATAGTTCTCACCTCATACCTTTGTTCTGAGGATTAAACAAGTTAAGCCCGTGGAACAATCTCAGGCTTATCTGTCAGATCAGGATGGGCTGTGAAGGCTGAGGGTGTAGCGGGAAGGAGAAGTGGATTTGAGGGTTTGCACCAGAAAAAGTGAAAATTCATTCTTAGAAAAGTGAGAAAGTGGCATACGAACATCAAAGCAGAAGAAAAAATAAGGTGCCAGGCAGGCCAGTGTGAAGGAGTTTGGGAGGGGTCTGTGGAACGAACCTCGAAGGTCTAAGAGCTGCGAGCATAAGAGGGACAGGGAAAGAAGAGCTTAAGAAGCACTGGCGTGTTTTCACATACTGGTCTTTGTTTCAAAGAGATAAAGCAATGAGTGTGGTGGCTTCGTTGACGTGACCCTGCTCTCTGCCTGAGCCATGACACACCGAGCCGTGCCCAGTGGTTACCTCTTTGGGACCGGTGGGGAGTGTAAAGGCTGTCACGTTCTTTCTTTAATATGCAATTTTTGTATTGTATGGATTTTTAATAATTACGTATTTATTTTATTTAGTGTAAAACAAAATAAAGTAGAAACTGCATATTTGAAAAGATATTTAAATATTTGCCTTTTTAAAACTGGATTTTAAATCATCTGAAGAGCCAGTTTTTAAGGTAATGTGATTTGAAATATGAAGTTCAATGATTATTCTATGAGCAAAATGCTTTGTTTCTATAAGGTAAAAACCATTCATATGTATGTCATAAGGTTCTATGTACAAATATTCAGAGGAATATGAGGGTGTAAATCTGTATCCGAGAGTTAGAATTCTTGCTTATTAACTGTCAAGGCCACGTTCCGGATCTTCGTTACAGTCTAGAGAACCAGGATCATTACGGCCACCCTGCCCTCTGGGCACCCACCCCTCTCCTCGGCCCACGCAACCCCTGCTTACGAAAACAAATCTGCTTTTTTGCTTTGGGAAATAAACACAAAAATTAAAAAGGGTGTTTATCATTAAAAAAATCATAATAAAGTATGCATGTATGAATTCTCTAGTAAGTTACTATTTTTAGGTTAAAAAACAACTTTTGAAAGATTTTTCTTCCGCTAAAACTCAAGTGATTTGCCTTCGCACTATTGACCAAATACGGGAGTAGTGATCAGTGTTCTTCCAGCAGTGATTATGGAATGCATCAATATTGGTAAAGTCCATGTTTTTCTATCAAATCAGCACAGGAAGTCTAAATGATTAGAGTGATGTTATAATAAAAAATAAGTAAATTTCTCTTTCTGATTTCAGCTTTAGCTGAAAATATTTAATTCTTGGAATATTGCCTTTTTTTCCTTCTTAAGAGTTTAACATTGCGTACATATGATCTATAAACTAAAAATGTAGAAGAATTTTATAAACAAAATCAAATAATTTTGCCAATTACTTTATTTTCTTTGACTCTGTGGTGAAGCTGTTAGAAACATTTTGTTTAAGGAGAATTAGGAGGTTAATTATTTTGTTCTGAGCTGTTAATATTTTGTACATTCAAAATTATCTTTTCCTGTAGAAGTGTCAGACGAGCTTCATAAATATTTTTGGTCAGAAAGTAAAGATTAGGCACTCATATTCAGGGCAGTGAACTTTCCGTGACATAGATTCATTGACTTGGATTTTGCAATACAACACATTTATATATTGTGTATAGCTTGAGAGGGTGCAACCATGAAATGCCTTCTTTAAGACTGGGAATGAGGGTTACATTTATTCTTGATAACAAGGTTTATGTTAGAAATAAAAGCTGAAACTATGTTAGAAATAAAGTCATGTTACCCCAAACCTCACCTCAAATTAGTAGAAAATTAAATTGATTGTGATACAATATTGGGTAAAAACTAGGTTAAAACACTCTGGCAGTGGATTGGGTGTTGGTTTGATGACAGGAAGTCCGTTTTCCCCACTGAAGAATTATTGTGCTGGGACTATGTGAAAAAAAAATGTTAGAAGAGAGAATCTTTTTGCTTCTTCTCAATAGAGAACCTCATCTTATGTTTTGAAAATTGTCCATCACAGGAATGTTTATTTCCCACTGAATATAGAAATTAAGAAGGAAACAGGGCTGTCAGATTTAACAAGTAAAAATACTATAGGGTGCCCAGCTGAATTTAAGGTTCACATAAATGTTACATATATTCCCAATGAGTACATCCCCCCAATTTTGCAAATATTGAGACTCCTATATTTTATTCTGCAACCCTAGAAGCAAGATACTTGCTTTCCCATCCTTCTGAGTAGCTAGAATGGCACCCAGGATGACCTTGTGCCCTAAGATGGACCAATTAGATAAACTGGCCCAGATCTTGACTCAGAAAAGCAGGAACAGGGGAGAATCCATTTAGTCAGTGGTGGCAGCAGCGCAGCAAGGTAAAGTTTCCATGGCAACACTGGCTGTTCACAGTGGTGCCCGGCAGCGGAAGCTTTGGCATCCTGAGTCCAGTAGCAGCAGGAACGCCTCCACTGGACTGATTCTGGGGTGTGATTTCACTGCTTAGCCTCTCTCCCCCCTGCCCCATTTCCAAGAATCCTTTAGAATTCCTGATAATTCTTTGGGCTACACAACATCCTTTTGAGAAATACTTTTCTATTGAAACTGCTCATAATCACTTTTTAATATATAAGACCCTATTTAATAGCAGAAAAGAATGCTCTTGGGAGGGAAAAAACAAATCCAAACATTCAAACACAATTGCCAGGCATCCTCCTGAGAACAAGAGGGTGTTCACCCCTTTCTAAGAGCAGAGCACAGCGTTAGCACGTGGTGGCTCTGGAGTAGTGGCTCTTTGGTCATGGTCCAACTCGGCCTCGTAACTACCTAGGGGACCTTCAGCAAGTTACTCAACATTTCTGTTGATCAGAAAAGTTCGTGTCCTTACCTATGAAGTGAGCGTAACAATAGTGTCTGTCTCATAGCAGTGTCTTGAATTTCAAATGAGTAAATATTTAGAACAGAGGCTGATACATAGAGAGCACTGAACACATGTTTGAAAAACAAAAAGCAATCATCATTCAAAGTGGTATTCAGAGGCGAACACAGTCAGTTGTGATGACCATGTTGCCTCTCTCCTCCAGGTGCTAGAAAAGGACTTCAGAGGAGCCCTTCATGTATAATAAACCATTCTGTGGCTAATACACGCTAGAATAAGCAAAGCATTCTAAGTATTTGTACTCAGATTTTTAGCATTGCAATATCAAGCTAGAGAACGTGGTGGGCCCTATTTGGAAGTGAAATAGGTAAGATTAAGAAGGAAACATAAAAAAACACTTATTGTGGAACATTATCCTCCAGCTTGTTATGATCCTATAGAGTTAATTATTAGTGGACTAGGCAGGGAAGGTACATATGGAGTGATTAGGCAGCTAGAACCCCATTAGCAGATTGTAAAGGGAAGTTTATTTGTCCAATTAATAGGTATTTCAGGTCTTGGAGCAACATATAGGATTTGCAATTTCAGTGGAGTTAATGACAAGAAGCAAGAGTGGGAATTTTATCTCTTTTTAAAAAATCTGCAGCTGAGGAAATGTTTATTGATTTTAGAGAGGAAGAAAGAGAGGCGGGGTGAGAGAAAGTGAGAGACAGAGAGAAACATCAAAGTGACAGAGAAACATACATCAGTTGCCTTTTGAACGTGCCCTGACCAGGGATTGAACCTGCAACCCAGGCACGTGATCTGACCAGGAATCAAACCTTTTGGTGTATGGAATGGCACTGCCACCAACTGAGGCACCCAGCCAGCGCTTACCCTCTCTAGATGAAAAGGGCGGTAGTGTGAAGTCGAGGTCGAGAGCAGGACAAGAGAATAGACCACGTATCAGGAGGCTGAGCGGGAATCAGGTAGAAGGGTGAGAGGGAGAACGGGACCAAGCACCGAGGACAGGGAAGAATCTTGCAAACATGTATAAAATGTGTCTTGACCACTGCTGTTGTGCCAGCATCGATTTCTGTGCCTAGCATATACAGTCAGTGCTCAAAACTTATTTATTTAACTAATGACACCATGGTTTTGTGATGGAAATGCGGGGGAACAAACTGTCCACACTATCAGCAAAATAATCCCAATTATTCCAGCGATGAATATTTATCATGCTGGGCACTGAAGTTACTCAAGTGGACAAGGGAAGAAAGCCCTGCCACCTCAGAACGTGCCAACAATCACGCACGTCAACAGACATATATGCGTTATTTAGATGGTGGTAAGTTTTTTGGAGAAAAATAAAGTAGTCTAAGGGAGGCAGGAAGTGGCATTTGGTTGTTACTTTCCAGAGGGTGGTCATGCTCAGGGGTAAGTGTCACGTGAGGAGAGAGACCTGAAGAGAGTAGGGAGACCCACCAAGCAGTATCTGAGCGAGGAATACTCTTGGTATAGAGACAAAGGCATGTGCAAAGGTCCTGATACAAAAGAGGGTTTGACAGATTTCCAGATCATGTGGCTGGAACAGAACATTCAAGAGCAACGTGGTAGAAGATGAGGTGAAAGACGTACCTGGTCATGAGATGGGTATTTGAATCACTGGGTCTTACTCGGAATGCGACAGAAACCATCGGAGGAATACCCCTTGGGTGAATCATTTCTGCTGATGTTTGTCTCATCTGCCACACATGAACCTCGTGCCCCACTAAAGCTCTGCACGGGGCCATTAACAACAATTAAAATACTTGGCGGATGAATGAGTTGTTGGTGTGGCCCAATGCAGGCGGCTGGGGTCTGTCCCAGGCTCTTCTTCAGGAATGAATGGAAGAAAGTCTGATGAACTTCTTGTTTGTTGAGCCATTATTTAAAATGCTCCTTCGGTTAGGATGTCCTTGTCCCATCTGTGTCCCTTTCTTCTACCCCTGGAGACAGAAGTCATCAGTGTTACTTGGTGCTCCTGTGGTCCTTTGAACTGTGAGAATATCAGTGCAGCTGGACTCAAAATGCCAGGTGCTGTCGTTTCAAGTATCACGAGTTTTAGAACTAGACAGACCTCAGTTTGTGATGGATTAACCCATCTTCCCTTTTAACTTATAAAATAAGGATGTAAATATATACCCTTTAGGACTTTTGTAAGAGTTATAATTATTTGTATAAAGAAGTTATCATGACACCTAGCACTTAGCAAATGTTAAATAAATATTACAATTTTTAAAAGTATATAATATACACTTGAGCATCTGATGAAATAACTTCACAGTTGGCAGGTGTATGTTATACTCTGTCAGGAACTTCCCACAGGTGGGTTTCCGCTACGGTTATTTTCGCCTGTGTGTAGTCTCACTCTCGTGAGTGTGTTCCTTGAGATCAGAACTGTACGCACACAGCTGTTATGCTCAGGACCCAACATTCTGTGCCTGAAAAGGCGGGCGCTCGATAAACGTGTATTGGGGTTTGTAATGCATGTTGAAATCTGTTAGCCTTGAGAGCAACTGGGGCTTTCAGATTTCTGCAGGTGGTCCTCCACCAGCCTTCCCCTAACCTGACAAAGCAAAGGACACCTTCTCTGCCCCCCTGGGGTCTCCCTAGTATAGATTCCCTGAGAAATCAGCCTTCTTGCTGCTCCTCTGTCCAGCAAGCTCACGTATCTCCCTGTCCAGACTGTTTTAAATATTCCAGGTACTACCATCTATTCTGGCCATGTAATTCATTGACAGTCCCTGGTGAGAAAAAAAAAATGTAAAATATTTCTAAGCAATGTCTCATTGATGGGGACTTGCAGGTCACATCTGGATTTAATAGATTCCAGTGATTCGAATATAATGAGGTCCTCAGTAAATATTATCTGCTGCTTGGTCCATCTCTTCTAAGATAAAGGCTATCATTTGTTTCTGTTTCTGATAAGTCATACCCTCAATGTATCTAGTTATTGCACATTAGGAGAAAGCACCTCTGGGAACCAAGTCAGCTGGCTCATGTGCCAGGTTTTGTGGGGACTGTCATTTGGGAAATTTGCTGGAGTCTTCACAATTTTGCGCTTTTGTTACTAAATTACTTTTTCCACAGACATTTTTACACAACCAAAAGCAATACGCTATAGTGTTTTCTGAGTTTGGTATTACAATGTCAAGGTGAAAACTTTTTACTTTTCAGTTGTTTGGGATTATTATGTTCATCTTTATGAAACTGTGCAGTAAATGATTAAGTTAGTGGTTATGTAAGAAAATACAATTAATTCCCCAGGACTTTATAAAACACGATTTACTGAGAAAATTTGAACTGAAGAGTCTTATACAAGTAAAGAGTGCCGAAATGTGGTTATAGTAGCTAATTTCTTACAAAGCTTTGTTCAAAGGGGTTTTTTTTAGGCTAAAAAGGGGTTAGTTTGCAGCTATAGGGGACTATAGGGAAGTCTCTTCCCTATACTGCAAAAGAAAGTAAAATTTTAAAAGCTGTCAATTGTTTAACTTAAAGTTTCCCCTAAAATAGATACACATGGTAATTAATATTAATAATAGGTCCAAAGTCACACTACTGGTAAATGGCTGAGCAGTTTCAAAATTTGTTTTTATCTGATTTCAGGTCCTAATGTTTAAACAATCTATGATCTGAACTAAGGGCTCTATAACTAAATGACACCCCCTCTCCCAATAATTAATGATCCTGGCTTTGCAAGTCTATAAAATCAATTATATTCGCACACTTATGTTCAAGAGATCCCATTAATACCTCAAATAGAACTTATCAGTGTTTGAACATTTCACAGCAACCTTGTCAAACTGAAGAGAGAGATGTCAATATTCTCATTTTCCAAACAAGAAAAATGAAACTCAAAACATTTAGGTGATACTGTTTGTGTGGCACTGAAGTGACAGAAGAAAGAGCAAACCCATCAGCTTCTGGCTCCAGGTCTGGACATCTGGGGGGCTATGAGAATCTGGGGGGCTATGAGAACCTGGCAGGGCCGAAGGGCTGGGGACCAGAGCTGCACACTGAAGACCATTTGATTTGATGAACTTGGGGCCAAATATTATAATACTTGGTACAATGGGCAGCGGAGTTTACACATAAGTAAGTTTGAGGTTTATTCAGCAAACAATTGTTGCCTCCCTGCATGGAACAGGCACCTCTGCCAGGCTGGAGCCCTGGTCCCTGTGTTCAGAAGTTCGCAGTGAGGCGGGGAGACAGATAAAGAAATATAAATCACTGGGCAGTGGGAAAGTCCTCTAATGGAGACATGCACTGGGAGTTCGGATGCAGGGAAGACCACAGAGGGGAAATGGTGTATCCTTGCCTTCACAGCGAAGGGGAGGATGAAGTGTGAGGTCAGGCAGCACCCGGACAAGCTAGGATTTTAAACAAATCCCAACTCAAGGATAACGTGTATAAAGCTGTGGCTGAGAAAGGGTGAGAAACTGGGTGGTGATTCTCTGTGGTGCATCGAGTAGGTCACTCAGCCCTAGGTTTCCATGACGTCTTTCTCATTTACTATAATTTATTTCTGAGTGTCTTTAAGTTGTTTTGCAGCAGAAAACAAATCCCTTTTTAAAAATATGTTACATTATTACAACTCAATTACAAAATGTTATATGTGTGTGTCTAAGTGCAGGATATGTCCTGCAATAAGATATGTCATCTTATTGCAGAAATAAACTATATTTGCACTAAGACAAACTAAGGACTTGTGGATGTAGAACAGTTTTTGGAAGAAGACTGCCATCTAGTGGTCAGACTGAGAAACTTACTTACACGTACTCGATAGATTTGAAAATTTGTGAGTTTGAGTTTTTATACATTGAATAAACGTTTTCCTTTTCACTAACAGTTAATGATTTCTTTTCCATCGATTAAGTCTTTTAAAAACAAGACCACAGATGCAAAAAGGAGTCCCTTATGCTAACCCCGACATCACCAAACCGATGCTTAATTACGGAGTCTGTTTTCCCAGGTGTGGAATCTTAAAGCAGTTAATCCGGAATCGCCTCCTGATCAGCAGTGGTTCGATCGCCAGCCCTACAGACCCCTGCCATCTCTGATGGAAAGTGACGCTGCAACAATCTATCTGCTTTTTTGCCTCGTATAACCTCCGCGTTCCTCCTCCCTTCTGCCTACGGAAGTTACTGTGCACAGCTCCTCACCGCTTCTTCCTACCTGCTATTGGATGCTACCTGATTCGAATTCCTTTTGATTAAATAAACTTTGACAATTTTAAGTGTTTATCTTTTAATAATTCTTATATCTGGTCTCTTGATTCTCAAGGAGATAAAGAAATATAAGATTCCCCAAAGACCTTATATTTATTAAAGCTTTTATATACCCTATATCCTGCGATAATCATGGACAGCTTATAAGGTAAAAATATCTAATATATTGTCCCCTTTTTATAGATGAAGAGACAGAAGCATAACATAAGAAACTCACCTCAGGGTACCATGTAAAGAATTGATTCAAGTCAGGAAAGCTTCAGTTCTAGGGTTCTTTTTTCTTGGTGCGTTAGAAACTGGCTTTATCATGAACTCTCTTGGTAACATTATGACTCTTTAATGTGATGTGAATAATACCTATTTTCTAAGTTTGGAATTTGGAATGTCTGAGGATTTTGCGATTAAATGCATTCGTTATGATAGGCCAGGGTAACAAACAACTTCCAGATCCCAGTGGTTTCACACAGTGAAATTGCATTTCTTACCCTGGCTCTACAGTAACTATATCACGCCGCTTGCACTTCACTGGGCTAGCTGCAGAGGAAGGGAAAACGGGGGAGAGCATATTAAAGGTTGAGGAGGACAGCTCCCTGCCACAGAAGAAATATTTATTCTACATTTCGTTTTATGAATGACTATACAAAATAAGGCTTTTGAAGCACATGGGTTTGCAAAACATTTCTGCACCTTTGCTTCTGTGTGTGTGTTCCTGTAAAGGACCTCAAGATCACAGTAGTGGATTAATATTAACCCTTGGTTCATGGAACATTTACAGATGGCCCATGAATGGCTCTCTTTTATGTATGTATATGTGCCTGTATGTGTGTATTTTTAATAATGCAAATGCACCTGTGTGGACCTAACAGCCAATACGAAAGCTCAGACTTCGACAAAGATACTTCTAGCTGTGCAGCCCCCACTCCATCCGAATGCTGCTGCCTTCCGGAGGTAACCATCTTTCTAAACATTGTGTGCTTTCTCTCATACTAGTTTTATCTGATACACACACACATACACACACGTTATATTCATATATACTATACGCATGTACATGTATACAATGTACATACTATTTATATATTGCTTAAAGGCATACATTTTTATTTTAGTTTTCGTATCTTGATATATTATGTTAAGGTTCACCCATAATGCTGCATGTCACCATAGTTCATTTACTGAATGTTGCATAATAGTCTTGTTTGACCTTTGCCCTGTTTATTCATCCACTGTCCTTGGGGATGTGCAGTTGGTATTTTCCTCAATTTTTGCAACTGTGAGCAGCTTCCCATGTACCTATGGGGCTTCATCTCTCCATATTTCCTTTCTGGCCGAGCTGCCGTCCTTCCTGGTCTCTTAAAAATACCACTCTATTTCCCGATGCTCATCCTATTGTCTCCGTCAGCATGCCTCTATACTTTTTTTCTGCATTCTTAATTTTATACATCACCCAAGACTGAAGTGAAGTCTCACCACCTCTGTAAAATTTTCCATTACCATTATTATTCTTTTCTTGCTCTGAATGTTTAAAATGAACTCTGCATGCAGTGGGAATGTTGTCATTTGGGTATTTCTGGGCTTGGGAACTGGATTATGTTTTGTCCCCCAAAAGTCCATCCTGTGACGGGGCCTCTCTGGACCTGCCTAGTGCCAGGTCCCATGCTCTCTTTTAGTCCCCTGGCCACTTCTCATGGCCCAGCTCCTGCGTATATAGTTATCACTTCCTATGCCTCTGGTAAGGAGAGAGGGCCCATTCCCGAAAATCACCTGAGGGGCAGCTACAAAATGTGATCGTCAGTCCCTGTGTAGACTTGCAACCTATGGGGTCCCGCGGTTTTCCAGAAACCAGAGTTCCCAGGTGTTCATTGTTGGCTGATATCCCGCCCACCCCTGCCTGCCACTGCTGCCCCACCCTGGCAAGGCAGGACAGCATCCTCCAGCTCTGCCTTCTAGGCAAGTATACACATCTGTGTTGTTTAGAGCTTAGAGGCAGGCAGATGCCTTGTGTCCCCAGATCCTGCACCATTGACCTAACTCTTGGCGAGCTTGAACTTCGCTGCCCGCACATGCGCAGCCTGCCCTTCTTCAGCTACCTTTGGGCCTCCTGGGCCTTCCTGGTTGGTGGAACTGGGGACTTATCCCCCTGGTCTGCATGGTCTCCACTGTGGGAGAATCTCTGCTCCCCCTTCCCCCACCCCCCAAATCACTCTCAGGCGTACCTGTAAAGTAGCCACAGTCACACTGTGCAGGGGCCGGACTTCTACCCAACTTCTCATGGGTGACATAAGAAAATGCCACTGCCATCCTTCAGACACCTCCCCAGCTCGTGAAGAGCCCTGCTATGCCCTGCTTCCATATCCCTTGCCACCCTAAGTGGATCGGCACGCGCACGCGCAGAACTTACCCCTGAGCCCTCCAGGCCTGTGCAGCTGGGGCCGGGCCTGAACAACCTGCACAATCTCCAGTGAAAAAGCGGCCCAACTGGTAAACCATTCTTCTAGTGGCAGCTACAATTCAATGACTGTCAGCACCGAGGCAGACTCCAGCAACCAGCCCCCTATTAGATGGTACCAGTCAGCACGCCCGAGTTGCTTTGGAAAGGCAGGCCAGGGTCCTCTTGACAGGTTCAGAGGGCATTTGCGCATGCGTGTAGTTTAGGGCTTGGCAGCAGGCTTGCCTTTTGTCATCACCCATTTCCTGCTCCTGGACCCCGCCTGGCCCGAATGGAGCCGGGTTCCAGTTCGGCCACCTTGAATTGAACTGTTTACGCATGCACAATTCTCACATGCCCTTGGCCTTGTACCACTGGCATTGGGCAGGCCTATGGAGCTGGGGCTCTGTCCCCAACCTCCTGCACAGTCTGCACTGCAGAGGGAGTTCATCCGCTGAAGACACTTGGAGGCAGAAGCTGCAAATTAAGGACAGTCACAACCACTTGGACCTGCTGCCTGTGGGTCTCACGTGTCTCTTACTAAATCATTCCCCTCCAGTCTGCCTGGTCCTGCTCTGGCAAGACAAGCCAGTGTCCATCAACAGCTTTGCCTTCTGCACAACTTGTGTATTTGTGTAGATTAGGGTTTGGGATGAGGAAATGCCTTGTGTTCCCAAGACCCTAGCCTCTCTGGACTAGTGTCCTGTTCCAGGTTCCTGGGCACCCGGTACTGTGCTTGCATTGCTTGTGGAGTTCCCATTTCTTCAGCCAGCCTGGGGTAGCCAGGACCCTCTGGCTGAGTCCAGTGTGGAGGGGGCTGACCCTGAAAATCCCCTGGAGGCAGCAGCCACAGCAGGCCCCATTTGAACTTACTGTCTGATGGGTACCTGAAGTCTCAGTGAACCAGCGCTCCCAAATGCCTCTTGCTGCGTTCACAGCGGTCCCACCAAGCTAGGCTTTTGAGTCCTGACTCACCTGGCTTCAGGGTGCTAAGGCCCTTTTGTAAGTGCAGCCTTGAACATTGGCAGATGCCTGCTTTCCCCCAAGAGCCCGTGATAATGACAGAGAAAGAAAACCACCCAATATATCCACTTGCTCTCTCCTCATACCTAAGAGTAGACCATGGTGGCAGATTGAGGCTAGAATCCTCTTCCCCAACTCCACCCAAAGCATGTCAGTAATTCAATACATTCTTTCCAACTCTTCTCTCACATAATTAATTTAAACAGAATCATCACCCACTCTGCTCAGGGCACCTTGGTCTCTCCTCTGTTCCTGGAACATGCTTGGTGCTCCACCTCAGGGCACTCACATTCGCTCTTCCTCCCCCCAGGAATGCTCTTCCCTCGAGCACCCAGAGGTCCTTCTTGCTCAGCCCCTTCACGGCTTTACTCCGATGTCACCCTCCCATTACGATCTTCCCCAGGACCCCATTCAAAATTACACACCCCAACACTTCCCATCTCCTCCCTTCCCTCCTTAGCACATGTGACTGATATTCTAGAAAATTCTAGAAACGTATTTGTCTCGTTGATCAGTGGTCACTTCCACCAGAATGTAAAGTCCTTGAGGACAGGCATTAGTCAGTTTTGTCCCCTGCTGTACCCCCAGACCCCGCAATGTGTTGGATGACCTGCTGGGAGCACTCACTTGTCAAAGGCATAAATCCCCAATGAAGAATCCAACTTCCCAGTGTTCCCTCCTCCTTTTTATTTGTTTTAGTCTTTCCTCACAGGTGGAAATGCAAATGAAAGGTGAAAGAAAAAAAAGATAAATGAATAAACACCTTAAAAAAAGACAATTTAAAGAAAGAAGAATGAGGAAACCCTTATTCTTGTAATATACACTGCCCTAAGACTAGTCTTGCATATTCAGCCCTTGCTACTCTTCTGGATTTTTCTCTGGTGCTTTCTGTAGGATACTCCGCCCAGGGTAATATTAGCAAAGTAAAAAGTTAACCTAGAAGTGGTTACAGTTTCTTTTACTTACTAAATAAACATATATGCCATTTGACCAATAATTTATACACATTTTCTCTTTCAAGAAAAATAATAATGATTTACAATAAGTTTCACATTTGAATTTAGGATTAACAACTTTTGTGTTTAAAAGCCATGGATCTGAGAATCTTTCATAGCAACAATGCAATACCTCATTAAAAATAATAAAACTCAGTTACCTCATGATAATTTGTAAAACATGTATTTATTTCATATAAGTATAAAGGCACATATAAATAAAAATAGTGTTTTGTGGCATGAATAAATCCAGTCAGTGAATAACATTCACACGCAATGCAAAGTCTTACTTACTGAGATTCAAATGTCAAATATTCTAAGAAGAAACCACATCTTTAAGAACTGGACACATAATGTAGTTGGTGAGGAATGTCTACATACACAGTCTAGGTTCGTACATTTGCAGCAGGAACTCACACTGACAGAAAATGTAGTATATCGTTACCTAATCAGCATCACCTGTTAACCTAAAAACAAACTCACAAGGATATTATTCTCACGCAGCTTGACATAAATAACCGCAAATCTGAGCATCAGCCAGCCTGTAATGGGAAGTACCCATGTCTGCCCTGTGCTTTGAATCCAGTTGTCACGGAATTTCAAGCAGCCTCAGCATCAGAAATTGCTGCCCCTGCCAGGACGCACACTACGAGGTGGGTTTGCTTAGAGACTCTTTGTTAAAGAATTTTCTTGCTTCGATGTTACTGAGGGAAACGGAGCAACGAGATGGATTCTGTTTTCTGTATTCGACACTCTCCACGATGGCATTCTTTATCACCTGTGAACAGGAGCAAAGAGGGGAAATCAGTGCTGCTCTGGATTCATTTAAACATTTGTTTGGTCAACACAAAGATCTAGTGAAACTTTTTATTACAGAATTCTTTCGGAAATAGAGAAAGAAATCTGAGTCAGGCTTGTGGATACTTCCATTAAACATCTTGCCATGACACTCCCACTGAGCTCATGTTCAGGTACTCTTCCCTCCCCTACCAGAGAAGAATTCCTTGGGAGTTCCAAACTTTGTGCTGATGAAATAGGGAATAAAATACTTGTAACACAGTAAATCTATCTCCATTTGTCCTTCACTGGGAAGGTGATAAGAGGGAAGATACATTAATTACTAAATCTTCAATTGATCTTCGTTACCATGCGTGGACAAGTGGAAATGAAGAACCACAAGGAAGGGGAGGACTTTCCTAAGCCTAGGGAGAGAAGGTGATGCTGAAAAACCACACTGCCGTCTTGATTAAACAAACACCATCGTAAAACATGGATGTCCTTTGCCCTGGCTGGCATAGCTCAGTGGACTGAGCGCGGACTGCGAACCAAAACATCGCAGGTTTGATTCCTAGTCAGGGCACATGCCTGGGTTTCAGGGCACATGCCTGGGTTGCAGGCCACAGCCTCCGGCAACCGCACATTGATGTCTCTCTCTCTCTCTCTTTCTCCCTCCCTTCACTCTCTAAAAATAAATAAATAAAATATTAAAAACAAAACAAAACATGGGCGTCCTTTACCTAGAAAACACCACCTTTGTGATTTTAGTGACAATGACTATTTTTTACTCAGAACAATCTTTATATATGCTCAAATGAATGGTGACTGTCACCTCGAAGAATTTATATTGCAGTCATCATATACGTCTCTGGTATGAAGCTAACTTAGCTAGGAACTTTTGAGAAAAAGAGAAAATTTGGGATTTGGCTGAAGAAGTTATCACAGAGCAACAGGAATGGGCTTTGGAAAGGAGGCCTGAATAGCAGTCTTGGCTCTGCTGCTATTTTATAACCTTGGCACCGTCGGGAAGACTTCATTCCTCGGGTGCGACTACAGGGTTTTGTCTTCATGGCCACTGCAGTAGAAGTTTCAGGACACAGAGGTAAGCCATAGGGGTGTCCTACAGTCCCCCTTTGATTGTACCCCATGGAACCTTGAGCAACATTAAGGGATTATCCGTGTGCTGCTGTGGGGAGGAACAGTTGGCAAGTCTGGGCAGTTTA
Organism: Tonatia bakeri; assembly: GCA_004024845.1. NCBI lineage: Eukaryota > Metazoa > Chordata > Mammalia > Chiroptera > Phyllostomidae > Tonatia > Tonatia bakeri. Next base: position 39,584 of record PVIA01002834.1, on the reverse strand, counting down.
GGACCCTGTGACTCCCCACCACCCAGAGCTGGTATGGTGCCCTTGGCCTTGGAGCGGTGTGCACTGAGGGGCTTCCATTCCACATCTGACCTCACTGGGTAAGCTGGGTTCAAGGCCTGGCGAAGAGAGATGTGTGACCTGGGTGGTGTTAACACGCAAGTAAAATTCTGTGACTTTAAGCCAGACCCAACGGGCAAGCTCCTCTATCCTCTGATAGTAACTTTATACAGCAAGCAGTTGTGTTATGGAAACAGGGCTTCATCGCAGCAATGTGACACATTTGGTTCCTTTATAATTTTGAAATTTATTTCTACAGAGGTGGGCAGAAGTAGGTGTACAGGGGTGAGTGTGCAAAAGAGTTTACTCTTGCATTACTATTCATTAATGATTGTATTATGTTTCATACTAACAACTGTAAAATCTACTTTTGCCCACCACTGTATAAATAATTATCTTCTGGGAAAAATGGGCTCAATGTTACTGAGTCTTTCATTAAAGCAGATATTTGCTGACCCCTTTCTTCATGAGTAAGGGAAACATAACGAAGTCTATTGCCACAGAAGAGCTTCGGGCCTAGGAAAGAGACATTGACCAAGGGCCTCCAGGCACTACGCTTTTTGACTAGGTGAAGACAAAGGGAATTAGCTTAAATTCTTTAGTTTGTTCCCTCTTCCTCAAAATGAAAATGATAACACTAATCTTGGCTTTTGCAGGGATTGAGGATCATTTATACAAAGTATTTTGCATGCCCTGGTTGGTAAGGCTCAGTTGGTTGAGGCGTCGTCATGTAAACGGGAGGGTTGTAGGTTGTAGGATTCCCAGTCAGGGCAAATGCCTGGGTTGCAGGTTCACCCCATCAGGGCTCACTGATGTTTCTCTCCTTCTCTCTCTCCCTCCCTTCCCCTCTCTCCAAAAGTCAATAAATGTGTCCTAAGGTGAGGATAAAAAAAAACCCAACAACTATGTGCCATGTCAGCACACAGGAAACATTTCATAACAAGCATCTATTTATTGTTGTCATTTTCAAACCATCCATATGTGAGAAAATTTAGGAGCTTTAAATTAGATGGGAGGCTGTAAGATTTACTGGAAATAAAAACACTATGTACAGCCAAGAGACGGTTTATTATTTGGTAAAAGTCAGCAAATTAATTCTGCAATAAAACGGGTCCTACTACATCTTCTAATAACCTCCCTGCTGCAGTTCCGGTCAAGATGGCGGAGCAGGTAAGCTGCGCTCTCCTCCTCCCTTGACCACATCGGAACTACAACCAAAGTACAGAGCAGTCGACCCGGAGAACCACCTGAAGACTGACTGAGTGGAACTCCTAGAACAAGGATATAATGGAGAAGCCACGGAGAGACTGAATGTAATACTGAATGTCAACTGTGATTGAAACTGTTTTTAAAAAGGAAAAAAAAATCTTCCTCCTTTGTGGAGATCATGTCACCGAGTTTTCAGTTAGTCTGGCAGCTCAGGATACATCAAGTCGCATGGCAGAGAAGTACCCAAGTACAATAAAAATCAGCCACTTTCCAAACACCTAAAAAGCTTTACCATATAAAAGACCGCAGGGGAAATTATACTAACGACTGTCGCTTCCTTTATAATGAACTCATGACACAAACATGCAGCAACACCAATACCAATAATGAGCATAATTACCATAACCTTGGCAGGTGTTTCTAGTAAACAGGCCATTCTTACAAAGGGAAAGGAGTATTTACACAACTCTGAAAAACGCAATGCATCTGCAATGAGAATGTGGAAGTTCAACCACTAGGTGGCATACTAACACTATGAAACCATTAGCCATATTTTTTCACATTACTGAAAAAAATGCCAACTTGCTGTCATTTCTAATTCTGTGATATACACAGAAGAGGCTAAACTCAGTACTGCATCAGCTGCTAAATTCAGACCTTCGAGCGTGATACATGGTACAGCTTCATGTCTCCAGAAAAGCAATGTGTCATATTTAAGTCTTCCTTTTTTTAATGAGTATTCTTAAGTAGTGCTTGTATCACATTTCCTCTCTCATTCACCCCTGAAATTCACTAAAATTCCAAACCCTTCTTGCCAGTTGTGCTAGCAGCGACCCTCATACTCCCACTCTCCGTCCGTGCACAGGACCTGCGCCCACTCTCCGTCCGTGCACAGGACCTGTGCCATGCTTCACTAGTGCCATTCAAGGGCCTCCTAATGGTTGTTCCAGAACATTTCCATCTTCAGCAATAAGGGCAGAAAATAAGGAAAGAAAACATTTATAAGTCCATCTTCTTCCCCCAAAAGAACAAATTTAGAAACGTGAGTTTGGAAGCAATCCACAGCAAATATTGAATTCCCACAACAGGAAATTAGAAATGAGCCCAAAGAGGAAGTCACAGTATATATTCAGAGAGAAAAATAAAAATATATAAATATGGAAAATACAAGAAGGTATACTGGTTAAATAAATATGGAAAATACAAGAAGACATACTAGTTAAATTACTGTGAATTTTTTTATTAATTTCTGCCTTCCTAATAAATACTGAAGTGTCATGGAAGCAGGGACCTGTTAAGTCTCATCATTTTTGATCCCAGCTCTTAGCACAAGGAAGGGGAGCAACAAATATTTGTAAAATGAATGAATGCACAGAAGGGTATCATGCAAGGTGGAATTAAACAGGATAAACTTCAACTCACAGGGAACAAAGAGATCTGGGCTGACTTGAAGGGCAGGCAAGGTTTTGTAAGAGGAGTAGAAAGACTGGGCATGCTCAGTAGAAGGATAATCTTATAAAAGGGCTAACAGTGGAAGGTCGCGGCAGGTACAGGAAACACCTGGGGTGGGCCTGGTTGGAAATGAGGCTGCGTTTGGGGAATGCTAGGAACCGTGTCTGCTTGAGACTTAGATGGTTTGAAAGTGAGGAGAGAGAGGAAAAACCCGTGGTACCACCTCAGCTCCTCACATCGGCCTGTGACTTCTAGAAATCTGCCTGCATAGTCCATGACTCAGTTTCCTCACGTATAAATAAGAATCCCTACCTCACAGGCTAGCTTTGAGTGTTCAGTATCTGAGGGAGAGATATTTAGTTTACAGTAAACACTCAAAACTCTCTTGTGTTTTTGTTGCTTTTGTTCTTTTGTTCACTGTTGTATCTCTAGTTCCTGAAACAGTGCCCGTCACAGGGGCTACTCAATAAACAGGTTGAACTGGTGAAGAAATAAGATGGAAAGAGAGGACAGGAAGCATGAAGGGTAGATGAATTTGGGCCTCATCTATTGATTGGGCCATGACACTTAAAAAGCTTCTAAATTATTTTAAAAAGATAAAAACTTTAACTTGTACCTCAGCACTTTGATCATGATGATGGAATATCAATAAATTAAGAATTAAATACCAGTTCTTCTGGACAGGTGCTCGTCCTCATTTTAATTAGCATCTATCATTTAATACAGTATAGACTTGTTTGAGAATGCATTTAAAAGTTCATTATTATGCACCATTGACGTATGTTGAATAAACTGACATAAAACAGGCTTTTAGAATATGCCTACTGAATTAGTAAATTGAATAAGTGAGACTGTGTAACATTACTTTGTGTGTGTGTGTGATAGCTGAATCAACTAGGTCCTAGAAAAGAGATCTCAGAGAGTACGTTCCCTCCAGATCGAAGCCGTGGTTTATGAGTGCAGCATGTGCCCCCACCCGCTGGCAGGCGAACACTGTGTAGAGATTCTCCATGGTGAGGAACGCTGCCGCCAGGCCTGTGCCAGGACCCTTGTTATCCCCTCCTCCTGTCTCATTAAATTCTTCGACAGCTTCAGCCAGTAAGTCAATAACATTTTAAAACTTTATTGCATACTTATTTTAGGTGTCAGGCACTGTGATCAGTATCTCTGGACACATGATAAGAGGGCAAGTCATTGCTTTTCATGGATTTAAATTTTCAATTAAAAGCAGAAGATAACAGCAACAGAGATAATAATTTTTATCATTATCACAGTGGCTGCTTCAGTTTATTGAGTGTCTCTCAGATGCCAAGCCCTTAAATTGTGTTACTTAATCCTTATCCTGATTGATAAGACAAGTAGCATCGCTTTCCCTTACAAATGAGGAAGGTAACACCTGGGAAGGTTAACCAGCACGCTCCAGAGGCAGCGAGGGAGGATTTGAACACCCAGTTTGGTCTGACTCCAGAGCATCTGCATTTCTCACATACCACACGTCCACCAGTATGTCATTGTATATTAAGTTTCTAGAAAACAAGACGACCATGAACCCTAGCTGGTATGGCTCAGTGGATTAAGTGCCAGCCTGCAAACCAAAGGGTAGCTGTTTTGATTCCCAGTCAGGAAACATGCCTGGGTTGCAGGCCAGATCCCCAGTAGGGGGCGTGCAAGAGGCAACCACACATTGATGTGTCTCTTCCTCTTTTTCTTTCTCCCTTCCTCCTCCCTAAAAATAAATAAATAAAATCTTTAAAAAAAAAAAGGACAACCATGAAATTGTGCCAGTGTGAAAGAACAGAGGCAACGTTCAGTGAAAAGGAATTTGGGAAAGTTGAGTAAGTACGGAAACCTAACACTAATGACACTCCTGAGCTGCTGTCACCGAGTGAGCACGAACAGAGGTTTTCTAGAGGTGAGCTGGGATTCAGCTTCACCAAAGCAGGCCGGCCAGGAGATCCGGAGGGGGGAAAGCAACAGAAGTACACAGCTTTCCGAGACAAGGCAGCCTTTTCAGAGTCAAAATATACATCCTCATGCGAAGTGAAGATGAAAATTCGCCTTGAGCCACCAGGCCGTGGCCAGGATTCGGCAGTCAAAAGTCTTTGCATTAGAAGAGATTATATTCAGGGTCCACCGTTTCAAACAGCTCTGACCGTCCACGGCAAGAGAGCCTGTGTGTCGCTGGAGTGGGAATGAGTAACCTGGTGTATGTATTCAAATGAGGTGGGAATGGGTGACTTAGCTAACGATTGCACTCAATGAATTCTCTCCAGCACCCTACCTCAGCAGTGTTGGTGTTCCTTATTTATCCACGCTTCTCAAGAAACGTTGGTTCTGAGAAAATATGTTTTCTTGGTAAAAAGTTGGGGACAAGGTCATCAGGGGAGAGATAAAATGTCAGTGAAAACTGGGAGTCTTACCAGGGTGCAAGGTGCATACACATGCACACACACAACCAAGAAACACCTGAATACAAGTCTCAATGGTCATATAATTTAAGAGGAAGCCTATATTTTCATTCATTCAAAGAATGTTCATTTACTGCCCAGACTGCTGTTACCTGTGCAGACCTGTCTATATTCTTAATTCTGGGCATTTGCAAAGATCTTGAGGTGTACCCATCCTGGTACAGGGTACAGACACATACAGGTAAGATTCCCCTTTACTGGGCAGCTTTATTTGCATGGCATTATACCTACATCGCCTGATTCAAGACTCGCTACTGCCAGTGTGATAGGTATTCACTAGTGTTTTAGAGATGAGTCAGCTGAGGCCCCAAATGTTTAAGTCACCCAGGGACTTATCCAGTCACCCAGTAGCCCAGTCTATCCATGATATAAAGCCCATGACCTTGCTTCTACAGGCTGCGCCAGGAAAGTCCTTAGAAGCAACCAGTGGTTTGTGAAGAATCAACATCTGGTAAGCTGTAAGTCAGGACAGCTATTTTGGTACAAAGTCTATTTCTGTTCAGGCTTTAACTTTTTCATCTATGTGTCAGACGCCTTTGAAGAATGTTTGTAAAATGTATAAATAGAACTATATCATTTTAATAGCAAATAGTTTAGCAGGTTTTGTATAAACCAGAACTGGAAGCAATGAGAGAAATGTGTGTTACATATATCTTCATATATATAAATATACATATACACTCATATATATACACATGTATAATATATATACAAGGGGAGCAAAAGTAGGTTACAGTTGCAAGTGAATGAAATACAGAGTTTATTCTAGTACTACTATTTTTTAATTTTTGTTTCATTTGTCTTCTATAAATCTACTTTTGCCAGCCCCTCCATGTGTGTGTGTATCTTTTATTTTCTCAAGTCCAATAAGGTATTTATATATTCCTACAATCTATTTTTTTCATTTGAAGATAACGGATCAAGTATGATACATTTCATCCCAAAGAATATTTAGTTTTGAGTTTACTGGCTCCCACTGGAAAAATAGTTGTACTTTGATATTACCCCTTCGGTCATTTCTAACAGCAGGGGGTTTTATAAAACACAGCTCTATTTTTAAAATGCCTGGTCCTTATAAATCATAGATGAGAATACTGATTTTATCTTAATATTCTTTAAATTTTCACCATCATGACAGAAACAATGTAAGATATGGGTTTCAAATGTTCACTACTTGTGAGATAAAAGAAAAAAGGAATGAATAATTTAGAAAATGTTATATGCTGTAAAATATGCTAGGCATGCTCTATGTGAATTATCACATATTTTTCATGAATGAAGGCTAACAAGAAAGCATTTTAGAGTTGTAGGAACTGAAGCTGATTGGGTAAAATTTCCTATGTTTATAAAAATTAAAGACATCGATTAATAAACATATTACAATGGAACCATAATAATGCTTCACAATTGGTCATTACTAGTCTCAGGCCCAACTAATGAAATAAGCAAACCAGATGTGCCAGAATTCTGTCAGCGCAAAAAAACCTAATTAAATCTCATGTGTAAAGAACAGTCCACATACAGTGTGTCCTTTTGAGCCGTTCACACAGTCTCCAAAGAGACTGCCAAGTCATATACAGTCAGGGAAAGTACAACACCTTTCCCTCTCCATTTAATTTCTTTCCTTTCCCCCCTGTTTTAATGTTTCCTCATGTGCAAAATCCAGTGTGGCCAATGAACTTGGGCTTTCAAAACTGACAATAATCCATCTTACACTATGATTTGGAACTACAAGCCAACACGATTCCAATGACACAACAGTGGTCTTCAATGGTGAGCTGGAGACTAAAGAATTTTACATAGGCACACAATCTTGGCAGCAGTGACAGGAATGATAGGGATGGGAATAATTTGTTTCTAAAGCTTCTAAATCAAAGAGTACTTGATATCCCCAGGACTAAAAATGGAAACTGTTGGCAATATGCCCATGACCCAGAAAAATAAAGATACTTGAAAGCATGAGTGTATTCATTAACCACATTTCTGGTTAAATTCACTTTCCTTCTTTTATATTTCTTCTCTTACCACTTTTCTTCCTATTTAAATTTACTTTATCATATGACAAATACATTAGCTATTTGGGCAGAAGCTGAATACTAACCAATCTGTCAATAAAATCATAGTATAAAATGTAGGCTCTGCCAATTTGGAGGCATTAGTTTCTTACTTTTATAGGAAATTTTATAGGGTTCTTCTGGAGATTAATAAAAATAATTCATGACAAATAAAATGGTACAATTTGGGTAGTATCATTCATAAATGTTGTTTTAATTTTTAACGAAAATGAGGTATGCTATGATCGAGTGCTGTGAAACATCTGACATTGTCAAGGATCGTAGGAGATACTTACATCGATGTTGTTCAGGGTGTTGAAATACATCAGATCGTGCAGCCTTTTGAATGCTTGGTTTGGGTATTGAAAGTTGAAGGTTGAAAATGGTGATTCAGGGTCATCAAAAATATCAAAATCAGCTACTTCTTTCTCTTCCTGAGTTTCTCTTGGAACACCTAGATATCAGAAGAGTCTCAAATGAGGTATTTGGAAAACTACAACATATTTCTAAGACCCAGGGAATAACACATACAAATAGTCATAAACTTAACACTGGGAACCCCCAGTGTGGTCATGTAGCCTCTAGCATACACTGGTGTGTCCCCACCCGTATTCCCTGGGTGAAGATTTCTGTTTTGCCTGGGCAACTTCCAACGGCCAGCGCCTGCAACTCCGTGCCTCAGGGCTTTCTGCCTGTCCCTGCGAGAGGACGGCTGCTTAACTCGCCAGCAGCAGGCTGGGCACTCATATGCAACACCCCACCTCTAGCAGCAGTCCAGCCAGGGTCTAAGGACTTAGGCTGTAAATACCCGAGTTCCCTTCCCTCTTACGTGTGAGGGGAAGGATGGCTCTAGAACATAGGTTCTGTTTCATTTCCTAGAGTTTCCCAGCAGGATCAAGTTCTTGTCCCTGTAGCCAGCTCACTAACGCATCCTTTGTGTCTGCCTTCCTCCCTTCCCTTCATCATTTCCTTCCCCAGTTCACCCAGATAAGTTATTTGCACTTGAATCCTTTGCTAAGAATCCTGTGCTTTGGGGGGAACCCAAACCAAACATTACTGAATTGTCTTCATGCCACAGAAATCCCCTCTACAGCCTCTCCTTGAGAATCAAGTCATAGAAAATTCTCCGGTTTCAGGTACCCCACTCACTGTTCCAGAACCAGACATGCCAGTCACTCTCCCTTCTCTTGTTCTGAAACGTGGCTTATAATAATTTGCATCCCTGTCAATCCTTCCTCTCTCTTATTCTGCCATCTAGAAAAAGATCACAATCTTCTCCACAGTCCCCTGTTAAGTCTTCCAGGACTATTTTTTTTTCTGTTTCTCCTTTTACAACTTTATTTTCTGGTTCTAAAATAATACAATCTTTAGGCCTTCAGCAGCCTGCCTGTCAATTTCTAGATCTCCTTTTGCTAGTCAATATCTTCCAGGACACTGAAGAGTTTATAGGCTTTTCTGGATGTGGTACAACAGGAAGACTTGCTTGGAACTTGACCTTTTTTTTTTTCCCCTATGAAATAAACCACAGCACCATGAAATTATCGGCCATGTTGTACGGCTAGATTACATTCATCTTGCGGTCAGCTGAAATACCCAGAACATTTGCATGATTTGTTCCGAGACAGGAGGTCTCTTACATAGCGATATTCAAAATACTTACCAACTCTTATGATTAGGGTTCCAACTAATCCAAACATAAATAATCAGAGGTTTTGGAGTAAATCCCCAGCAACTTTCACTGGGCTAGTTGTTAAACCTTCAGTTTCTAAACTATGAAGAACTCAGGTGATCTTGGAGTGAGAAAGATGTGGAATTCTGGGGAGTCTCAGGATAGTAGCTATTCAGCAAGGTACGGGAAGCACTGAAAATTGTCACAGCTGGCACAGCAAGTGCCAGTGAGAACCAGCCTAATTTCAGTATTGCTCCCGTGCCGGATTTCTACCTTAGAGAACACAACTCCTTCCTAGCGCACCTGGAGCCTTGTACTTCCGGAAGTTGATGTTGGCCAGAACAAAGTGGATGATGGTTGGGCAATCTTTCTCCACGTCAGTGTTCTTGGGTTTAAAGACATAGCACTCTTTTAGTCCTTCTCGATCAAACACATAAGGATCAATCTTTGGGAAGGGTAGCTTGTTCATTTTCGCCCACTTTTCTGCCAGGAGAAGTTCCTGTGGAAGAGAGGGAAAGATGCATTGGGAATTTTCAGTCTCCAGTTGTTCTGCTGGCCCGGCCACATCATTCAATATTCACTAGGTGTGTACTAGGTGCTAGCAATGTGCTTCTTGCTACAATGAACAATGACCCTGTTCTCCAGGAGCTCAAAAAAATTAAAAGTACTCTAGGATCAAACTCAGATAATGTTAATTTTTGGTTCAAATGTAGCTCCATAGGAGGGGCTGGAAAATTTATTAATAAACTGAACTGAATAAAATCAAAGAGATGCAATTGCTACAGGGAAAAAAATACTATGGGTTCTGGGCATTCGTAAGTCATGTGGATGTTTTTTTAACCCTCAGGAGTCAAAGAATCTGATGAAACAGAGTGAGGACAGTCTGTTACTAAATTTCTATATATATCATCTCCGCACAACTAATTATAGCTGATAAATTGTACGTATGCAAAAACATTTTACTGTGAATCAGCTTATTTTTTTTTCTTTTGCCTCTGTTTATGAAAAAAAGTCGAGCTTCTGGCCTCAGCCTGTTATTATTACACGCACCGTGGCCAAGAGTGGGTCGTAGGGAGGTGCCAAGAGCGTGGCAGGTTGTGTGATCGTTTTCACGTCTGAGCTGCCTTCCTGGTAAGAGGATTACACATCCCCGCAGAACGAGCAGCCACGTGGGAGAGAGCCACAGCAGCCGATTGGCAGCTGCAGACGTGTAATGTGACCAAGAAATACGTGTTCGCTGTCGGCGCCTGAGATTTTCAGTTTGTTTCTGCAGCGAGGCTGACTCAGGCAGTGAGCAAGCATCATACACAAACGAAGTCCTACATTTAAACGGGAGACAGTAAATCGAGATGGAGAGGCGCAGTGAACAGAGCTCATTTCTATCTACATGCAGCTTGAAGGCAGTGGGACAAATAGGAAACAGACGCCAGGCCAGACCACCTGCATAGATGAGTGAGCTGTAGGACCTTGAATGCATTACTTATTTTTTTCTACACTCAATACCTCCTGTATAAAATAAGAATGGTAATAATAATACATGTCTTGTAAGATTGCTGTGGGAATTGTTTGGGGGCGGAAGTATGCAGCGATACTCCCCTGATGGCACCTTGGGGACCATAAGTAATGATGACCAACCAAGCAAATGAACAAACAGGTCGGGATGCTCCCTGTGCCTGAAACTGTGGCCCCCGAGCCCCTCACACCTGCTTCCCACCCGTTCTTTGTTTCACAGCATCTCGAATTTTCCACCACTGTAAAATAAAGTTGATGCTGTTGTCTTTCTCAGGATTGCTGTGAGGATTAAATAAGGCACTGTATTTTCAAAACTTCAGTAGTTTCTATTTTAGAAAAGAAGCACTTTAGAATAGCATCTACAATTTAGAGGAAAAATATTTTTTTCATTGAACTTCCACTGTTCTTGATGCTTCTGGGATGTCATGAATTTTAAGTCTATCAACTCTCTCTCTCAAAGCCATTTACAAAGAACTAAGAGCATGGGAGAACAAAAGATTTAATGGATATTGAAGCATTTGTTTCATAAACTACTAACCTAAATGCGGATTGGGCAAAAATAGGTTTACAGTTGCTCATCTGGAAAACGATACAGTAATTAAATCATAATACAAGAATAAACTCCATGTTTCATAAACCTACTTTTACCCACCGCCGCATGATTCTGCTTCACCGAGAATCCCACACACATATAAATACTTTCTCGTTTGCAACCTGAGAAGACTTTTATCACTAACTCCTTTCCCCTCCTTGTTCAGTGGAATTATTCAGCCTGCTGTCTCTTGTCTAGCACAATTCACAATTATTCATTCAAGCCTGTTCAACATCAAAATAAAACCAAAAGTTTACACTGTGAATCAATTGCGTGAGAAGAGGGAGAGAGAAGAGCTTGCCCGTGTTTACAAACATGACTCAGCGGCATGACCAACGACCTGTGACTGTGTGGAGAAAGAGGAAAAGGGAATGGCGTGAGGTAAAGGACCATGCTATTTTTAGAGAGATATTTGATGCCGGAATTAGGAAGTGGTGGAAACTTTCCCTTTCCTTATGGGATCCTGATGTGGAAGAGATTTTTCACCGGTGACGATAACGACAGTGATTACGAGATGGAAAAACCACGTCTCATTTCTCTGCTTGTAAAGACAGAAACAATGACACAGACTGAGCAGAGCAGATGAGTTTGAAGAGCACGGGAAAGGAATGCAGTGAGCAAAGAAATTGTGGCTCCACAAACTGAAGCAGTGTGCCAGCACTGAGTCCTAGCGTAACGCTCCATTTCCGCTGTTGTTTGCCGCCTGGGGTACTCCAGATTTCCACAGACTGATGCATGGTGAATTTAGAGAGTACCAGCTAAAACAATTTTCTGTGCGGACAACAATTGGATAGTATCCTTCAAAGTGATACTTGTAAAATGTTTATGCTCATTTTAGTACTGAAACTTCCTGAAAGACAGGAACAATCTAAACAACAGAAATATAGTCAAACTATAATGCGAATGGCATATTTTTATTTTACCTGTTTATATATGTAAAGCAATATATTTATAAATATTAAGTATATTTACATCTACTATAAATTATCTTTTCTTTATAAAAAAAGTTTTTTTTCTGTACAAACCTAGGATATGTGCTTTCTAAGATGTTTCTCATCATTTAAAAGCAATTTTCAGATTGAGGAGAGGTATAGTATGTAAATATGTAAATAAATCTAAAGAATCTTTGGAAATTATTGAAGTAACTAATATAAGATAAAACAGATAGAAACTATATTTTAGAATCCACTATTTTGTGTTTTGGGCCATTCTCATTTCCAATAAAAGCATGCTGGTATTAGGACCCAAGAGGTTTATAATATAGTGGGCATGAAAATAATTCTCTGTGTCTGATAGTGTATAGAATTTACATAGCATTTTGCCATTCGTGTTAGCTGTTATTCACTAAGAGGTTACTATAAATTCATAAAAATACATAAGAAAAATTCATGTCGAGGGCATCTGCTCATCCCATAATGTTAGTTGTATCTGTCCCTCGATAGCCAACGCAGGTACAGCGGGTTGAGTGCTGAGAGGGGTTGAGAAGTGGCCTAAATTATGTCCCCCTCCTCTGGCCCTGGGAATGTGCCTTATTTGGAAAAGGGGTTTTAGTAAATGCCATGAAGTTAAGGGTGTGAAGATGCGATCATCATGGATTATTTGGGTGGGCCGTGAGTCCAATAACCAATGTCCTTCTGGGACAGGAATGGGCTTTTAAGATACATCCACAGAGGAGAAGGCAGAGACTGAGGCTGGAGTTCCGCAGCCACAAGCCGGGGAAAGCCCGGAGCTACTTGCTTTTGATTTCTGGCCTCCGGAACTGTGCGAGTGTGCATTTCTGTTGTTTTAAAAGCCGTGTTTATAGTCATTTGTTATGATGACCCCAGGAAAGGAATACAAGAGGTAAACTGTAAATGCTACAATTAATAACATGCAGTTCCCTTTGTCAGCCATGAAAAACCACAGATTCTTTTTCTGTAATGTGTAGGTTTAAATGGAATTTTTATCTTGGGTAACAAATAGGGAGATATAATTAATTTAAATACATTACTTCTATCATTTGCAAAGATGAACTCATTTCAAATTTTTCCTTCTCTCTTCATTTTCTCCTCTCATTGCTTTCTTTCCTCCTTTCCTTTTGTTTCTAGGAAAACAGACCCACTGTTCTGGCTTCTGGTCAGTAAGCATTAATCACTGAGCTACATTTATGTCCAATATATGGCAACATAATAGCCAATATAAAATAACATAATTTATGGCACAATAACTCAAAACTTTTACTCTCCCTAAAATTTAGTGAGGTACAGGGGAAAAAATCTCCAGTTACAAACTCTGAATTCTCCTATATTCCTTGCTTGCTTCCCAAAATATTTCGTGATTTTCCCCCTAAATTTGTGATCTGATTATTTTTTAGACTTCAGATGAAGGCTTTGGCTTAAATTCATGACCAACATTAAAGACAGATCTTATTAGAATTCTTGAATGGACCTTAATGGTAAATTAAATTTGTGTGGCATATATCTAACTTATTAAATGGTTAACAAAAAAAATGATAAAATGAAACACAGAACTGCTTTTTAAAAATCAAATAATAAGAGTATTACCATATTTTGCTGTGTATAATGTGCACTTTTTTGCCCAAATTTTTGATAAAAATTTCCCGAACTTCTGACCAAAACATGGGTGCGCATTATACACAGCAAAATACAGTATTTGGATTCATGATATATGTGAACTGTTGATTAGAGTATTTGTCTGCAAGTCTTAAAAAGACTCCACAAAAGTCCAGCATTGGTATCATCAACATTCAAGGCTAGTTATGATGTAGATATAATAAATAAAGCAGCTGCCTTTATCAACAGCCATGATATCCATCATTCTCTACTCCCTGACAAGATCTGAATTTTACCTAGACTTATGAAATGCTTATACCAATAACTGTGAAATGATGTTAATGTTTCTAATATTTTGCCCAAAGTTTATGCTCTTTTATTACAAATGGCATCTATATGTCATTCTCAAAAATAGAAAATATTCATTATTTAATTACCTTAATAAAATCATATTGCATATATTCAGTTTTTATATTGAAATCTTCCCTCCCCTATTAAAAGACTTCATGTAGATGTCTCATTAATTTTAAACCTTATTATATTGTATTTAAAATAAGTAATCTACTTTAATATTAACAGTATAATATTTTCATCAATCTAAACATTACATTTGGGTAATCTTTTAGATCTATGTAGAAATAGATATTTTTGTAATAACAATCATAACAATGCTCATAAGTTTTAAGAATCATTTCCAATATTCCAAGTGAACCTTAAAAGTTTATTTTTACTGTGAACTTTGTGAAGTTCATTTTTGGGAAAAAAAAGTATTACATATAATATAGTGCAGTTTTCTTTTTATTTAGCTCCTGAAAATACAATTCATTCTTTCCAGAGTAATAGGTTTCATGCTAAACTAACCCTATAACAAAAGGAGATATACACAAAGGGGGGACAGGTGGGATGCAAGGAATTGACACAGTAGCCTTACTACACATCCGTGAGAACACACAGCTGGAGGGGTCTACTGCAGACGCAGAGACAGTAAACACAGTAAAGGCCCAGGCACTCGAACACAGCGTGGCACTCAGGTGAGAGCTGAGGGGCATCAGCTCTTTGATTCCAGGACCATTGGAATCAACACATAAACACCACACAGACCTGGTGTTCTCTAATACTGAGCAGTACAGAAATCATCACCAGTGACATCAAAATAGTTAAGAGATTGTGTTACTACACACCCCATATATTAAAAAAGATTAATGAGTTAAAGTATTTTAAAATACCATAAAAAGAAACTATCAATCCATACGTAACTGATCTTGATAAGCAGTCTTAATTTCAAGAAGAAAACCAATAGAAGAAATTACTACATAAATATTTAAAACATTAAAATCACCAGAAATAAAATGGTACCGTGTTTGCAAAGATAAGACAAACTTATATATCTTTAAGATATAAAATAATACCTATTAATGAATAGCGGCAATGCTAGTAATTCAATTAAAAGCCATGTTCAAATATGAGTCTACAATAAACTTAACTATTTAATCTTACAAGTAAAGTGTGAAAATTGAAGCAAAAATGTATTTATTTTGCTTCCTGTCACATTGTACATTTTTAACTTTGTCTTTAATTTTTTGTTCGTATCAATAAAGTCGTGAAAAACAAGAGTCTGCATCTGTAATCTGATACAGTAATGTAAACCAGAGCAGCTTACTTTTGGAAAGCAACCTGGAAACATTTCTTAAAACATTTCATAAACTGAAATGAAATATTTCATAAACTAGTACACATCTAAGAAAATAATTAAAAGTGTGATTAAAGATTCATGGGCAAGGATGATCACTGGAGGAAAAAGTGACAAGATAGCGATATTCTAAAAATTAAAAATAAAGCATTGTTACATAAATTCTTAAATATTCACAATAGAAATACTGTGCTGTGTTTATAATTATGTTTAAGTTTTTTAATGGCATGGGGAAAAAAAATCACCGCAAAACTATATGACCCAGGTGCTCTCTCTCACACACACACACACACACACACACACGAGAGACTAAAAGAAAATACCCAAATATCAGCAGCTGTTGTTTCTGAACAGAAGTATGTGATGTGTATTACAGATCTCCAATTTTTTTACAATAAATACATATTCTTCTTAATTAGAAATAATAAATCAAAGTACATTTACAAACTAACAAACTACAATGGTTCTTTTTAGAGGCACAAAGGGATATTCTAAAACCTCCTTCCAAGACCAGCTCATTGAGGTGGTGGAGTGCAGATTCAAACATAAAATGATGGCTTTGACACTTTCCACTCCCATAGGTGAGATGACTAGATGGATGATAGTCATTCCACCTCCAAAACTAGTATCGTCTCTGAGTCATGCCTTGGAAGTCACTGCCCATTGCTGCTCACGGCTTGTCCTGCCCTTGGCTTTCGTGGTCACCTGTCGATGTGGTGCCTCCTTATACTATGCTTGGATTACAGTAAATCCTCCTTAATTTTAATCTTTTGCTCTCCACTGTCAAATTAATCATCCTAAAATTCCAATTGCATCAAATCATTTTTCTGCTGGAAACCTTTCATTGAGTCTCTCTTTTGTATCATCCAGTCTTGAATTCCCCCCTAAAGCCTTCCTCATGCGAGCTTAACAGCTGTCCCTCTAATTAGATCACTCCAGGTCCTCGACAGGCTCACTGCCAGGTCTGTGCCATCTCCACCCTGTTTCATTTGTTTCCTGCTCATCTACTCCAGGACACCCCAATCTATTCTTAGAGAGATTTCCTATAACCTGCACACTTCTATAAATCCAAATTACTTTTTAACAGCAAGTTTCTCAATTTCCTTCCAAATGGCTGTTGTGCATAAAATTCTTTCCCCGCAAATGCTAAAATGTTAGCTTTCACTGCTGCACCTGGCGCCCAGCACCCAGCAGAAACAAGCTCCTGTGCCGTGTGTGCACGAAGGAGGTGGCAGCGGACGGGAAAGCTTCAGCCCTCACTCCGGAGCCACGGGCTGTGGTCCCGCTTGACCACTTCCTACCTAGCGTTTCCCCAGACAGGTCCTGGGTGAGGCTGTTTCACCCACTGCCTCATTGAACTTGTGGGTGCGGAGAAGAGATCATTTATCTCACCAGCCCTTGTCTCCTTGGCTGAACACCACTAACTGCCTCAAGAAAGATAAAACATAAAAGTATTTTTAAAATAGGAGATTTTACATATATACACACACATGGGAATATATATTCATGGGAATACACACACACACACATACACACACACATATATATATGTCAGAGAGTTATAACCATTATTAGTCTTGAGAGCAGTTTGATCACAGTAAAATAGAAAGAAAACCAATTGTCAGAGGACCTGTGTTAGCACTGCTTTTCAGACTCGCGTTTCTGTTTCTTAATCTATCAAACATGGATAACTCCATCTCTCTTATATTATTTTATTCAATCACCCACAAAATTATTCTATATGTATTTTGGCTGGCACTTGTAAGGCAATTAGAGCCAAATGATTAAAACAAAACACACACACACACAAATAGTGCTCTAGTCCCCACGGAGTTCACAGACAGTAGGAGCAATATATATGTGAACAATACAGATAATAGGCCATGAAAATGGCTGCACTTGCAGGACTCACTAAGTCTTTCATACAGAAACTGTACCTGTGGAGGTCAAGAAAGATCACGTTTGAGATGAGTCTAAAGACAGCTGGAGGGGTTCCAGGTGGAGGGAGCAGTTACTGTCTCGGTCTCACCTGGGTGAGACCGCGGGGCAGCCCAGCCGTCTTTCTGTACTGCCTACTCAGAAACTTCTCTGCTCATTGCTTCACAGAGGCAGACTTTTATTCCCCCACTGCCCTGGCCTCACCACCTCCATCCTCTCACCCTGAAAAGCTAACACTGACTCCTGATTCCCATAAAAGTCACAAGCCGTCAGATGAGTGCTTTCTTCACGCCTCACAGCAAACCCCCTTCCATGGCTGTTATTTCCTTCCTTCCCTCATGTCCCAATGTGGACGTTTCCATACTCCTCTGTGCCTGCATTTTCACATCCCCTCACCCCTGGGACCTGCCCAGGGATGTGACTCGATCCCATATGTCATCCCTCCATTCTCCCGTATCACCAGCAGCTCAAGTCTTTTCTATCAACGACCCGCCGCTCCAGTGTTCTGTTCCCCACATCCTCCTGCAGATACAGTCCATGTCCTCCTTCCCCGGAGAGTCTACAGAACTGTCTCCATTCTCTTAACATCCACTCACCCCTCAAATCACAGCAGTATGACTTACGCCCTCACAGCCCTGTCGAAACTTCTCTTGGCCAGCTCACCAAGAACTTCCTTGTTACGTATCTTCAACTGGTTTTCATGACACTGCACACTTCCTTGGTTTTTGCCCTTTGCCCCTGATATTGTTGTTGAATCTTCACGATACTGTTTAATTTCCTCTTCTCTTCCCACAGTATATATTTCCCCCATGTGGTTTTAATTACCGTTCACCTGCTAACCCCTAAATCTCAGCCTAATTTCCGTCCTGAACTTCTGATACCGTCCTGCTAAGGACAATGAATTTTAATGTGGGTCATGGGAATCACATCTGTGCTTTACGAAGTAGTACGCATAATCATGTAGAAAATAAGCTAATGAGAGAAGAGACGGGTCAGGAGGACTAAGACATCCACAAGCATGCAAAAGAATGTGGTGGGTAACAGAATGCAATGCAAATTCTTCTTACCTTAAATGGGGGGCTGGAGTCGCTTGGCCTTGCAGAAAAGTCAAAGGAGATGATGAGATCGACTCCCCTCTGGGGCCTCAGAATCAAGGGGTAAGGCAGGTTAAATGTGAGGCCGCTGTCCACGACATGGATCTTTTTACTTTTGACATCCAGAGGCTCATATATTTGCTCAAATTCATCAGGATCTTTTCAGAGGAAAACAGAAAGAAAGAACGAAACAATCACTTAGCAGTATTTAGAATATAAAACTATTTATGATATACATTTGTGAGATAGAATTCCATGTGGCTAGGCTTTGGAGGCAAACAGAGCTGCTGCACTTTAGCATTGGGTAAATTGATCATTGCCTTTAACTCTTAGTTGCTTCATCTGTAACATCAGGGTAAAAGCATCTATCAAATAAGATTGCTGGGGGACTAATGTACGGACAATGCCCGGGAAGTAGCTAGCTCAGGCCCTGGTATTAACTCCCAGCTGTACAGCACGATCCCTCCAGTGGCATTACCTCACATTATGTGGGTCTTTTTTGGTTTAAACACACACGTTCACTCATACGTTATCTTACTTAAGTCTCATAATGGGTGTGTGAGGTAGAGGAGCTCTATAAATGGGGGATGGAATAAATTCCGCTCTCAAGTGATACAACAGGGGAGTGGTGGAGTCTGAATGGGTCTCCCTGAACCCCTCTAGGTGATGGGAATCCGGGAAAATAATCCAGCCAACACGCTCAGCAAACGTGGGCTGTCCGTGACGAGTCAGGCACCCTTCAAGGTGCTGCACAAGATACGTACCAACTCTGCTCTATCAGAGCCTACACGCTGAGTGCACTGCTGACAAACCAGTATATAAACACAGTTAAAGACAGTTCGGGCAGTGACAAATGCATTGAAGGAAAGAGGAGGATAATGTCATAGGGAGTAACTTCACTTGGGTAGACAGGAGACTCCTCTCTCAGAAGGAGGCCCTGAGCTAAGACTGGATTAATCATACAGAGCTGGCCACCTAAAGATTGTGTTATTAGTGTCATTTTTTAAAACAATTTTTATTTATTCACTTTTAGAGAGAGGGGAAGGGAAGGAGAAAAAGAGAGAGAGAAACATCAATGTGTGGTTACCCCTCACATGCGCCCAACTGGGAACATGGCTCGCAACTCAGGCATGTGCCCTGTCTGGGAATCGAACCAATGACCCTTTAGTTTGCAGGCCCACACTCAATCCAATGAGCCACACCTGCCAGGGCTATTAGTGTCATTTTAAAGGGAAGGAAGATGAGGCTCAAAATGTTCCAGTTTCACATAGATAGTGAGAATCAAGATTCCAAGCCAGGTGCGCAAAGTCTAAGCCCCATGCACAGCGTCACACTGTAACTCAAGAAGGTGGCATGGCCATAAAACTAAACGGGTTTAAAATAGATGACTGAGAAAGCAGTAACCGCAATGCCGAGATGCTATCTGCACATGCATCTATTAATCGTCATTACAAACATTAATCTGTGTGTTTTATCACAATTAAAAAATTAAAAACCCATTAATGGAGGCACTTTTTACAAGACAATAATTTCAATACAATGATAATGATAAGGTATAACAATTCACAAATACTTTTTTGTCTCCATTAACTTAGTGCTTTTAGAATTTAAGCTAAAAGATTAACCCAAAACAGATCATTTTCCCGTATTCTATTTGACTTGCCCCTTCTCATCATAAAACCAAAGTCTCTTTTTTCCTCTTTTAAATCCAAGATTGTGTTTGTGAGAAAAACCATGATGTGAACCAATCCCCAACCCTGGCATGCTGCTAAACACCACGGTTCCAACCTGCCAGATGAACTGACAGAAAGTAGTGTTTCTTAATTGTGTTTCAAAGCAAACAGTTTTTGCAAGATATTAGCAGATACTCTATACACAAAATAAAGTTTCATGATCAAATACATTTGCGAAATACAAGTAAAATTCAACAGCTTAAAGTAATAGACAATTATATTGTGTTTTCTCTGTTCTTGTTACTATGCCTAGGACTTAACAGTGCTTTTTCAACAAAGAATATGCTGCTTAACCCTCACTACTATGTCCACTTTTTTAAAAGTGAACTTGGAGTAAAAAAATGAAAGCTGTTGTGTTCTCACTAACCGACAGTTCCGTCAGGATCAGGGTTCCTGGTTTTGAGTTTTACTCTACTTTTCTATCATCACTAACTGAGGCTTGTGCTAAGTAAGACACTGCTCAAGGCTGTCCAGCCCATGAATGGCCCAGCCAGGAGTCCTCGGCAAGCCAGTCTGCTTGTCAAGCACTATACTCGTGGCACCTTCAAGCAGGGCTTCTCAAACTCATTAGAGTATCCCATTGCATTGTGAAGAAGGGGATGATGTTTTTAGCTTTTCTAAATTTATTTGAATTTGAACCCAACTTATTTTATAACATCTATTAAAATGCCATAGAGAGTTTAAAATGTCATTATCAAAGAATATTCATTCCCATAATTCAAAGCATACATGGTTTTCAAATCTGAGAACAAGTTCATCCAGTTTTCCAATAGGTATGGAAGCATGCTGTGTTTGTAATTATGACCATGTCCTTAAAGCAGTTCAGCCATGGCCATTTCCGGTGGCATTGTATAATCACACAGATTCAATTTAGAACACACAAATATTTGGAAGTTTGTGTTTTGAACTCTGGCCCAAATGAACTCATGTCTCAATGTCTTACTCCAGATGGCGCATATCACAGCAAATAGCATCCGCACGAAAGTCAACAGGAAAGAAATCACGTTCCCAATGCACAGTGTCTCCAAAATTAGTTTTTACAGGTATACAAACATTTTGAAGTAAACAAATGAGGGTAATTTTAGCATTTTGTTACTTCTCTTGTTTCCAAAAGATTGCCTGTGAACAGTGCACTTATTTTAGGCTAAAAGAGTGCTTTAATTCTAAGATGCTCATATTTTAAGCAGCACACAAAATCATCAGAGGTAAACTAAAATGTAAGATTTTCCAAACATAGGGCCTAGAATAGTAAAAAATCTGAATCATCTTTTTGCATTGGGAGTGCAAAGATGAGAGAAATGATATTAATATTTTAATGAAAGTATGATATTGTAACTGTATAATAGAACTTTTAATAAATATTTCATGCCCCAGTTAATCACAGTTTATGTTCAATCTTCAACTTTTCAGCCCACACACAGGGTAACCAGAGGGAGACAAACACGGTGTATCTTTAAGGAAGGGCATTGTCTGAAAGAGCACTTTTGAATTCAACAGAGCCAGCCTAAACTGCAGTCATTTTTAGCAATGTGAGTCTGTAAATAATAAATTTGAATCAACTCAACACTGACCAAACTGTGTTTTTTATTAAAATTAATATATCATGTACTTTGCTTTTTTCAAATGGGTAAGTAGAAAGTGAGTGAAATTGAATTTCAATAGGAGCCACTCTGAGAAATAAAATGTAAAGTCCTTTCTAAGAATCATTAACAATTTTAGGTTAAAACATTTCAAAATATCTCAACAAATTTGAAATTCAATTTTAACTGGGAATGTTATATTTTATGTAGCAAACCTTCCAAATCTACATAAAATGTTGCAAAACTCCCAGGCAGGAAGTTGTTAAAACGTGGAGCGCAGCAAGTGTGCTGCTGGGTGGAGCGATCAAAGCGATACGTAAAACTGATGTAACAAAGTGCTCACGAAGGAAACTTCCACTTTTACATCAGCAAGACAATGACTAATCACACCATGGGCTAGCAGGAAGGGAGTGCAGCAGAAGGGAAAGGCTTCTGAGGAATGTTAAGAGGCCCATGTCAACTCCAGATGAGCTGAGTAATTTTAGGGGGAGAAGATAACTATCTTCTGTAATCTTCCTTGTTTGTAGAGTAAAATTACTACAGTTTTTTTTAGCTCTAAATTGCCTCTGAAGCGAAGTTGTTTATTTAAAGCCCATCATCATTCATCCATAAAGCTTAGGTTTCTAAAAAAGACACATTTGATTGGCATTGTGTCTTTTTTAGAAATAAATGGCATAGAAATAAATATGATCATGTATCACAACACAAGAAAAATACTGTCGCTGATTACGAGGTCAAGTATTTGGGGTTTTGTTAAATGAATTTAAAAACTGATATTGACTTTATCACAAACAGACTTCCATTCTAGCTCACACGAAAGGGTTTGAAGGTATATAACCAGACATAAGCTCACATTTTAGACGTGGATGCCATAAACATAATGCATAGTATAGTGAGTTTCTGCTCCCCTGTTTAAATACCAGGGGTAACTTTTCCTTTTGCAATTTTCATTAAGCTCCAGCAACAGAGAGAAACAGCACTACCAAAACAACAAAATGTAAAGCCTTGTCCTGATTTGTACAAATATTGTATGGGTATAATGCTTAAACAAACAGCGGGAGAAAGTTTTTTGGAAAAATCCCATTGAAGTTTTTAATAGCATTCTGTCAGTGTTTTCAGGCAGAAATGACTGAGGAATGACATGTGAGCACTTAAGGGAAAAATGATGGTATGATGAAACAGAGTAAGTTAAGATGACAGGAATATTACAAGATTATTATGTATAGATTAGTCACTAAGGTAAATTTAACTTTTAATTTGAAACATGCATGAACAGAAGCGTAAAAAGAATTATTCTTAGAATTAGGCTAAATGCCAAACCTAAAAGTGAGTAGGTTCTTACCAGGTGAACTTAAGAAAGTTAACTAACATTTCTGAGAACTGAGGACCAGACACAGTAAACAGCCGGATGAGCACGGCAGACTGGTAAACTTGACCCCACTCCACCCCCTGTGTTGCATGCAGTACGGCCGTGCACTGGAGAGTCGGACTAAGGACGAAGCTCACCAGCCTCCCTTACAGTCCGAGTCTGGATCTGCTGAGACCTGTTCTTTGCTGAGGAAAAATACCCCCATGGATTTGAGGGAGGAAATGGGGCAGAGGTTACGTTTCTGCTACTTGTACTACCAGGCACAGCTGCGGGGGCATTTGGTTTAACTTTTCATTCCAAACAGACGGTAATCCTGAAACTTGGCAATATCCAAAGAGAGGGAAACAGATTTGTCTAATGCCAAATCTGACTGAGAAAATCTTTTTTTAGAACAAATCAGGCTTTAAAATTAGTATCTCCATATACACAGGATATGAATAAAGTATCCAATTATTTCCCAAAGATTTGGAGCTGCTCCATCATCACAATCACGGTCACCATCATCATCATCATCATCACTATTATTTACAATTGTGAAACAAACCCCACTTCTCTGACGGCAGAGAATCTCCTTTCCCTAAGATGTACTTGGCAATGGCATCAGTGGTGGGACGAACTCCGCTGTAGTAAGTCCATTGTCTAAAAGAGCACTTTTCGATTCAGTAGATTCAGTCAAAAATGCGGTCATTTTTTAAAAACAACATAAGCACTTTCATTAAATGTATTAGGGTAACATTGGTTAGTAAACTTATATAAGTTTCAAGTGTACAGTTCTATGATACATCATCTGTATATTGCATTGTGTGCCAACCATCCAAGGTCAGATCTTCCATCATTTTAGCAATTAAACTTGACACTGACAAAATGGGTGATTCTGAAGTGTTTTTGAAATCATTCTTTGGAAGCTGAGCCTGGCACTTGCTCCTCCAAGCCTTGGAACAATTTTGTAAACACTTAATCCCTTGCTTCAAACCACTCTCAGTTAAACAAGGGAGCAGGGGCCTGTTTTCCCTGAGTGAAACTTGACCAACATGGAGAGGATCTAACCCTCTCAACATTTCAACGGAAATTTTCTCAGCTAACGCAATTCTGCTACTTCCTGTCCAACGTGTTTGCCTCCCAAAACACAGTAATTTGAAACCCTACACACATACAATGCATGTTTTGGTAGCTGCGTATAAAGGGATAAGTATTAACTACTAAAATCTTTCTCCCAGAGAGAGAAGAAAGATCTCCTGAATTAGTGTCCACAGACTGCGTTTTCTGTACTCACCTGCTACAGCGGCGTCCAGTTCATCTTCATCCAAGGATTCCTGTGTGTTGAAGTCTCGGAAAGGAGACAGCGGGTAGGACGTGTTGAGGTTCAAGCCCAGCATGAAGTTGTGCACCTTGCCTGCACGCCCTTCCCTGGTGTTGAATAAAGTTGAGTCACTCATCAAGGCCATTATCATCCGATGGACCCAACTGGCTTGATTATCATTTTGAAATTCCCTTTCAGCATCTTCATTTTCAGTGCCTGAGGAAAAGGAGAGTATCATTCTACAGTTTTCAAAATTCACTTTAATAAAGACAAAGATCTTTGAATGTTAAAACTGACAATGAAGTTCTACGGCTTTTGATTGAACAGATGTTTATTTGCCTAAATTAACACAGTAAATATTTCTGCTAAACGTTTTGGTCCTTCAAATATGCTTACTTTCCCCTTTTCCTGTAAGTCAGTCTGAGATTGTATTGTTGACATTGTCAGTTAGTCTGTTCTTAGATTTCCAGGTCAATTTTTATTTCCCCCTTTCTCTCCTTGCCCAATTCCTCTTCTTCCTTTGCCCTGTCTGCACACACACTCACACCCACGGAAAATCCACAGTCCCTAATCCTATCCTCTTCGTTTCCTAAATTTCCTTCCCTGTCCTGTCC
The DNA here is from genome assembly GCA_004024845.1 of Tonatia bakeri. NCBI lineage: Eukaryota > Metazoa > Chordata > Mammalia > Chiroptera > Phyllostomidae > Tonatia > Tonatia bakeri. Next base: position 14,701 of record PVIA01002834.1, on the reverse strand, counting down.
AGTGAACCTCCAGAAATCATGCAAATGGAGAACAGATGACCAAAGGATTCAACATGAATTTCCTGTTCAATAAACACCCTGTAAACTGTTATTCCATTCCTACTTACAGAGTTTGGGTTTTAAAGCCCTGTAATTTAAACACATGCTTTAAAATGTTTTGAAATTCAGTAATCTCCCCAAAGAAGCACTTTTGAATGACTTTTTCCTAAAAACCCATGTACACATCACGAGGGCTGGGAAGCTCCGCTGTGTAATTGCTGGAGAGGGTCGGCTCTGCACGCGCACTGCCAGGATCCCGGGTGTCTCTGCCCTGTTTACCAGTTCGTGAACCCTCCTAAGCCTTCATTTCCTCAGCCTCCTAGCGTTGTTGGGAGGATTAACTGAGTGAGTGCATTCAAGCAAATTCCTTAGGGAAGTGCCAAGGCCTGTATGAAATTCTTAATAAACATTATTCCGTAGTAGAAACAGTGGTAGCAGCAGCTGCAGCGGCAGCATAATCATGATCTTTGCCTATATTATTCATTCACAATCCAAATCTGAGATCACTGTACGGTAGAATGTGACTCTACCTGCCTGTCCCCCTCTCGTTCAGATTTCTGGGAACTCAGGATGGAAACATACATAAAAACGTGTGTGGGTGCATGTGTTGAGAGAAAAGAGGATCTATGTCAAAAGTTCAGAATTTCCAACAAATGTGAACTAAACACACATAAAACCAGAATAAAGGCAGATTTTTATATTCACAAAGATTAGTGCTAGTGTGACTGTGCTGAGTAAACGGAGTGATCTTTCTTTTGGGAACCGATGCAGATGACTACGTGTCTGCTGAGAACCAAACAGACCCTTCTCTACCGCTACGCTTGTCTAATGCCAAATCTGACTTGAGAAAATCTTTTTTTAGAACAAATCAGGCCTTAAAATTAATATCTCCATGTACACAGGATATGAATAAAATATCCAATTATTTCCCAAAGATTTGGAGCTGCTCCATCATCACAATCACGGTCATCATCATCATCATCATCACTATTATTTACAATTGTGAAACACACCCCACTGCTCTGACGGCAGAGAATCTCCTTTCCCTGAGATGTACTTGGCGATGGCATCAGTGGTGGGACGAGCCCAGCAGTCAACGGATCCATGAGAAATGGTACCAACTGCTTTTAGCTACATTGCTAGTAGCAAACCTCGGTTTGCCGTCTCTCACAATGGAAAGCCCTTGGTATACATTTTTGAATTTGATGGTTACAGCAGTTCTGTGAGAGCAGGTAAAATGATGACAGCATAGATTCGAAGAAAATAAAGCTGAAAAATGCCTGAAGACCTTGCTCAAAATCATGGCCAAAAATGAAGGAGCCTCAAGAGAATGAGGAGACAAGCCATTGGCCGGGAGAAAAGGTTTGCAAAAGACGCAGGGCTGTGATCCAAAATACCAAGAACTCTAAATCTCAATAAGAAAACAAACATACCCCCCCCAAAAATGGGCAGAAGACCTTAATAGACACCTCACCATAGAAAATATACAAGCTGCAAATAAGTAAGCACATGGAAAGATGCTCTACATCACATGTCACCAGGGAATGCAAATTAAAGCAACACTGAGATAACACTGCACACTTACTAGAAATGCCAAAATCCAAGACACTAACAACACCAGATGCTGGCAAGAGTGTCGAGCAACAGAAACTCTCAATTATTGTTGGTGATCATGCAAAACAGTACAGCCACTTTAGAAGACAGTTCGAAAATCTTTTACAAAACTAAATTATATTCCTGTCATATGATCCAGAAATTATGCTTCTTGGTTTTGACCCAAAAGAACTGAAAAATTATATCCACACAAAAACTTTTAATATAGATGTTTACAGCAACTTTATTCATAATTGTCCAAACCTGGAAATGACCAAGATATTCTTCAGTAGGTAATGGGTGAACTGCGGTCCATCCACACGATGGACTATTCGGCACTAGAAAGAAATGAGCTATCGAACCATGAGAAGACATGGAGGGACCTTAAGTGCATATCACTAAGTGAAAGAAGCCAATCTGAAAATGCTATTGTACTGTATGATTCCAACTACACGTCACCTGGAAAAGACAAAACTACGGGGACAGTGAAAAAATCAGTGGTTGCCAGGGGTTGGGGCAGGGGACAGAGGGGTGGATAAACTGAGCACAAAGGACTTTCAGGTCAGCAAAACTACTTTATATGATACCAACATGGCGGATACATGTCATTTTACATTCGTGAAAATGTTTAGAATGTGTAACACAGAGAGTGAAGCCATAAGTTGGGACTTTGGGTGGAGGGGATGTGTCAGAGGAGGGTCACTGATTGTAACAAACACACCTCTCTGGTAGGAGATGTCGAGAGTAGGGGAGGCTGTGTGTGTGCAGGTACAGGGGATCTATGAGAACTCTGTATTTTTTGCTGAATTTTGCTGTCACCTAAAACTAGTTTAAAAACAGTCTATTTAAAAGGAGATAAATATATATTAAGAGTTAATATTAAATATAAGTTGTGATACCATAGAAGTCCTAGCAGAAAACAGGTAGTAAAATTTCAGATACCCCACATAACAATATTTTTGCCAATATACCTCCTGCGGGAAGGGAAATAAAGGAAAAATATGTAAACGGGACTACATTGAATTAAAAAGCTTCTGCATGGCTAAAGAAACCATCATCAAAGTGAAAAGGGAACCCACTGCATGGGAGATCATATTTGCCAATGATACATCAGACAAAGAGTTAGTCATGAAAGGCAAGGACCTACATCCATGATCACTCTCTCCAGCAAAGCTATCATTTAGAATGGAAGGGCAGATACAGAGCTTCCCAGATAAGGTCAAGTTAAAGGAGTTCATCATCACCAAGCCCTTATTATATGAAATGTTAAAGGGTCTTATCTAAGAAAAAGAAGGTGATCAAAAATATGAACGGTAAAATGACAACAAACTCACAACTATCAACAACTGAACCTAAGAAAACAAAACAAACAAACAAACAAAAAACTCAGCAAGCAACTAGAACACGAACAGAATCACAGAAATGGAGATCACATGGAGGGTTATCAGCAGGGAGCGGAGGGGGAAATGGAGGGAGAGGTGTACGGAATAAGAAGCATAAATGGTAGGTACAAAATAGACAGGAAAGGTTAAGAATAGTATGGGAAATGGAGAATCCAAAGATCTTATATGTATGACCCATGGGCATGAACTAAGGTGAAGGAATGCTTGTGGGAGGTGGGGTATAGGGTGGAAGGGAATGAAGGGGAGAAAAAAATGAGACAACTATAACAGCATAATCAATAAAATATACTTAAAAAATCTCCAAAATATATAAAGGACTCCTATGACTCAACACCAGGATGACAAACAATCCAATTAACAAATGGGCAAAGGATCTGAATAGGTACTCTCCCTGCCTCCCTCCCTCCCTCCCTCTCTGCCTCCCTCCCTCCCTCCCTCTCTCTCTCTCAAATCAATGAATTTTTTTAAATTTTAAAAATACATTGTTTAAAGAAAAACTCTGACTTTTTAAAAGCCATGTAAAACTGCTTTCAAACCACTATTTCCACGCAGAAAGTCCAGTGACATAATCAGACTTAAAACAGAATTTGGTATTTCTAACATCTCAGTTTGTTCTTCATTTGTTCAACTAGTAACATCTTTGAGGCACTAAAAAGAAAAGAAATAAGGGATATTTCCGTGCTGCACACTTGGTCACACACACAGCATCATCTCTCTCTCTGTAAGCTACTCTTCCACCACTCAGTGCCTTAGGCAGAGACGACTGTGCGCATCTGGAGTGTGAGGTCAGCGAATCGCTCATAATCGTTTCCTAAAAGACTTCCACCAGAGACGGTCCCAGCTCTCTTACCTTTGGGCTCTTGGGACTCATCATCGCTATCCGAGCTGTCATTACTCACAATATGCTTTGCTGTAATATTTTCTGTGGAAAGAAAACAAAACAATTGGAGGATCTCAGGCGTCAAGACTAACAGTTAAATTTACTACATGGATGGAACCTCAGCAAAACCGTGGAATGATATCTACTAGGTTACTAGTATAAATTTAGATCAATTACTGGAATAAGTTTAGATCTACTTAGTTCAGTTTTTCATTGGAAAACGAAACTTCCCAGGATGTGAAAATTTAGTTTGAAATTTATTCATTCCTGATTTACAGGGAAGTTTTGTTTATCTTAATTCTGAAAGGAAGAATAACTTGATTATAGAAAGCTTCTCATTATACAAAAAATATATTTCTTTGATTAAATATGCTGAAGTGGTGTTTATGAAGGAAACGCAGGGTAAAACCAAAATCCACAGGGGGCTACAGAGCAGTTTCATCAAAATAAATGAAAGCATTATTTATTTTCATTTCCAATACCACTGAAAATTGTTGAAATGTGCCTTTTGTGTTGAGAATTTATGCTTCCTCAGAACATATTAAGAGAGCATTTATAAAAACTAAGATAGAAACGACAAATTCTTAAAACAACAATGGCAGTAAAATCTAAAACAAAAACTGGTTGTCTTTTTCCAAGTAAAAATACCTAATTTATGAATATAGACCATTCCTTATCATTGTCATTTGTAGAAAAATCAAACTTTCTTTGGATGCTTACATAAAACTATTTTCTGCATTGTAATGTATTTTTCTTTCAATTAGTCAATGATTTTTTTTACTTCAAGAAACTGACTTCAAATTTACAATTTTCTTTAATAGAATCATTTTGGGGCTTTAAACTCAGAGAAATATAGGTATATCCTTAGGTTTTCCCATGTTACTCTACATGGTTACTATAGCTACAGAAATGTCATGTATTTAAATGATCTAGACTATAATGGAAGGGCTAATAAAGGCTTCAAGCAGTAAATTGACTTTTTAATGTTTAGACTTCTTTAATTTTACTGGTATAATTACACATATGAAATTCAGTGAACAAAACCATTCACTGGCTAATATTATTCATTCTATTTCATGACTGTTAGAGAAAGCAGTTTTGTTGTAGAAAGGGGGGGCATGTTAAGAAATGGCCCACTCCAGGTATTACGTGCATGAGGTGTCTTTCTGGTCCAACATGTCCTTTGGCAGGATAAAGTTGTCTTTCTTTAAGCATTTTTGGGGTCATATTTGATACTTCCACTTAAAAAGATGGTTCGCCAAAATACTGCCTTCTTCATGTGGAAGTTTTTATGATATAAATGGCTAAATATTCTGAATTTATCTACTTCATTTTAATTTATCTGCTTGTGGCCCAATGACTTCACAGTCTTCCTTCAGAAGGGAGAGAGGAACCCCCTCTGAGCACCCCTTCAAGAGGTAGACTTCGGTTGGCTAGCAGATGAAAGAGTCACCAGCAGTCTTCTCCTCAGTCACCCCGCTGGTCTCATTTCTGGAAACCCTTCTCTAATCAGAGGTAACAGGCATCCTGCTGACCAGCGTTCTCAAGGTCACGATATTCCCCTTAAGTCTGACACACAGCAAAAGTAAATAAACTGCCGAACCACTGGCCTCCAGGGGGGCGCCTCACCCCAAAGAATAGTCTCAAGACTATTCAGTATAAACATTCTCCTTTTTCTTGGCCTCCAGCCACTGCCTCACTCACCTTCAGACGTGTTATTTCAGTCTTACTCTCTTCCTGCCTTCTGAGGAAAAACTAACAAACCCTACGTTTATTTGAACTATTCCACGGAGAAGGTGTACAGAGAGGCAAGCCCCATAACATGCGGTACATTTATTCTTTTCTCTTTTCTTGTCCTGAAATCTCCATGTAATTTAGAGAAGAGTGAGTTATGCACACAAAATTAGAGTTGATAATATCTGGAATATAATGCACATTTATAAATGAAGTGAGAACATTTCAGCAGGACATGCTTCACCTTGTTGCTAACCTTGGAGAACGTGGCTCCGTAGTTAAGAAATAGTGTACACATTATGTCTAGAAAATATGTAGGTTGATCCAACCAAATTTTCAACAACTTTAGAACAATTACAATTTTTACGAGGATTTAATTTTTTCTATATATACATGTTAGAGAAATGTATCAATGTAGGCATGATTTTACAATACCTAATTCTTCCTCCATTGTGGAACCTTTATTCTGTGAGCTGGAAACCCCCAAGACCCTGTTGAACAATATAGAAAAGGCACTGCCCCAGACACCTAAAAGAAAGCAAAAACAGAATAATTTAGAATGCACCAAACTTCGATGTAGTCAGACCAACGAGTGGTAGATTTTGATCACTTACCCATTAAGAAATGCAAGGGGTTTTCTTCATATTTCTTCACAACTTTTCCCATAAAAAATTTGCTCCCAAATAAGTCAGGACTCATGAAAGTACCATATTTAGCCATGCCGATCTCATATGGACTAAATTCAACCCAATCTGAAAGCATTAAAAATATTCAGCCCATTAACAGAAAATATTACAGACATGTGCCACTGTCAAAGATCACTTCAGTACCACAATTATCATTTGTTTATTTAAAATATTTTTAAAAATTAACCAAATATGCCCTGACCAAGTGGCTTGGTTGGAGCATCATCCTGTAGACCAAAAGTTTGCAGGTGTGACTCCTGGTCAGGGCATATCCCCGGATTGCAGGTTCCGTCCTTGGTCAAGGCACACACTGAAGGCAAAAAATTGATGTTTCTCTCTCTCTCCTCTTTCTCTCTCTTTCCTTCTCTCCCTCCCCACTTGTCCTTTCCCCTCTCTCTCAAATCAATAAACATCCTCATATGAGCATTCAAAAACATTAACCAAAGGCCTATTATGCAAATGGCATTGTCTAGACAATGGGAGAAAAGTTCATAGATGAGTGAAATGAGAAGACAAAAGGACCCCTTCTAATTTGCACAAACTGAATACCCCTTTGCATTTAAAAACACAGGCATCTTTTATAAATCTACCTTAATTCTAAAGAGTGGAAACCTGAAAACCACTGACTCAGATTTAAAATCCACAAAGGAGATGGAAGACATTAAACTCTTTCTGGCAGTGCAAGCAGACTACGAAAATGGAAGAAAGTGTTCCTAACATTTGCTTTTCTTTATCTTTCCTCGATTTTGCTTATTAATTATTATTCTAACAACGTCAAGTTTTTATGCTTAATATCTGAAGAAACACAAGGTAACAGGGTCCATGGAGGGTACGTTCTAAGAGCAGAGAGTCTGGAGCCACAGCCCTGGGTTCCAACCCCGTTCTCCTGCTTACTAACTGCAACCTTCAGTAGGTTACTTGTGTCCTCTGTGTTTCGTTCCCCAATCTGTAAAATGTGAATAAAATCAGTTGATAGTTTGTAGAATTATGGTGAGGACCTAATGAGTTAAGAAATGTTAGGAGCTCAGAAGAAGGCATAGCACATTTTAATCACTCAATGAATGGTAGCCATATTATACTTCAAGTATATCCATGGCTGTAACACGTCTAATCATTATCTGAATCTTGATGGGTCCAAAAGGAGTTCTGGGTTTCTGAATCCTACTTCCTGTACTTGCCATTCTCTCAGTCGTCCCCTGCTTGGGAAATAGTGCTGCCTTTCATACATTCATACCACTACTCCTGCTTTAGAAGTATCCTTAGTTGTTCTCTTTGCCTTACAGTTCACATACAAAATACCAAATTCCGTGGGCTCTATCATCAGGTATGGTTAGAAACTGGCTACTTATCCACCTGCCACCAAGACCACATGGTCCAACACATGACATTTTCTCCCCGAATCTCCACAACAGCCTCCTAGAACATCTCTCCTCTATTATTCCCTTCCTATCTTTTGGATACCCTGTAGCCAGAGTGAACATTTTAAAAATACAAGTCACAGCCCACTACTGCCAGCTGAAGGCTTTCCAAGACTTCCCGCTGCCCTGCAAATAAAGACGTGGCTGTGATGGTCTGCCTCACACTCCCTGTCTGAACACGTGCCCTAACCAACCCCTGGCATGTTTGGTCTTGCTTAGTCCGCTTTAGCCACAGGGGGCTCAGTGGTCCTCGGAGACCCCATGCTCACTCTCCCCTTGCTGTCTTCATGCTTGCTGCTCCCTTCTGCATTTATAAGGCTGCTTCTCACTCACCTTTAATTTAAGGTCTTTGTGGACCACGATACCTAAAGTCCCACACCAGCCACCCTGGTATAAACAATGAATCACCTTCTGCCCTCCCTTATTTTTTTTTCAATTTTTCCATTTCTGAAATGTTAACATGTCTATATATGCCTTACCCCCAAACTCCAAATCCAAATAACTCCAAAATCCACAAGGTTCCCTCAGCCCCCGGGGATAAAAACCTGACCTGAACTCGTTTAGTAAAAAATACAGTCTTGAAATGCTGTGAGGCTTCATCTCTACATAGCCCTCTCAATCTAAACATTGACATATCCTATAGAAATCACCCTAGATCTCACCCGTCCTGGGGAAATCACCCTATTTAATTATGAGACCCCAGTGGGAATATTATGCAATATACAGTCTCAATATTTTTAAACTTTAAAATCTAAAATATTCTCAATTCTAAAACATCTGTCTCCAAAGTATCGGGAAAGGAACTGTGGATGTACATCTACTACTGACTCAGAGACAGATCAGAACATTCTACGGTTGTGGAGGCAATGAAATCCCAGTTATGATGGGAACACATTTATAATTCATTTCGAACCAAGGTGGATGGCACATACACCCTTCATCAGGTAGTGTTCAAAGTGATTTACATGGAGTTAGCGAGACATGACTGGAGATGAATCAGAGGCTGTCAGGAAAACTTCTATATCACTACAAGTAATCTATCCCTGAATTTCACAGCTCTGCCTTGGGTACTGACACATAATAACTTCCTGGTTCCTACTTCTCTAGTGATCTGTTCTTTGTTAATGTTGTGGCTTGTGTCCATGATAATTACAGACGTTCTCAAGAGGTAAGATTTGCTATCTACTCCCTACCAAAGAACTTGCTGTGATAGTATCTAACTTTTATTCCTTTGCAGTTAGGTCATCCATTTCAAACTTGGACCTTTCTGCTGCACCTCCATCTACCCACTTCCAACTTCCTGTCACACTTGGATATACAGTCATCACATCCCACTACTGTTACCTGGAAAGGAACGTATCACTTCTCCTCCTATCTAGCGTACCTGTGTCTGTACACCACGACCACACAGCCCAGAAAAAATTCTTTTAACAGCACATCAAATCACCAGCACACCTCACCAGTCACCTGTAGGCTTTTCCATTTATCTTCTCCCCTCTTTCCTTATCAGTGTCTCCCTAGTTTCCAGCACCTTATTACAAAAACAGTGATATCATTGCTTCCAGGTTCTTTCCTTGCCAATCGACTCATTGAATCATCAAAATACTTTTTATCAAAAGCACTACTGAAAGAATTGCATTGCCCTGCCCAAAAGCACTATTTTCCATTACCATCACGACTGGATGAAAACCTCAGTCTGGAATTAAGATTTTTTTTTATTGCTTAGCACTAATGGTTTTCCCAAATATACCACCTACACTTCACCAGTTCATACCGAGGTTAGTGGTTTTTGGTTTTTTGTTTTCTCCCCAAAGTGAACCTTTAACTTCCCTTCTGAGTATTAGCTCATACTATTTTACTCAAAGATGACTTTTCAACTCATTAATTTTTCAAATTTTATTTTTGTGTTGTTAGTGGAATCGTTAACTTTTTTGAGGAAGAGTACTACATTTTGACTACGTTAGTGTCTGTCAAAGAACTTGGCCTGATGCTGAGTTCATAAGTTGTGCTCAGTAAATGCAGTTTACTGACCAGTGGCTATTTGAAAGTGAAAGTTTTACATCCTGTCAGCAATGTAGTGAAGTGGAGGAGTCAAAATATTTAATAGTTCAAATAGCTAGTGTTTATTTGTTTAAAATCTTCAAAAGAGGAAAGCAGTCAAAACTCTTCTGTGAGGGAAGAAAAGCATGCTCTGATATTGCTGAAGTTGACAATACTCCCATTAGCTAACATGGTTCTTTGACTTTCAAAAATATAATTCAGGTGGTTCAACTCTGTCTCGTTGAATATCCACTTTCAATCTAAGAAAATTTCAAAGGCATACATTACAGACACATCTCCACCCTTTTTTTCCTCAACAACTGAAGCTACTTAAATGCTTATAACTTGCATTTTTGAATGTCTTATCTGGGTACAAGATCCACTTAACCAATGTTTGATGGCTTTGTCCAACTCTGTTGGGAGAAACAGCTTGAAGCCCCTTATCGCAGAAGCTTAACAATGAAGGTTAATGGTGCACCTCTTATCACAGTAACAGCGTCACAGTCAGCCAGATGGCTGAAGCCAGACGTCTCTAGGTCCTAAGACTAACTGAACACAAAACAGTCCTTTCTTACTCTGGATGAACCCCAAATATTCACTTAATGAAATACAATTGATTCTTTCATTATTTTAGTCAGACTTTCTGTTGAGAATGGCTGCTAAAAGTTCAGAATAAAAAGAGACTGTGAAATCATAACTATAGTAATTAAACTATTTTATGGTTTTAAATCATATTCAGTCTCATGCGTATTTCATGGGATTGTCATAATCGTTCCGTAAGATAAATCTTTTTTTTTAAAGATGAAGAAAATAAGAATCAGAGAAGGTAAATGACCTGCCCAAAGTATTTCAGCTTAGAGGATGAAATATAGTCTTCCAAACTAGTAATGTCTGTTTGACCATATCATAATGCTTCTGGGGTGAAAGACGGCTTATTTGCCTATGCACAGATTGAACTAGCATGCTAGTTGTATTTATTAGCCAATTTCCAGACATTACAAGACCTCACAGGATAACAGCTATGGGAAAGCAAAAAACAAAAAACAAAAATAATTTACTCATGGCACTTACTTTTTTACATGATAAATTTTAACTCTCCCTGTGCACTCCATGGCAGTCAAGGTGTGGTTTCTTATTGCTGAAGACCACACCTTGGTCACCCGAGACTCTAGTGCATGCCTTATCCCCATTAATAATTAAATTTCTGTTATATATAAATCCTATTCATCTCTAAGAGGTAGACTTTTGACGTTTATCATACAGATTTCATAGTACCCTCTCACTTGTTAAGATGTACTGAACCTTAATAAAGTACTTTAAATACTTTATCTCATTTATTTAGCAAAACACTGAGGAGAGTCTTATCTTTATTTAACAGAAGAGGAAACAGGCTAAAAGATATTACATAACTTAGTCAAGGGAATGCTGCACAGTAACATTCTGTTCCTTCTTGTGCCTTCACTTCTTTAATAATGTTTGTGAAATTTCCAAACAGATTATAAGGTTTTATAGAACAGGGCAATGTTCTGTGGTGGGGGAAGGGAGTTCCATCTTGCCCTGACACACCCCGTTCTACACAGGCCAGTAATCAAAGGAGCCAATATTTTTACAAAAGGAACAAAGGATTGTTTGGGACCAAGTCTCAGCTCCGCTATTCACTTTCTATGTGGCAATATGCAAATCACTTAACCTTTCTGATGTTTTATTTTTTGTTTTGTGAAGCATAGCTAAAAATCTCTGCTTCATTGGGTTGTTGTAAAAGTTGAAAAAGATAATAAATACAAGTGCTTTCTGAACCATAAGCATGATAGACATTTTACTCAAAATACTTGATAAACATTTATTGAATAAATGATTGCCAGCACACCATTTTTTATGAACTATTCAAAATTCTTGCCTGAGAGTAAGTAGTCAGTTGAGGACAAAAAGTGAGAATCGATAAAACTGCAAGAGGATTCTGGATATAAATGGTTAATTACATGCCATTCACAGTGATCTTTTTAAAGCTCGTCGTGTGATTGATGTCACTGAGATGATGAACCACACTGGCCACAGTCAGAATTGCTGCCACTCGGCAGAGTGGGACGGGCAGAGGCTCCCAGACCTCTAAACACAATTTTAGAGCTCAGAACGAGAAGGGAAGCTACAGAGGAAACAAGTATTTACATCTTAGACTTAACACAAAGGGGCATTTTGTTCATCAGCTGCCACAAATGTAGACTAGTACTTTTCAGGTGCTGAATTAAAAAAATTAGAAGAGTGCCTTGCATAATAAACATGTCTCATGGTACCTAATTTAATTAAAATACCAGCAGCAAGAAAGAGACCACACATTGCCTCAAAGCACCAGGCATATTATCTCGTTGAAAGTCTTTGAGAAATGAGTAATTAAAATTGAGTTATTGATTACATTCATGACTTTTTATAATTTATTTTTAGTTCACTAATATCAGTGAAGGTATATTAGTAACTAATTTCCTGAAATATTCTCTTCAATCAAAAAATCACCTAGCTCTATATTTTCTTATATTTTCAAATGTTTTTGTTGCAGAAATATATTAAAATAAGTAACTGAAATGGCTTCCTCGAAAGAAAACCATTAGAAGTAACAGTTCAAAGTTAGCAGGAAGTGTTCTGAAAGAAGAAGTTACATACCTGCAAACATCAGCTCTGAAACGTCGGGCTTGACGTGTAGACAGGTGAAAAGAGGTAAAGGGCATTTTGCTGTATTGACTTTTTCCTTCAGACTACTCAAGGTTATGTTCATTCTCTGTCCACAGAAGAAAGGAAGAAAGGGTTTTTATTCTTATTTATTTATTAATTTAATTTTTAGATTTTATCTATTTTCAGAGAGAGAGGAAGGAAGGGAGGGAGAAAGAGAGGGAAAGAAGCATCAGTGGTGGTTGCCTCTTGAGTGCCCCCTATTGAGAATCTGGCCCGCAACCCAGGCACGTGCCCGGAATGGGAATCGAACCGGCAACCATTTGGTTCACAGGCTGGCACTCAATCCACCGAGCCAGATACAAACAGATACAGGCAGAAAATGATCTAAAACAGCACTTGAATCAAGATACTTAAAATTTTTATAATAAAAATAAATCGTATTACTTCTAGAAATCTATGGGTCTTGAATAAACAACAAAAGGTAAGCTCCATGAAAGGAATTGCCTTCATTCTAAAAACAACCAAATCTCGGGGGACTATGTCAACCTGTGAAGTGGAGAATGATTTGGCAGCTAAGGAGCCCTGAAAGACTTTAGCCCCAGATTTCCTGGCACGGACTCTTTGTGTCCCCACTTTGTTTTTCAATGAAATGTCACACTGTAGTTGTGTGTCACATGGCACATGGCTTCGCTCCATGTGATTCACTGTGTTTTCTGACTTTCTCCAGGAAACCTCCATGTTCCCTCTACCACTGAAATACTACTTTTGTTCTCCTCCTTATCTAAAGAGATAGCCATTTCGGGGAGTGGGAAGTGAAGAGTTCAAAGGTGTATTTTTCCAAAGAAAAAGGATGCAAAATACTTCCTTACATCGAAACTGATCTACAGAATAAATTAGTAAGCAGTAGTTTGAAACGTAGAAGAGTTATATAGGGGAAGAAATGCGTGCTCTCAGTACTCAGTGTTGATAGGATAAGTTGAATCAAGTCACTTTTACAAAATATATCGTGTTTTGTTTTATTTAAGACATTATGATAGACATGGTCTATTGCGTGAAAAGGGTTGTAGAATGAGACATGGCTTACATCGTGAATTAGTGTTTCTCCTATTAACATCCCAAAGATATCAGTAAAGGTAACAGGTTGTCCCGACCGTTTCTTCTTCCATAAAGACTCAACATATCTTTTAACTTTCTGTGGTGTGAGAAGGAGAAGGGGGTTGTGGCTAACATGTTTCATGAGCTCTTCATTAATCTCTTCTGGCCCTTTTTCCGGAAAATTAGGGTGAGAATATAAGGTTGACATATACCTGTAAAGAAAACAGAAGATAATTCATAAAGATGAAGGGCATTACATAATCTCTAAAGAAAGCAGTCACTCTCTGCCATACGAAAAACAAAGGATGGAAAAGTTGGTTAACTAGATTAGCTGGTTGATGGTATTAACCCATTTAGGGAAAGAATGCATGGATCAGAAAGGAGCTAGTCTTCAATGGAAGCCAAGTAAAGAAGAGGTTTCAGAGGCAACACTGGACTTAGCGTGCACGCAGCAGAGGAGACGGTGCCCTACTGGGCCTACGTCCACTGTCTAGTCTCCAGGAACAGCATGCCTACCAGAGACCGAGGTCACAAGTCCTTTGAGTCATGTAAATAAATGGACTTATCCGAATATAATACTAGTCAAGCAATCCGATGATGTGACTCCGATGATGATTATGTATAGGTAGATGTGCTGTATGATGATTGTGAATGTCTAACATTAACAAATGCAGTTTTTAACTGTCCATTGGCTAAATAGGCAGAATCCCGAGACTCGCCAACTGTAGGTCTCAGAATTTCTGAGTATACAAATTTGATGGTGAAATCCTAGAGAGAAATAGGTCTTTAAGACAAATGCTTTCTTGTAAAGATTCTTGGCCATCAGCCATTTGGACACATCTAGGGATACTAGAAATTACCCTGTGCCTTGATACTTGATATTTAGACAGTAAACATTCAGTTACCACCATCTTTCCTGTGTACCAATATCCCTAGAACTGTAGCTGTCTTACTGAATATTAATTATTAGTTTGCCTATCTGTCTCTTTTAATAAGTTGTGATCTCTGACAGGGAAAATTTTAGGGGGTGTCTTTTTTTGGTTGCTTGTTTTTAGCTTCAATGACTGGCAAATGCCTGGTATATGGCAAACACAATGTTTTGACTGGTGAACTGAGAGAGAGAGAGAGAGAAAGAAAGAAAGAAAGAAG
>PVIA01002833.1:98477-191762 GCA_004024845.1 Tonatia bakeri | reverse complement strand
TACATTTACACAATGGAATTCTATGCAGCAGAAAGAAAGAGGGACCTCCTACCCTTTGCAACATCATGGATGCAACTGGAAAGCATTATGCTAAGCGAAATAAGCCAGGCAGTGAAAGATAAATACCATATGATCTCACCTTTAACAGGAACCTAAACAACAAAACAAAGAAACAAGCAAAATACAGTCAAAGACACTGCAATAGAGGACAGGCAGAAAGTGACCAGAGAGAGAAGAGGGAATTTCAGGGGAAAGGGGGAAGGCTTTACAGGAACAAAGTTAAAAGACACATGGATAAAAACTAGGGGGAGGGTGGTAATGGGAGGGAAGTTGGGAGGGGGGTGGGTGAGCTTGATTGGGAGTAAGGGGAGAAAACTGTACTTGAACAATCATTAAAATAAAATTGGAAAAAAAAAGAAATTAGCTAAAGTTTGGAATTCAGACACAGAGAAAACCCACTTAATTAAGCATGTTGCACCGAGTTCATAACTCTACCCCATGTATTTTCTTCGACACGGGTTGAAAATTCTCTGCTTTACTGCAACACAGTGTTTTCACTGTTCTGTGAGAATGGTGCCCAGAAATGCTACTTTTCCAGTAGGTTTCCTAAGAATTATCCTGTAAGATCAACTTTGTGTTACCATTACGTGAACAGAGGCCTACCTCATTGAAATCATTAAGAAGAAGGAAACTCTAATGTGCAAAGTGCTATGAAGTATTGTCTCAAGTAAGGAGTTTAGGGCAGTAGAGAAATCTGTGAATTGAGTAGTACAGTCGGACAAAAGACCGGTTTGTCGATATGCAGCTAGAATGAATCTGTGTATTTCCACGGAAAAGTGCGTTTCTCTCTTAATGAACTGTAATGAACTCCTCTAAAGTTGGGAATTCACACACAGAGAAAACCCGCTTAATTATGCATGTTGCACCCAGTTCATAACTCTACTTCATGTATTTAGTTCAACACGGTTTGAAATGTCTCTGCTCTACTGCCACACATGGTGTTTTCACTGTTCTGTGAGAAAGATGCCCAGAAATGCTACTTTTCCAGGAGGTTTCCTGAGAATTATCCTGTAGGATGAAGTTTGTGTTACAATTGGGTGACATTTTATTTTACTGTTTTGGAAAAGAGAAGCAGTTCCTAGTTGGGGTCTGTGGTTTCCCTCTTTAATATGACTTAGAAAATTCCTATATAAGGGAAAGGTCACTGCAGTTCCATCCACACAGGGAGTAAGATGGCCTCTGATGCTCCTCGAAAATCCCCAGTCTGGGCAATATTGGAAAAGACCCTTGGTGTGGGCTTTCTGGATTTCTGAAGAAGATGCACTGCATAAAAATACAAAGGAAAATAGACTGCGAGTGGACACTGTGGGAGACAGAGGTTGCGTTGTCGCCACAGTAAGGATTCGTGGGGCAGGTCCTACCAGGAGACAAGTTGTGTGACTCAGGCATTTTCAGTGACGTCTGCCCTGACCAAACCTTTCCCTTCCAGCAGAACCCAAGCCAGAGATTCACCCATGTCCCTCCTGCTCTCTGGCCTTCTCCAGTCAGAAGTTCCTCAGCCAACACGTGAGACTCAGTCATCCCTCTCAGATGCTCCCAGGAACATCTGCAAGAAAACACCTCCAAGCAGAAGAACCCTGTCCAAAGGATTAGAATCAGCAGCAGCAACATAGTACACACAGCTGGAATGACAAAGCTGAAGGTAAAGAGCTCAAAGAAAGGTCCAAATGTTTGCATAAAAGAATCAGTCAGAGGAGGATCTCGAGACCCTTTTTCTAACCTTCCAAAGAACAAATGAGCTCTAGTGAGCATGAGAGAATGATGGAAGAAGAGCTCCACAGAGGCCAGAAAGAGAGTCCAGAGGACACAGGCAAGTTATTTGTGAAAGCCGGAATGTCAAAAATTGTAACAATCCAGCACGGAGGGTGTTGGCAAGGCTTCAGTGATGGGTCACATCTCATCAGACACCAAAGGACACACTCTGGGGAGAAGCCCTATGTTTGCAGGGAGTGTGGGTGAGGCTTTCTTCAAAAGTCACATCTCATCACACACCAAAGGACACACTCAGGGGAGAAGCCCTATGTTTGCAGGGAGTGTGGGCGAGGCTTTACACAGAGGTCATATCTCATCGCACACCAGAGGACACAGTATGGGAAGAAGCCCTGTGTTTGTAGGTGAAGTGAATGAATCATTACCATTAAATCACATGTCAATAGCCCTAAGAAGTCTATGGAACCTGACTCCCCAAGATGGTAATTAGTACAGAAGGAACTGGTTAAACAAACCCTGTAGTTTCATGACAAGAGATGAGATGAACAAACAGTTCCATGAGTAATATGGGGATATCAGCACCAATCTCTTTCGTGGTTTCTTTATGTCCTTTTCTAAAAAGTTTTGTATCCATACAAATATGAAGCCCATGTCCCTCATTCCCCCATTACTGAAAGCAGAGAGTTCGGGAAGAGCCACAAAGACCTCACACTCACAGCCACAGAAATTCAACTCCTATAAATGGGTAAGTCCGGAGTCAGTGTACTTTGGTTACTGCCCAGAGAGAGGGATTTGAGACCTACCACCAGGGAAGGGAATTCCCCAGACCCCTGGGAAGGGCCTTTTTCTCCTAAGAGACTCCCTACCCTCCTCCCTTGGCTTCTCTTGGCTCTTCTCCCAGTTTCCTACAACCTCTGGAGCCTCAGAGGTGAACTGCAGGGAGGGATGTGTGCCTGTGCACAGACATGAGCCTGACTCAGTCTGGGCACCTGGCCTTCCTCACTCACCTTGCTGCCCCTTCAGGGTCAGCATTTCCTGGTGCACAGCATACAGATTCCCCATCACTCTCTGGAGAGTTTCTCCTGTGACAGGTGCACCCAATCTGCATATGGCATTCATGAAGCCCGCAACACAGCTGCTTCTGTAACGCACTTTTCTTGTTCCTGGGCCCCACAGGGCTTAATACAACACTGACACCATCTTGAAATTAGTACTTACTGTATCTTTAAACTTCTGTTTGTGAGGTCAAGCCTGATGGGATAATGGACATGCACAATGCTGGTCATTCCTGGCCGCCCATTCCCAGATAATGTCCACAATGACCCAGGAGGACAAAATTCCAGTGGGCCCAATGGTGGGAGTCCAGCGAGACTCAAGATGAGAACAGGGTAAACATCTGCATAAGCATAAGGAAGGGTGCTAACAGCTACCAAAGGTTGCACTTTTCTTAGAACCCCGGCTGAGTTCAATACAGAGAGATGGCAATTAGCGAGGACCCCATCATACCCTCTCCTGCATGAGGGACACAGCCTAAGCATGACCCACCCTGTTCCTGCTGGAGTGGGTTCACCAAAGGGGGACACCTACCCTCATAACCTGGATGAGTTTTCTGTCCTCCCAGTACCAGGCTTATGAAGAAGAGTGTCTACATAAAATATGTGGATTCCAATAATAAATATGCACTATTATTTCCTTTTATGCTTTTTTAAAGGGAGGTGTATTTTTTGGGCTTTGTTTCCCTTCCCTGTTTCTCCCCCACTACCACAGCCCAGAAAGAACTCCATAAACTCAGTATTCTGTGGCTTTCAGCATGGGCCATGGGACAGGGGCAGAGTCCTGGTGTAATGCTGGCAGAGGGGCTGGCATTGAATACAGTGGGAAGGGGAACCCACAGATTGCCACATGATGCTCACCCCCCCCAACACCAGGACAGACCCTGGAGGGCTCCCAGAAGGCTTAGTGATTCAAGATGAGTAGAGAGGTCTGTTGCCTCTCCCTCCCCCTCAGCAGCAAACCACATTCTTAGTGTAGCTGCCAGCCTCCAAGGTACCCCCCAAATGCACATGCCCTTGTACAGTCCTTCCACATAACCAAGCTGATCTGTGTTGTGAAAATGATGTGTGGCTCTCAAAGCAAAGTCAGAAAGAGAGACTTGTTTTGGCCTCGCTTGCATAGTTCACAGAATCTCAGACCACCTTGTGCAGGGAGCTGGGTGTTCACACACACACATGCACACACACGCGCGCGCACACACACACACCCCTTGCTCACCTGCAGTGGCTGGCAACCACCATCCTTGTTTTGAAGCGGTGGCTCCAAGAAGTGATGCAGCCTGACATCTGGTGGATTCTGAGCCTCTTACCCCTGCCCAGAAGCTGGTTGTTTAATGGAGAGGATGGTCCTTCTAGGTGGGTGCCTCAGGGGCTCCTCATCTGCTCTCTGGGTGGCCCTGGGTGGATGAGCCCAACCTGCTTCTGATCCCCAGAGCAGAGCACTGTGTGTCTGTCTGCAGGGCGTGCCCATGTGCAGACTGATGGTTCAAGGTCATGGCCTCCAAGGTGACAAGTTAAATTCTGCAGTGACAGCTGGACTCACACTGACAGCAACAGCCACCCTCCCGTCTCCAACCTGAGTGTGTCCAGCAGGGGTCAGCACACACCCTGTGAATTGTGTTCACTGGTGGCTTGTGTGTCACTGTTGAGCTGCAGTGTTGCCTGGGCCTGTGGTCCTCAGCCAGGTGGCTCATTAGAACCCTCTGGGCCTCATTGAGACACACCAACCAACTCTCTGTCCCAGGGTAGGGACAGCCATCTCTGGCCTGGGCACTGACTCAAACGGGGAGACAAGTGAAGCAGGCAGAGTCCATGACACAATCTGGATGTGGCTGCTCTGGGGTCAGGGGAGGGACTCTGACTTCAACCACTAATTCCCATCACACTGGCATCAGGGATAGGCACATGCATCCTTCCTGTGACGGTCCAGCCACCGTGACACGTAAGCCTCCCTGTGGCCGGTGCTTGTCCAGACAGCAGCAGACCAGCCAAGTTCTCAGATCTCTGCTCAGGGCCTTGGCTAACCAAGAAGAACTATCAGTTCCAGGTTACAGAACAGCATGTGCTGCATGTTTTACCTACATGGTCTCAAGTCTATGAGGCAGAAACACCTTCAGCCACATGCCCAGAAATGTCAGCAAGACGGTTCAAGAGCACAGCTGCACTAAGGCTCTGGCACACAGTCCAGGCCCAGAGGCCCAGCTGCCAGGCAGCTCAGCAGCAGCACCAGGCACACAGCTTCAGCTGTCTTTCTGCTCTGTCTTCCTGGGCCTGTGCTTTGTCCTCCTGGTAGCGAGGGATTCCTGCACTTCTATCATCACACTCGTCCAGTCCCAGAGACAGGGAGCAAGGAGGGCGGGAGTCAGTTTCTTTTGAACTGGGAGGCCACTACTGCTAGGCTTGTTACAGTTGGGAAGCCCTCCCCACTCTGGAGGAAGCCATACTGTGTGGCCTTTGATCCCAAGACAGAGATGCCAGGACACAGACAGAGAATGGCAGGGTTTTGTGCCCTGATTCCCAGCAACAGACATGTGAAGGCACGTCAGGACACTACTCTCTCACCTACATGGTCCCGAGCTGTAAACCCAGCACTGCCCCCAAGGTGACGGGTGGATGTCAGGATCTCATCGGGGTATTCCAACTGGACTCCACTTAAGATTGCACAGGCCTGGCTCAGGATGGAGAAATTTGCTCCCCTTGGAAACAGTCAGAGGGGCTGTGATAAGGAGGTGGTGGTGGTAGGGGGGACTGGCAGCAGAGGACACTCCAGGCCTGACTTCTGGCTCCACTCCAAGCCCTGCAGGGCTGACAGCCAGACTCAGGGCCTGAGCATCTGCAGTCTTGGCACAGCCTCTCGGCCACTACCGCCGCCTCCTCCTGCCAGTGGTGCACCTGGAACCAGGGCTATGAGGTGTTTGGCCCCTGCTGGCAGGATCGGTGCTCCTTGTCTGACTGGACTCTGGGTCTTGGGATGGGATGAAGCTGACTGTCAGCCAGGAGCCTGTAGGAGCCGCCCAGCCCCTGACCCCGGGCTCCCAGCCCTACCTCTGCCAATGCCCCTGACTGTGGTTTGTCTCTGCCAAGCATCTTACTTGGGTGTATTGGTATTTTGTTGGGTTTTTTTTCTTTGTAAGTATAATTTGTATAACTCTAAGGCAGGAGATGGTCAGGAAGGAGGCAACTCTGGAGGTGCCCCAGGGCTGAGATAAAGGACATCCAGACAGGACAGAGACCCTGTTCTAGGACTGGTTGTTCCTGCTTTCTGGAAAAGTGCTGAGTCATGGTGACTCATGAATGCTCCTGCACAGAAGATGCTACAAGACCCCTGCTTTGTTATAATAGCATTATAATAAATCAGCACTGTGGGACCTCCTTCTCCAGTGGCCAATTAAGGAAAATCATGGGAGACCACATGCACAGTAACTTTAAAATAATACAACTATTTGTACATGCATAATAAAAGCCCACCAAAACTAGCCAGGAAGGATCCGCCCTATAAGAACCGAATCCCTCTGGCCCCTGAGGTCAATCTCTGCTCAGAGTTGGCCCACTCCCATGTTCTGTGGAATGTATTATTGTTTAATAAATCTATTCTCTCTCTCTCTGCCTGCTATAACTCTCTGTGTTCAGTTCAATTTTTTGTCCGCAATCACCAAGAACCTGGTTACCTATGCCCACCTATGACAACTCTAAATGCCCGTGGTTATATTTTTGAACTAGAAAGAGGAAAAAAAACAATAACACAAATCGTAAAAGTTAACCATATTGTACTATAAAGCAAGTTCCAAAAAATTTCAATTCAATAAAATGATATCAGGTATGTTATTTGCTCTCATTGCTAATAATCTAGAAATCAGAAACAGAAAGTAACTAGAAAGTCCTTTTATTTGTATAAAATACTCTTCTAAATAACCTCCCAAAACAAATCACAGTTGGAGTTAGAAGTAGCTTAAACTGGGTGATAATAAAAATACTGCATACCAAAGTCAGATTACTCAGGTTCCACAAACGGTCAAGGTCAGTGGTTCTCAAGCACAAGTGATTTTGCCCCCAGGGGGACATAAGGTAAATCAGGGATACATTTCAGATTGTTGTGAGGGTGCAGGTGAAGGAGGGTATAACTGGCTAGCAGTGAATAGAGGTAATGGATGCTAACAAGCACCTACAATATAGAAAAAAAAAAGGAGAAAGAATTATTGGCCAAAAAGATCCACAGTACTATTACTGGAAAGACCTAAGTTAGGGGAGTTAGGGGGCTTCCCCTCCTCAGTTCTTGTCCTGCTCAAAAGAATGGATTCAGGCAAGGGACAACAAGCACAGTGAAAATGAGGTAGCAGGTTTATTTGTGAAACGCACTTGACAGGAACCTGCAAGCCTGCACCCAGCTAGTCTGAGTGCCCCACCTGCTGGGGTTTCAGGGCTTCCATGTTTGCAGCAAGCCTCCAGGCTTCCCCTCTGCAGCCCTTCTCCCAGCCCTTCTCCCGACCTTGGGATTAACATGCAGTTTCAAAGTCTTCCTTTCCCAAATAGAGAAAATGGTGCGTAGGATTTCAAAGGCTCCCCTCCAGCTGCTGGTGCACTCATCCTGGTCTCTCTTGTGACCTTGGAACCTCTGAAAACCTTACCTGACCCTTCTTAGGACTGCTGAATTACTGGGTGGAACACGTCCCCCTCTCACCATCACCTTGGTTTGCTACCTCTGCTGCTTAGCAGTGCTGAGAATGAGAAGCCCTGCTCTGCGTGGAACTCAATGAAGAGTCCAGGAGAATGGAAACCACACATCACTTTACTCCCTAGATCTGAAACAATGACTCTTTGCACAGGCAGCATACAAACTGAGACCTAATGGCTTGGCCGAAAGGTTCCTTTGCTTTTTACTCTGAGATGCTATGACAGGCACACTTTTCATCTCCCCTCAAACACGGTGACTGAACAACATTAACACCATTTTTTTTCCACTGCCCTCTGCAAACTTTCAGGTAATTTCACCATTCCATGGTCCCATAACTTTATCTTTTGGAGCAGAGAACTATTCCAGGTGCCTTCTGCAGTCTTCCAGGGAATGGAAATTTCTCCACACTCAGAGAAATTCGGAATACTGAACTACATGGCTATGTGAGGTGCAGGTCTGGTGAGCACTGTGGATGAATCACAACTGTGCAGCCAGGCTGGATCTTTTTCCCCTGGTCACCAAACAGAAACGTGTGCTCTCACCTTATCCTGTCTTCTGCTGACAAATTCCAGACTCTTTCCCTCAGGCAGTGCTTTCAAGTTGGTCTGACAGGGAGCAGTACTTGCTGGGAGTAACCCACTGGGGTTTCACAGGGAGCTCCTTCTGCAGGACTCCTCCCCCAATCCACAACACGCACATCACTGTGTTGGATGAGGAACGTGCTTTGGAGAGGGCTGGTGGTGGTTCCTTTGCTGGCCCTCAATCTCCTGTTCCACATTATTCTAAAATGTCAACAGTTCATCCTCCCCTCACAACTTATTTTGAAAATGCAATGTTTTCCTTACGTTTCAGTAAAGAACCACATGTGGATATGCGGTCAAGATGGGTGTCCCTGTCCACCTGCTTAACTTCAGTGGAACCCAAACGTCAGGGCAACTAACCTAACTGCGCTGGTGCAAATGATATTCAATGCGTGATTAGGATACTTGGAATATGTTGCCTGTCTCCAGCGAGCCATAGCATGGTCTGTCTTCAGTTAACATCTGCCCTCGATGCTCTCCACTGCAACTGGTCTGCCAGACCTGTGGGGCAACTGCACGCCAGAAATCTCTGGAATTAAACTTGAAAATACATTTGTGACACATTCCATCACTCACAGCAATGTCGCCATACATGCCACGAATCTTTCTTTGCCTTACAGTTGCACTTTGTCATTTTCTTGAAATGACAAAGCCTAAGGGGCTGAAAATGTTGCTTATGTTCTTCCATCTTCAGTGTGAAAATGGCCACACACACATTCTGCAGTTGTGATGAGATATTTTTAATGCAAGGTGGTATGACAGCTGTCACAATGCAGTCTAACAAAATGGTTTTGAATGACATAAAGGCAAGTATGTGAGACCAGAGACAGGTGATGGGGTGGGGGGGTGGGGGTGGGAGAGAGTAGGGGCTAAACTGACATTTTTACCAGCCCCATTTAAAGCAAGTTTCAACTAGCATCACAGCCTCAAAATTCTATACAATATGTTTTTTGCCCTCACACCACTTAAGCTAGCATTCACTGAGAATGGATGAGTAGAAAGTTCTGTGGTTTGGAACTTCTGAAATAAACTCCTACAGAACCTCTGAAATAAACTGCCGTTGGAATTACAAAATAACTGGACCTGAGTGAGGGTAAAGGTGCTTCGTAACAAAACTTGAGAAAGAAATCTTCACCCTTGAATGCACCCTTATGGAAGAATTTAGGAAAGGCTTAGAAACAGAAGCTGGAAATGCACATGTTTTGCACCCATACGAGGAACCTAAAATAGTAGACGAACTCCAGACAAAGTGGAGAAACAAGCCAAGAGACATGTCCAAAGGGCACGTACATACTATGATGGCACTTATATTTTATTTTGCTTTTGTGCATCTATTCTGGCAGCATTATGTGTAAGTCTGACCTCTGCATTGTTTTAGGAAGCTGCAACAGACAAAGCAAATTGCAAACAACTTGCAGGGGCACTCAGCACTTGCAAAAGCCTGCCTCTATTATGCTACAAAGCCAGTTCCAAGAAACGTCACATAAAACACGCTTATTCCTCCACTGGCCACTACCTTGGAGGCCAGTCACAAGGTAACTGTATAGTCCTGACATTTAGACGTTTTCGAATGCATTTGTAAATTCCACTCCCATCAAAAGTCGTTGATACTTCCCTGAAATCAACCATTTTTTCTGTGGACCTAAACTAACATGTCATTCCTGAAAATGGCCACGAAGATGGCAGCAAAGACTGACACTTGGAACACATGCTTTACTACGGGCTTGGCCACAAGGTTCCTTTGGGTTTTCCAGTTAAGATGCAATGACAGACACACTTTTCATTTTCCTCAACAATGTGACTGGACAGCGGTTTCACCATTTAGTTCCACTGTCCTCTGCTATCTTTCGGCCAACTTCATTCCATCTGCCCACAACATTGTTATCTTTTGGGGCACAGAACTCTTCCAGGTGCCTTTTGCAGTCTTCCACAGACTGGAAATTCTTCTCCACTAAGAGAATTTAGGAGAGGCTGCTGAAATACCTGGCAGTCCAAGGATACAACATCTTATGAGTACCGCAGATGAATAGGAACTGCCCAGCCAGGCTGGAACTGTTTTTCCCTGATCACCAAAGAGAAACGTGCTCTCTTGCCTTTTTCTGATGGAAGATTACACGTCTTCTGCTGACAAATTCAGGACTCTTTCCCTGAGGCCGTGAGTTCTGTTGGTCCAATGGGGAGCAGTACTTTGGAAGTAACTGCCTGGTTTCCAGCAAGGAGCTCCTAGTATAGGACTCCCTAGTGATCCCACCATGTCCACAACATCGCCTACTTTGGGTGCAGACCACACTTTGGAGTGGCTGCTGGTGGTTCCCTTCCTGTGCCCACAACCTCTCCCGATCCCCATTAGTGTCACATATCAACGATTCATCCCCCTGTCCACAGTTTGTTGTGGAAATACAACATTTTCCTTGTATGTCAGCAGACAATCTGATGTGGAAATGTGGTCAGGCAGGGATCCTTCCTCCCCCCTTAACTTCTGTGAACCCAAACATCAAAGCCATTAATGCAACCATACTGGTGGAAATGATTTTCCATGCTTGATTTGGGTTTTTTGAGTATGTCGCTTGTCTCCCGCGTGGCATAATAGGTTCTGTCCTTGATGAATGTCTGGAATGGATGGCTATTGACTATGACTGGTCCATCTAACAGGTGGGGAGCCCTCACGCAAGAACTCTCCAATGACAAACTTCACAAACCACTTCTGTCACGTTCAATCCATCACACCACCTTCTTCTATGTGCCACAAATCTTGTACTCCATGTAACTGGCATTTTAACCCTCTTGATATGCCACAGTGTAATGTGCTGAAAATATTACTTCTATTCATCCATCTTCAATATGAAAATGGCCACACACTCAACAGTCCTGATGAGTTTTTCTTAAACACATGCTCATATGACAGTTTAATCAAAGGGTTTCAAATAAAGTTAAAGACAAACATGTGAACCAGAGTCACATGATAGCGGAGTGAGGGTGGGGGTGGTGAGGGACTGAACTGACTTTTTGGTCAACTCGGTATAAAGCAGGCTGCAACCAGCATGGCGGCATTGAAATCATACACAGTGAGTTTTCTGCTCTCATAGCACTTAAGCTGGAATTCACTGAAAGTGGGTGACTGGAAAGTTCTGTTGTTTGGTATTTATGAAACAGACATCTAAATAATCTCCAAAATGAACCACCACTTGAGATACAAGATAACTTTAACTGAAATATGCTTAACATACTACAACCACAACTTGGGAAAGTAATTTTCACCCATAAATGCAAATGTTAGAAACAGGAACTGGAAATGCACCAGTTTTGCACCCCTATGAGGAAACTAAAGGACGTCAAGACAGAGAAGAGAAAGAGACCTCAACACACGTCCCTAACGGTACATACATAAAACGATGACACTTTTATTTTATTTATGTTTTTATTTTGTATTTTACACCGTGGTAGAGAATACTGAATAAACTTTACTTTTCTCATTGTTTGAGGAAAATGCAGGAGGCAAATCAAGTTACAAGTGATTTTCAGGCACGCCTGCCACTTGTCAAAGCCTGACTGTATTACTCTACAAAGCCGGTTCCTGGACATGTCACATGGAACGCGTTCGTCGCTCCCTTTTCCCTTAATCTGCAAACCAGTCACAAGGTAACTGGACAGTGCTGACATTTAGACATTTTCTAATGCATTTGTAAACACCACTGCCATCCAAATTCACTGATATTCTACTGGAATCAAACGCTTTTCCTGCTGACTGAACTGAGGTGTCATTCCCCAAAATGACCACGAGATGGCAGAAGAGACCGACAGTTGGAAACGCTCTTACTATTGCTTCATAGAAAGGTTCCTTCACTCTTTACCCATACCATGAACCTACTATGCAATCGAGGCAAAGTTGGGGAATCAAGCCCGTAAACATGTCTGGAGGGGCACATACATAAAATGAGAGTACTTGTATTTCACTTTACTCTCTTTTAACTCTTGGTGGATAACTTTAAGTAGATACTACATCCGTGTTGTTTAAGGAAGCTGCAAAAAAGCAAATTACAATTTTCAAGCACACCTGGAACTTATAGAAACCCGACTCTATTGCAATACACAGCCATATCCAAGAAATGTCACTAAAATATGCTAATTGCTCTCCTGGCCATTAATCTGGAAACTAGTGACAAGGTAACTGGACAGCCCTGACATTTAGATGTTTCTGAAAGCACTTGTAAAAACCCCTGCCATTAAAAGTCATTAATATTCCACTGGAATCAATCACTCTTCCTGCTGACCTGTACTGAGGTGTCATTCCCCTAAACGGCCACGACATGGCAGCAGAAACGGACACTTGGAACACACATCATACTATTGGCTTGCTTTTTTGTTTGCTTTTTTAATGTCAGGTGGCATGACAGGCACACTTTTCGTTTTCCAACAATGTGACTGGACAACGTAGTCACCATTTTGTTCCACTGCCCTCTGCCACTTTTCAAGCCACTTCACCATTCCTTCATTCCACAACATTATCTTTCAGAACAGAGACTCTTCCAGGTGCCTCCTGAAGTTTTCCAGGGAATGGAAATTTCTCTCCGTTAAGAGAAATTCAGAAAGGACCACAAGAAGGTGAAAGCTCTGGCGAGCACTGCGGCTGAACCATGACTGTGCAGCCAGGCTGGCACCGATTTTCCCTGGCCACCAAAGAGAAACGTGTGCTCTCCTGCCTTGTCCTGAAGCTTCCCCATCTTCTGCTGACCAATTCTGAATGCTTTCCCTCCAGCGGCTTTCAGTGGGTCTGACGGGGATCAGTATTTGTTGGCAGTTATCTGCTCATTTTCCACAAGGAGCTCCTGCTGCAGGACTCCCTCGGGAATCTACCACATCCGCAACATCACCTCCTTTGGAGGACGACCACAACACTTCTATGATGCGCAGTCCGTTGTCGTCCACTAGCTAGTTAAACACTACATGGCAGCAGAGAAACACGTCTTCTGGCAACTTTCTCTTAGGTGCTGTTCTCAGGGTGCACAGGAAGTAGCAGAGCTTCTCCTGGTGGCCTCCACTCCACTTGTATTCCCAAGGTGCACACCGGCAACAGAGAAGAGCGTTTCCTGCTTACTTCCACTCAGGTGCTATTCTCAAGGTGCACACGAGAGGGCAGCACCTTCTCGATGCTTTCCCTAATAACATCCACTGAAGTCTATGTACATCGACTGAACAGCAAATTCCTAAAATTCCCACGAGGTGGCAGCAAAGACCACATTTTCCTGGTTTAAAGGCCCTGCCTACTCTGTATTAAAAAGAGAATCCAAAAAGAGAGAGAGAGAATCCAGACTTGCTAATAAGGTCAGTTTGATTCGATTCCTACTTTAAGCACATCACGTGCTTCGTCTTACCTGTTGCCCTCATTTGCTAGATGAGGCAGGAACACTTGTCATCTGCACCTTACAGGTATTTACACTGAAGACTCATTCTAACACAGTTCAAAGTCCAGGGCCCAGGCCTAAATGGGCCAGCAGGCTCACACAGTGCCTGAGCAGATTCAGTAATCCAACAGTCCTTGCAGCTTCGGGTCAAATCTCAGTTGTTCTATTTGAAGAAAACCTGCATATAACCTAGTGGTCCAGACTGGCACGTACTCACCCCACCAGTGTTTGGGGTGGGACATGGGCAGGCAGCTGGGAAGGGGGCAGGCGGAGAGGAGGAGGTGGTTGGGCCTTCACAGGAGCACAACCAGCACCAGAGTCCTGTAACAGTGACTTGCCCACTTCTGCTCCCTGCCTGTCCCCCCACTGCTTAAAATCTGATCTTTTGTCTACGTTCCCTTCCTCTGAGGCCTCACCTGGCACTAGCTTCCTAGAGGCTCAGAATGAAGTCCAGGGTGACAGTTATCTTACTGGGGAAGAGCCTGAGTCACAGACAGGGGCAGAGCTGACTCCTGGCTCCGTCACCCACCAGCTGTGTGACTTCAGGCAAATGAACGTCAACTCAGTCTCCTCCTCTGCCAGACGGGGTGACCGCCCCTCTCAGGGTGGCCGGGAGGGTTCAGTGATGTGGAATGTTCGGTCTTGCCCTACATGTGGTCAGCCTCACTCTCCCTCCCTCTTCCCATCTGTGTTCCTTCTTACCTTCTCTGGGCCGAATAAATCAAGAGTCTAGCAAACAGTCTCCTCTCAGCAGAATGAGCTCTCATGCTGGTGTCCAGACGGCCCAGCTCCCCCTGGGCACTCACTCCCTCCTGCACCCATCTGGCTTCCTCCTCAGGGCGGCACCGACCACAGTGTCTCTCTGGTCCCCACACCCCTGCTCTGCAAATGCACAGACCCCTCAGCTCAGGCCAGCACCACCTCGCACCTGTCTTCTGACTTCTCCCTCTGCTTCTTGTCCCCGGCTCATCCAATCCAACCTCCACATTGAGGCCAGCTTGACCTTTCTAAGTCAGGGATCTAATCCCGTCACTCCCCACGCATAAGACACTGTTACTCCTGAGAGATCACTGAAATCACTCATAACTCAGTCCACAGCCTGGTTTTTAAATGATCTTGCTGGTGTCGGTGATGCAGAGAAAGTGGTCTGAACCAAGAAAGCATGCGTTCTGATAGAAGACATGCAAAATGCAGTGTAGCTACAACAGTGTTATTACTCTGACGTGGGCATTTTAATATAAATTCAATATGCTGCGTTATTTTCCCAGTCTGCCGTCACAGAGTCACACAAACTAGGTGGTTTCAGATGGCAGCGTGATTTAATGTCTCGCTGTTCCAGGGCCGGAAGTTCAAAACGCAGGTGTGGGCAGGGCCGCCGACCCCTGAGAGGGTTTCTAGCTTCTGGTGGTTTGCTGGCGTCCCGGGGGCTCCCTGGGCTGCCCTGCAGCCCTCCAGTCTGTGCCTGAGAGCCACACGGCATTCCCCTGCACGCCTGCATCTTCTGCTTTTCTCCCGAGTTCTCGGGATTGGATTAGGGCTCATCCTAAGTGAGCAGAGCCACATCTTCACTCACTTACACCTGCAGAGCCTCATTTCAAATAAGGTCACATTAATAGGAACAGGGGTTAGGGGTTCAACATGTTTTTTGGGGGTGTACAATTTAGCCCATAGCAACATTACAGTGTAATCACTCCTGTCAAGTTGTAACAATTCTTTATTACAGCTGCTTGCTGTGCGGTGGTGAGCCTACAACACAAGTATGTATTTGTTCTGTCTTGTCCCAAGTCCCTACGTGAGGCACGCTGCAGTCATGATGACTGCTAACTGAGGTTGTTATGGATCCATGTTTCCGTTTCTCTGATTTCGATCGGAGTGTGCATAGCACACGTCTCCAGCAATAGGAGGAACTGACCGCCCCCCTTACTTGGCATTAAGATCCAATGAAGGCTTGTGCCCCACACACACCTTTGTCACACTTCACAAGCCTAACACATAGATTGCATGACTGTAAAACCCAGCTAGCATGCAGTGCTGGGAAAGAAGACCCTTACATCCTTCTACTTCCCTGGTGGAGTCAGGATTCTGGAGCCCAGCTTCCTCTCCCCGGTCTAGAACTCACTCTGACAGCAAGCTCACTCCCAGGCACCGGTTCTGCAGGCAGCACCACCACTGTTCTGGTCTCAGGGGTCAGGAGCTTCAGCACACGTTGGAAGGGGTGTCGCGTTGGGCACGCAGCATTGTGTCCCGCAGCAGAGCGACAGAGGCTGCAGGCACGCAGCTGCCTCCTGGGAGAGGCAGGATGGCCCCTGGAGGACACCGTGGTTCTGCTGAACCAGACAACCAGCACATGGATGGGAGAGTCAGAGCCTGCCAGGTGAAAGGTCACGGCTGCCGGTCCCCGGTGCGGTCCCCCATGCGGTGCTGTCACATTCAGCTGCTACCAAGCAGAGTGTGGCCGTGGAAATGGAGAAATGCTTCAGGGAAGGAAGCACACACAACAGAACCCTTAGAATAAGCACATGCCTGTGTGTTACTAATGTGCTTAAATGTATGCCCGTCTTAGAAAGGATGGTCCTTGAAGACGGCCAGTCGTCACCCGAAAGGAAAGGAAAAATCACTCTTCACTCTGGCTTTTCTCCCTACCCCACCCCCCAAGGCAGAAGCCCCGGTGTCCACTCGAGGCTCTGGCTGCCTCCTGTGGCTCGGGGCCCTGCTGCTGCTAGTCTGGGGGCGCCGGAAGGCGTCCCGGCCGGCCTAGGGGCAGCACCACCAGGTGCGGAAAGAAAAAGGATGGCTGAGCCTCTAGGACGGAGCCACCCCACAGGGGCTGATGGAGGGTATTTTCTCAGGAGTGGGGAGCGGCTCACAGATTTCTGGCATGCCCCCACCCACCCCCCAAATCTGTGTCACATTGTCCAGGCAGCTGCTCTCCTGAGGCCTGCTGGCCCAGGGCCAAGTCCCAGCCCCCCCGCCGTCTCTGGCTCCCGATCGGCTGCTCCCCCACAGTCAGAGCTCAGTGGAAAGGGGAAGCTGCCAGATTCCTCTGGTTATTTCAGCCATTCGGGCAACGAGTGTTTTTCAAGTGTGTCTCAAGGAGAGAGGTGTCACTGCCAGAGGCCCACCGGTTCATTTCTTCTGGGTCCTGTGCCATCTTCTTCAGCATGGCACTGGGCACAGGAGAGCAGACGGCATTCCTATCATTCCTAACACCGCCCTGCACGTGTGTGAGGCCTCAGGAGTGGAGGACGGCCCCCTTCCTTGCCATTCCCAGCTGTCGTCCAGGCCACTAGTAAGTGGTATGGCCGAGCCCCCAGGAGCCCAGGCGTGGTCAAGGATGCCCTCCCAGTTCTGCACCCCCACTATCTCCTTATTCCTTGGAGACCACAAGCCAAGAAGGGACACTGAGGGCCCACCTGTAGGGGAGGTGTCTGGAGGACAGGGCAGAGGACCCGGTGCCCCGACCCCTCCCTCACGAGGCCTATCTCCCAGCTTCCTCAGCAGAGCAGCGATGGCACTGAGGCCGGACCACAGGCGGGGGCTCTTCCCCAACCCCTCTGGCACCCAGTCTGAGTCCATGGGGACGGTCAGGCCTCTGAGGGGGTGGGGCCTCTGCCCTGTCCACTTCCCAGCCAGTGCTCAGTCTCCAGTGTGGCCCATCTGAGGCCACAGCCACGTCCTGGGCCACCTCCAGGGCCCAACTGGGACCCCGTCCTTCAGCCCGGCCCACTGACAGCGAACTTGGCCTCTGAGGGCCCCAGGGCGGGGCTGGGAGCTACACACCTGGGACCACAGAGCACAGTGGAGCACCACCCACCACGTTCCTCCCACCAGACTCAAGGGGACTTGGTGCGAAGGAACGTACACTGGGCCTCTACCTCTGCCTCTCCGGGTGGCCCTGGACAAGGGACCTTGCACTCCGTGTCCCCGGTGTCCCACTGCCCAGTAGAGAGGCCGGACTAGATGGCCCACTAACCACGGGCAACCACCAGCCACAGGATGTCCTGTCCCAGAAGAAAAGGACAGCGAGGGAGGCCGGCACTCCCTCCGCCTTCAGTGAGCCCCTCGGGGGCCGCAGTCCTCTTCGGCGGGAGAAACCGGGGGCTTGCTCCGTCCCACCTGCCCTGCTCCCTCCCCATCGTGGGGAGAGCATCCAGGGAGTCCCCGCAGTGACTCGGAGCCCCTGGCCTGCAGAAGGCTTCCAGACCTCTGCGCCCCGGCCCCAGGACAGACCCCCAGGGCCCCAGGCCCCAGATGTGTGGAGACGGGCTGTTTCTACCCCCTGGTCCAGCGGGGGCAGCCACTTCCCACTAAGGGAGGGCTGCAGGCCGTGGCACAGACCGGGGTCTGGGCTCTGCTTACTTGCTATGTTCAGGTTCAGGCCGTTTTTCTGGGTCTTAGTTTCCTCCCTTATAAAAGATTTAGCTTTTAGAGTTCTTATGAAGATTAACCTGTGATCCAAGATCACATAAGCCATCAGCGATGAAAAAAACAAAGAACCCGGACATGGCAAAGGAAAGAGAAATACTCTCCTGGTGGGTGGCAGCCGGGCGAGGGCTGCAGCAGATGGGGCATCAGCACTGAGACTGGGCCTGGAACGCCTTCCTTACACTTGGGCAGCGCGTGACCCCGGCAAGGACAGACAGCCGGGATGCCCAGGGCACGTCCACGCTGGGCCCAGCGTGGGGTCACCATAGGCCGAAAGAGAGGCTGTGCTGGACAGAGCAGTTCGTACACTGAGCACAGCCACAGCGGGTGAGCCCCGTGGGCACTGAGACCCCAGGCAGCAAGCGACCTGTGCGGCCCAGTCCACTGTCCTGGGCGCCGAGGAAAGGAGGGCGGTGGTCAGTGGGACCCTCGCCTGCAGTCACAGAGGCTGACCTCCTCTGTCCCTGAGAAGCTCAGGGGACAGCTTTCTCCCCTTCATCCCAGCCCTGTGGCATGCGGCTGACCGACACACAGGACTTCTCAACAGCAGGAAATGAAGCAACCTTTGCTGAGACAGCAACCGTCTCGATGGGGGCAAGTCCAGGCCACGGTCTCCTCACTATCAAGTGACTCTTGTTTAGAAACAGTTCTGTTCCTCAGGGTGCCGGCCTGCGAGGAGACCCAGGGCCTGGGGTGGGGACGAGGGAAGAGCGAGGGTCCTGTGGAGGCAGGGGAAACGGATGTCGGGTTCAAGGGCACTCGGGAGTCTCAGCGAAGGGTGCCCGACCAGGAACAGTTCCCCAGCTCACACCTCTTCTCTCCACGTTGGCGTAAGAAACGTCCAAACACGCAAATAACGTCTGTAAAGATGTATTTGAGCCAAACTGACACAATCCCTGGGGAGCGAGACCTCAGGGAAGGGCGCTGCGACTGTCCTGTGTCGCATGCGCTCGGCGGGGACCAGACCGCGGGCGAGTTCACAGGGTCACGGGCTTTCTGGAGGGTGGTTGTGCTTGTTCCTCCTTCTCCTCCTCCTGCTTCTGGTCATGGACTGTCACACACGTGCACACGCAATGTCCAGGTGCACACGCACAGGCCCGGGGAGCAAGGCGCAGGGCTTGCTCGGGACAGAGAAAAGCCTTTCGGTAGAGAAGTTATCTGCCGGGAGCATGGCTGTCACCGCGGCCTGACCAGTCGGGAACCTGCAAGCACATCCCTCTGTGAAGTTACCTTCGATAAAACCCCCTTTCCGTCCACACCATCCTCCTGAGGCCCACAGGCCCTCCTGCCGCCTGGGCCACACCCACAGCTTGGGGACCTGAAACCACAGACTTGTCTTCCAGTCCCTTCCCCAGCACTCGGTGTGAGCGGGCTGTCACCTGTGGACTGCCCAGACAGCAGCTCACATCGGTCCTTTCGTCACAGGAAGTGACGCAAACACGAAGCTCACTGGCTCTGCCCCGAAGGAGTCCTTCGTCTCTGGTGTGCCAGAGCCCACAACACCGGCTGCCTCATTAGCTTGCAAGGAGCACGCAAACCTCGCTGCTGTAGACGGGAAAACGAACGGTGGGAGAGTGGAGAGGAAATGCGAGGACAGAGAGGGCTCGGGGCAGCG
Organism: Tonatia bakeri; assembly: GCA_004024845.1. Taxonomy (NCBI): domain Eukaryota; kingdom Metazoa; phylum Chordata; class Mammalia; order Chiroptera; family Phyllostomidae; genus Tonatia; species Tonatia bakeri. The sequence goes on along the minus strand of PVIA01002833.1, from coordinate 172,245 downwards.
GGGGGCACAGCGGGACAGGAGGCTGAGGGCTGCCGAGCCCTGGGACCACGGCCAACCCGGCCGAGGCCGGGGGTGGGCCACTTGTCCTTGAGATACCTTGGGGAGGCCTCGGAGCAACAAGGCTTGGGCCAGTCTGCGCCTGGAAGATAATTTCTGACAGAGGGAGAGAGTGAAAATAGGATGTGTTTCATTCACATCCTACACCCCCATGAAAATGTTTGCCCCTTTGCACCCCCTCTGTCAGAGACCAGAGGAAGCCCCCCTCTGTGTCCCTGGAGGGAGATGGCGCTATTGCTGACGGCCATTGTGCCAACCACCCCCCACAAACGGAGTCCAATGCCTTCAAGGGAGAAGTGCTGACACTTCAGGGTCCGTGGAGGGTGACTCTGGACGCTCAGCACAGGGTGCAGGTAGGAGGTGAGAGGGAGAGGCCATGCGCAGAGGTGCAGGGAACCTGCGGTGCCAACCTCGGGTGACGACCGCGGGGCACAGGGAAAATAAAGGCACTCTGTTGAGAAGCCCTCTGACCCAGTTCGGGCTTTTGCTGTTCTGAGCTTTTCATTCACTGCCTGTTAATTAATTTATAGCTGGCAGAGAATGGGGTTGCCCTGGGTCTTTGGCCAAACCGTGCGGAGCCTCGGTGAGAAGTTTCAGTCTCCGCCTGAGTGGTGAGGGGTCAGAGGGTTCTGCAGGGGGTGATTCATCCATCAGGCCTGGTTTTCAAAGCACCTGACAGAAGAGCAGAGGCTGTGGGAGTCACCAGGTGGCCCGCTCCTGGAGACCAGGGGCCACACTGAAGCCTCAGGCTGGCGACACACCCTCTCCTGCTCCTTCCAAGAGGCGTGTCAGAAATTCTTGGGAGTTTCCCACTCCAAGCTGACTCTTCCTTTAAATAATCGGCAGAGAGTGAAAGGCCTTCACTCTCAGGCCAAGCTGCGGGAAAAGGCTGAAAGAGAGCAGGCTCGCGGGGAGAGTAGGCCGGGCAGGGTGCTGCTGGACGTGGGGAGGGAGTGAGGAACAGCCTGCTCGGGCGCTGTGGGTTGCGCCACCCGACTGTGTCCCGCCACACCCTGGCCGAGGGCCTGGACTGGGAGCTGCCGCCCAAGTCCGGAAACTGGCTGGGAAGGCCGAGGAGGGGCTGGGTACTGCGGAAAGTCTTCGGAAGTGACACTCGGTCCATGGGGGGTCCCAGGGCGTCACCCTGATGGCTCAGCGAAGGCAGGTGCCTCCTGAAGACCTGGCCCAAGTTTTCACAACTCCTCAGGGTTTCCCAACCCTCCCCGGGGGCCCAGGGAGCTTCGCCACCACTGCCCAGTCTGGCGGTTCCTCCACTGGCAGCTCAGTTCCCATAAATGGGATGGTTTGGGGCGCAGGACGGTGCTGTGGGACAGGTATAAAAGGAAGTGTGGGGTGGGGAAGAGGCTCTGGCTGGGCGGCTGGGCACCACGAGCACAGGAGAGGCCACACCATGCCCGTCTCCACTGCATCCAGCACGGGCCTGAGGGCGGCTCACACAGGTCTCGGGGCTGGCCGCAGGTCTGGGCTTCAGACACCGGCTGATGGGCCCAGCTGCCCACAGAGCCACTGCACAGAGGGGCCTGGACCCGCTGGGGGGAGGGACAGACGGAGTCGAGGGAGAGGAAGCAGGGCAGGGAAGGGGAGGAGGCAGCTAGCCATTAAGCCCTGACTGTGGGGTGGGGGACGGCAGGAAGGGCAGCTGTAGCTGCAATGGTCTGACCCGGCTCTTCATCCCCCAGGCCTCGTGGTCCTGCTGATGCTCCCGAGCTGTAAGTGGCCCCTGGTGGGGGGCCTGTTGTGCTGAAGGAGGCCCGGCAGGGGGCCTCCAGGTTCTTCTGTGATTCATAAGGCTCAGAAATATTAACATTTGTTAAACGAAAGTGATAAGAATTTTCATGTTTACCTTGCTATTCTCTACTTTTCTGTATATTTGAAATTTTTCAAAATAAAAATCAGTCAAAGGCCAGGGTCCCATGGAGACCGGGGGAGACCCAGTGGCCGGTGGGTGAGCAGTGCCCAGGTTCTCCCTCAGAAAGGCAGGAAAGTCAGGAGGAGGGAGGGGAAGGACTCCTGGTCCCTGGACATGGTGCCCAGCTTGGGGGATGGGCCAGGGGCCCGGGATGCTGCTGTCCCGGGTGGCCTTCAAGTCAGGGGCACCCCCACAGGAAGGCAGGGGTCAGACTCAGGACCCACGACAGGCTGGGCAAGGCTTCCAAAGGCCAGGACCTCCGGGCACAGCCGCCCTGGGGCACTCCCTCCTCCCCTTCTCAGCCTCGGGGAAGCCTTCCCTGCACGTAGGGAGTCCTGGCCTTCTTCCTCCCCAGACCCGGAGCTCCCAAGGCTCCTGCACCACCGCTTCCATGCACAATTCCAGCTCTGCTCACGTGCCTGCCCGTGTGTTGGGCTCAGGGCTCAGCATCCAGAGGGCCCCTGGCAGGAGCCTGGCCCAGGCCCCACCTCACTTCCCCTGCAGGTGCTGCATCCACGCTGGCCTGCTACTACACCAGCTGGTCCCAGTATCGCCAGGGGGCCGGCAGCTGCTTCCCAGACGCCATCGACCCCTTCCTCTGCACCCACATCATCTACAGCTTTGCCAACATCAGCAACAACGAGATTGACACCTGGGAGTGGAACGATGTGACCCTGTATGACACGCTGAACACACTCAAAAACAGGTTGGGCTCAGGGCTGGCTGGGCGGGAGGCAGATGCGGGCGGGGGGGAGCTGCACCTCTGCTCCAGAGCACCCACCTCTGCGTGGAGAATCCGAGGCCTCAGCTGAAGTGGGAGCAGGTGGTGAGGGCAGTGCTGGGGGTGAGGGTGCGCCAGGAGCCTTCCTCCCCGGGCGTCTCTCCAGGGACGTGAGTGTCATGCACAGCTCCGTTTTTCCGCGTCCTGGCTTCCCTCTGGCCTCGTGGCACCTTCACCCACCCAGCCCTCCCGCCCCCTCGCACCCTGCAGGAACCCTGCCCTGAAGACCCTCTTGTCGGTTGGAGGGTGGAACTTCGGTTCTCACAGGTAGGACCCACTCCCCAGAGGGTGAAGGCGCAGGAGTGGGGAAGCACAGCTGTCCCCGCGTTCACGGAAGGAGGGTCTGGGCCCCGCCTGGTTAGGCCCAGCCTCGAGCCCAAGCAAGAAACTCAGCCAGAGTCACAGGGGCTTCACGAGCATCATGGCCACTGCCCGTAGGTCTCCTGGCTCCGTTCAAGACCCCTCACCCTGGCAGCAGAGGATTTCTGGCCATCCCATCTCTGCAACCTCTGGGGCCAGACAGAGGGGGAGACAAAGACTGGGAAACCCGGGGATGGAGGCCCTGGGAGGGTGGCCAGGAGCGGGTGCAGGGGAGCCAGGCTTACCATGGCAGTGGCGTGGCGGTGGGCGTGGTGGTGGGCATGGCCTCCAGAGCTCCGGTGTTCCTAGCGTGGCTCGCTGTCAGGCACCCTCCCGGCCCTTGTCCTAGGCGACCCTTACAGCGGCACTGAGATATTTATTGCGTGTGCCCCCACTTTGCAGACCAGATAACTGGGACTCAGGCTATAATCTGTGCAGAGGCCTGACCAGTAGGTGGCTGAGCGTGGCTTGGAAACCAGGAGCGTCAGGCTCAGAAGCACATTCTGACAAGGGTTGTTCCCGAGTCTGCTGGAGTGGGACGTGGGGCGAGGGCTCCCTGCTCCTCTCGCACGGAAGCCCCTCCAGAGGGCTGCCGCCCCCAGCATTTCAGCACTAAGCACTCCTCTGGGGTGATTTTCATCCCAGATTTTCCAAAATAGCCTCCAACACCCAGCATCGCAGGACATTCATCAGATCGGTGCCGCCGTTCCTGAGGACGCACGGCTTTGACGGGCTGGACCTCGCCTGGCTCTACCCCGGGCGGAGGGACAAGCGGCACCTCACCACTCTGGTCAAGGTGCTGGCTGGCTCTGGGACAGGCAGGGAGGTGGGAGGGCAGCAGGAGGGGTGGACAGAAGCTGTCTGTCCCGGCGTCCTCCTGACAGCAGGGGAGCAGGACTGAGGCCCCAGACCTCAGGGTTCTGGGACCCAGTCCGGAGCAAAGGCCCACGGGCCAGAGCCGAGACATCCCGGAGCAGGAAGACCCCTGTGACCACAGTGGGCAGTGGGGTGAGGTCCTAGGAAGCAGAAGGTCACTCAGCAGAGCACCCACACAGAATGTGGGGCGTCACTACCCCTGTTCAGTCCCAAAGCAGTGTGCAGCATCAGGGACACTCAACCGCATATGGGGCCGCCCAGACATCTCCAGTGACCCCTGGGGCAGTACAGCCACTTTCACCCTGTGGCCTCATGTGCCAGCTGTGACAAGGCAGAGACCAGAAGGCAAACTTCTTCCAGCGTCAGCTGCAGTCCCACGGGACCTCCTCTCCAGCACGGGGCGGCGGGGGGTGGCGCTGAGCGGAGATGAGGCGGAGGCAAGATGGGTCCACATGGTCTGTGGGGGAAGGAAGAGCATGCCTGTGACGGGGCCACTGATGGGGCCCTGTCCGGCCACTGAGCCCCACACCAGCTGGGGTCCCAGCAGGGGAGGCCGTGAGACATTCCGGGCCTAGTCTCCCTCTGCAGGGCTCCCTGGCCCCTCCAGGACCCCTTCCACTCTCCACCTCTCTCCCGCCCAGGAAATGAGGGCCGAGTTTGCGAAGGAGGCCAGGCAGGGCTCAGAGCGGCTGCTCCTCAGTGCCGCAGTGCCTGCGGGGAAGGTGGCCCTGGACAGAGGCTACGATGTCGCCCGGCTGGCCCAGTGAGTCCCCACCTGTCCGTCCCTGGGCACAGTAATCCCTGTCCTTCCTTCTCCATGTGGGATCCTGAGCAGAGCAGGGAGCCGCAGTGCAGGCGTCCGGGGAAGAAAGAGGGGGACGCTGTCCAACCCGAAACCAGGACTGGGCACTTCCCACAGCCGGGCGGGTAGCAGGCACATCTCTGGGGGGCGGAGCCAGGTGAGGCTGTGCTCCCTGTCCAGGTGGTCAGGGAGCCCGCAGACCGTCCCTCTGCCCTGCAGCCTGCACCCTCACCCCAGGGAGAAGGAGCTGCCCCCTCAACGGCCTGATGGTGGGTGGGGCAAAGGCCCAGGTCTTGGGAAACTGGACGAGACAACAAGGGCTCTCCCCCAAGACTCTCGAGTCCTCTTTACAGTTTTAGGGAGGTGGAGACTTGGAGCTTAAATCGACCATGTAGAGGGCAGGGATGAGGGAGCCCTCTAACCTCTTCCTGCAACACCTGTCGCTCAAGTTCAGGAGTCCACCTGCAGCCCCTCCCTTAGGCGTGTGGTCTCGGGCCCAGGTGCCCTGTGCTGCTGCTCCCTCACGAGCTGCCGCTGATGACGCTGACCGCTCTCGGCGGGATGAACCCGCTGGGCTGGAGGGCCCAGCAAATGGGACAGCAGACCCTTGGGCACAGCAGGGGTTTGGTGGGTGGCCTGTCTCTCAGCTTCCTGGCTGCCGGCTCATATCCCACGGGGCTGGTGGTCCTGAGGTAGAAAGCTTTTCTGACTTGCCCCTTGCCCCCCCGTCTTCTCTGCTGCAGACACCTGGACTTCATCAGCCTCATGACGTACGACTTCCACGGAGCCTGGCGCCAGAGCACCGGCCACCACAGCCCCCTGTTCCGGGGCCCCGAGGTGGCCAGTGCTGACAGGTTCAGCAATGCTGTGAGTGTGGGGTGGGGGAGTCATGGCCAGCCCCACACGCCACCCTCCGCTCCTCAGTCAGCCTGCAAGGCAGGGGTTAGGGGCCACGTCCTACATGAGGACACTGAGGCCCAAGGGCCACGGGTCCCCAGAGGTCTGGGAACAGAGGAGGCCGGGCCACAGAGGGGCCGTGCAGGCGGCAGGGGGACGAAGGGGGACAAAGGGAGGCGAGTGCACGGCTAGGCTGCGGAGGCCGGTCTGGCCTGGGCTGGCCTTGGGGCCTGAGGCCAGCCACCCGACCTCTGCAACTGCCACTCAGTGACACTGCCTCCTGCTGCCCACGGGGCTTTTTGAGAGCGAGCCTGGGCGCCCTTCAGACAGAGGCGACACACTCCCGGAAGGAAGGGGAGTCCCAGGGACCTGCAGGGACAGAGGGCCCTCACAAGCCTAACGGCTCCACTGTCCCCCATCCCCCCAGGACTACGCTGTGGGCTACGTGCTGAGGCTGGGGGTCCCGGCGAAAAAGCTGCTGATGGGCATTCCCACCTTTGGGAGGAGCTTCACACTGGCCTCTTCTGAGACAGGTGTGGGGGCCCCCAGCTCGGGGCCAGGGACACCAGGCCGGTTCACCCAGGAGGAAGGGATGCTCGCCTACTATGAGGTGTGTCCTGGGGAGAAGGTGGGCCACCCCACCTCTTCTACTCTCCCCGGAATAGAAACAATGTTCCAGGGAACTAGCCCCACAGGACAAGAGGGAATGGGGTGAAGCACACCCTGTCTGCCTCTGGCCGCCAGGCCTTAGCCGCTCTGGTTTGTGCAGCCTGGGGCCACACACCTTGGGGACATTTACATCTGCTTTACTTGAGCTTTTGGGAAGCCAGCAGTGGAGGGGGGTTGCCACTGTAGCCTGTGGGCCTGAGAGGGACCCGAGGAACTGCACCCTGTGACCTGCAGTCTCAGCACTGCCCCCACCCCTGCCCTGCTCTCTGCTCAGATCTGTGACTTCATTCGAGGAGCCGCAGTGCACAGGCTGCCCGGTCAGCAGGTCCCCTATGCCACCAAGGGCAGCCAGTGGGTGGGGTACGAGGACCAGGAGAGTGTCAGAACGAAGGTAGGACCCCGGCCACGTCCCCGGGCGAAGAGGGAGAGGAGGGCCTGCAGGGCTGAGTGACCTGGAGTGTCCCCCCGCCCAGGGAGGGGCCTAGACAGCAGGCTGCGCCCCCACCCCAGCCCTGCCCCTGCCCACCCCCTTCAGGTGCGGTACCTGAGGAACAGGGAGCTGGCTGGAGCCATGGTGTGGGCCCTGGACTTGGACGACTTCCGGGGCACCTTCTGTGGCCGGAGCCTGCACTTCCCGCTCACTAGTGCCATCCGGGATGCCCTCACTGGGGCTTAGTGCTCTGCCCCCCAGCACACACAGCACAGGGGTGCCCCTCGAGCTGCAGTCTCGCCACTCAGGGGGCCAGTCAGTTGCCCTGCTGAGCCCCGTCTCCTCCCCTGGGGCCCAGGCAGAGGCCACAGCTCTGAGCTCAGCTACATGGACACACAGGTGGCAGCAGGGCTGTGGGGCAGGGAGCAGATGGCCAAGAAGTGAAAGCGCTTGTGACCCCAAGCCTAGCTCCCTCCCCAGGCCCCCGTCCGAGGCCACAGCCAGCACCAGGCTTTGTCCAGGAAGCGGTGACTGCACACTCTGCAAGGCCTGCCTTCCCACCTGCAGCCGCAGGGTCCCCGTGTCTCCCCTCCTGGCTCTGCGGCGGCTCAATAAAGTGCCAGCGCTCCGGAGTGCGGGGCTCGCCCTGGTCTGTCTCTGAGGCCCATGGGCCTGACCACCCTGTCGCTTCTGGGCTCCTCTCCCCGGGGTGGGGGGCCCTGAGCCTGTGGAAGAAGACACAGAGTCCCACGGGAGGCCAGGGTCAGCCCCCGCCCCCTCCCCTAGTTCCTGGGACACCCTCAGCAGAGACCACGGCTCCTCCGCACAGCTGGCCCCGGGCACGTGGGGAGCTACACAGGAATGGGGGACGGCCTGCCTGGTGTCCAGAGTCCAGACGCAACTTGGGACCCAGGGACCTCATTCATGCAGTTTGGGCCCCGGGACCTGGCCTAGTGGTTCTGGAGACCCGCTTGAGGGGCAGGGAAAGAAATGCCTATTGGCCGCCCTGAAATCTGAGCTGGCTGAAGCCAGGCAGATACAACCGGTCCCGAGGTCACGGTCTGGCCAAAGGCAAAGAGAGTGGGGACCTGGCTAGCACCTCAAGGGGACGTGACATTCCGAGGCTGGCCAGTGGGGCCAAGCATTCCCTGGCCCCAGACTCCTGCCCACCCCCACCCAAGGGTCTTTGAAAGCCCAGGGCCGTGAGCCCCCAGGCAGCTACCCCACCCCACAACCCCTTGGGGCCACCCTTCCCCGACTGGGCTGTCTCGGCAGGGCTGACTCAGGGCTCTGCAGTCTGTCAGACTCACTTATAGCTGCAGACTCAGAGGGCAGGGTGGGGACCGGGCCTCCAGGGCCCGCCCCTGCCCGGCAGGACACTGAATCACCTGGCAGAGGCCACAGGCGCTGGGGCCCCCACGCCGCTGCCTAGCAAGGGCAGCCAGGGGTGAGAGGCAGCCGCACTGCCGAGGCCTGGCTCCCGGGCCCAAGGCCATACCTGTGGCTGAGGACCCTAAGTAAATCACATGTGCATTTATTTTTAAATTGCTGGACACACCATACACACTGAAGCCAGCATAGAATGTATATTTTTAATGGAAAGAATCGCTGTACAGTGAGGACTTGTGTAACCAGCCCCAGGACAGAAAATGACCACATCCAAGGTCCTGAAACCCCGCCCAGAGGCCACCCCACCCTGGCCTCCCCGGTGGAGGTGCCGCGTGGACCGGACGAGGCTGGCTCTGCCTCTCAGGTGCCAGTGTCCTCCACACTCGAGGTCACTGATGCGTCCCCTGCAGAGGCCGCTCTTCCCCCCGGTGCCGGCTACTGCACACGGCCCTGCCGTGGGCGTTGTCAGTACGTCCGTCCCTGGCGAACGTGTGAGAGCCCTCGGGATGCCTCTAGGGGCCCTGGGGGGCACAAGCCTCACGTGCAGACCCCGTCCCGCTGTCCCCGAAGGAACACCCCCCGTTCACACTCCCAGCGGCAATGAGAGCCCGTGGGGCCCCCTTCTCCCTGACACATGGTGTTCCGAGGCTCGCTGCAGGGCCACCCACGTGAGTCTTCAGCGGACCCGTGAGCCGATGACCAGACTTCATCCCTGTCCCGCCCTGTTTCCTGCGCTGCACTTGCCCCCAGGCCCTGCTTAGACCAGGCAGCCTGCCGGCTTTCCCCAGGCCCTCTGCCACATCTGCCTGGCCGACCCCACCCCACCCCAAGGGCTAGGGGCCTGTCACTGTGTGCTCTGTAACCACTGGGCACGCGGAGGCCCAGAGAGGCCTTTGCCAGCTTCCCCAACAGAGGCAGTGACCACAGGCCTTAGACCCCTTCCCAGGATCTCATCCCTAAAAGGCCTTCCTCATCCCCACCCTGGAACCCCAATTCCCTCCCTCTCTGGGGCCCTCAACTCCTACAGCACCAGGGAGACCCCCCCAGGGAGGGGAAGGCCAGGGGCCAAGGGCCAGAGGTGCCCCAGGGAAGGCTGTTTCAGGCTGTCTGGGCCCCAGCCCCATGCTGAGGAACTCTGGGCACACATGACCCCCAGGAGGCCAGCGGGGCCTGATCTGGGTTCACCCTCCAGATGGACACTTTCGTTCCCTCTGTCCTGACCCCTGGCACAGGCTCCTGGCAATGTCCGCTCTCACCCATCTGTGCCTTCCTCCCATCTGGGCACCAGCACCCTGACTGCGGAGAGCCAGCGGGTGATGGACGATGCAGCGTGCTCCTCAAGGGACCCTGCGTCCCTCCCCCAGAGCTATTCCTGGCCTGAACGCCTCCCCGCCCCCCAGTCCCCCCACCTGACCTGACCCCACAGCTGGGAGCCATTTGGCTGGGGGTGGGGCAGCCCTGCCTATATAAGCCAGGGCTAGGTGTCCCAGGCACCCTGGAGGCCCAGACCCTCCACTGCCAACCTCTGCACACTTCAGCTGGACCCCCCGCTGACCCGGCAATGACAGGAAAAGCCGCCTCAGAGGCCCCTGCCTCTGGCCCGGAGGAGAACGCCTCCGAGGTGGCCCAGCTGCCCCCAGAGCCCTCAGAGGAAGGGGCAGCATCGCAGACGGTCGCACAGGAAGAGCAGGCTCCTGAAGCAACACCTCAAGCACCTGCCCCTGCAGCTGCTAAGCCTGCGCCTCCAAGTGAAGGTGACACGAGGTGGGGCATGCGGAGGGGCAGGCAGGATGGCCAGAGGAAGGGGGCTCCCGGCCACCGTCCTCTCCCCTCCTCCCCCCGCAGACCTGCCCAGCGTCCCTCTGCTGCTGACCGTGGAGGACGTGAGCGACAGCTCAGTGACCGTGAGCTGGGAGCCCCCGGAGCAGCTGGGCAGGCTGGGGCTCCAGGGCTACCTGCTGGAGCTTCGCAGGGAGGGAGGTGAGCCAAGCGCAAGCGCAGCCCCCGGGCAGGCAGGTGGGCGAGCTGGAGACAGCGGGGACGAACCCCTGATGCTGCTGGGGGAGACACGTCTGAGAGTGGAGGCAGCAGATGTCCTTAGGAGGGGCTCATCCCCCAGCTCCCGGGAGCCCCCGGGAGGCAGCACAGAAGGCCGGACCTGGGCACTGTGCTGCAGGGCAGTGAGGGAGGGGCCGCATCTCAGAAGACCCTGCTGGGGGAGGGCTGGGGGAGGGCAGGGGGACAATGAGAGACAATAAGGAGAAAGGGGACAGATGCCTGTCGTCCACTCCACGGCAGCCAGAGTCAGCCTGGGCCCTGCCGTGGACCCTGCCTTCCGTGTGACTTGGCAAATGGGTCCCTCCTCCCTGAGCTTCAGCAGCCACGCCTCTGGCCACCAGTGGGCTCTAATGTCAGGTGCCTTCAGTGCCATTTGAAAACAAGAGGCAGGGAAGGGGAGGGAGGGGAAATAGGCCCAGAGAGGGAGATCAACTTCCCCAGTCACCGGCGAGAAGGGAGCCCCGCAGAGCAGGCTGCCTGTGACCCCCAAGCTAGGGCCTCACACTCCCTCCCCCAGCCTCAGAGTGGGTGCCCGTGAACGCCCGGCCCATGATGGTGACCCAGCAGACCCTGCGGAACCTGGCCCTGGGGGACAAGTTCTTCCTGCGCGTGGCTGCCGTGAGCTCTGCGGGGGCCGGCCCGCCAGCAGTGCTGGACCAGCCGGTTCACATCCGCGAGATCGTAGGTAAACCTTCCGTCTCCTGCCCGGTCCTTCCCAGGCACCTTGTCCGACGGCCAGAGCAGCCGCAGCCAGCGGCCAGAGGGGACGGGGCTGTCATCCCCCGTTCCGCACCACAGCTACACAAGCCATACGGGGCCACATTCCTGCCTTGAGAAAGTTCCAGGTGCCCTATAGCCATTATATACATCTATAGATATTTATTTATAATTCACATATGAATAGTTCTCAGAGCAGCTTATTGTGAAAGAAAATAAAATTTCTGAAACAGAAAAAAGTTCCAGGTTGCTCAGCAGCAACAGGCCTCTGGAGGGGCAAGAGGCCACCCCCCTGAGGGGCCCAGCCCCCAAGTGTGGGGGCTTCCTGACCCCCAAAGTGAAGCTCAAGCTCCCCAGTTCACCTGCCAGTGCTAATAGTCATTCCGTCCTTCCTCCTGCCTAACCTTTATCCCTCCAGGGGCCGTGAAGGCTCCCTTCTACCCGTCCTCTGAGTGTTCCACAGGGCCTGGGCTCCAGGTCTCCCAGAGGCTTGGGGACAGAGATGTTGTCCCTCGGTGTGTCTGTGGGAGGAAGACAAGGGCCCTCGAAAGGCCCGTGAAGGGTTCTCCATCCCCAGAGGGCAGCACCGCCCTGGGGACCTGAGCTCGTGGCTGAGATTTCTATTTGTGGTGCCGCCTCCCAGAGCTGCTCAGGTTTCAGCCGCTGATGGCAGTGAGTCATTTGTCCTGATCCGAGGTCTGTGGGGACGGCCCAGGCCCCAGTGAGGAGAGACACAGGCCAGCCTGTGGCCTGAGGCTTTCTCCACCTTCACCCTGCTCCCCCCTCAACCCTCGGGGGGCACCCCACAGTTCTGAAAGAGGCCTCCTGAAACGGGGGGTTCGTGGCCATGGGAGGGGTCAAGTTCCAATTTAAGGACACACATCTCAACTCCATGTGACCACAGGCTGTCGCCGTTGCTCAGGGACCCTCCGGAGGAGACCTAGCCTGAACCTGATCCCTGGGACCATTCCTGCCTGCCACATGGCAGGGTGGCTTGTCTGGGGTTTTCAAAACCCCAGGACATTCCTAGCCTTTCAGTCTGGGCAGGACAGGGTCGCACAGGAGGACACAGAGGCCTCTTGCCGGGGACGGGTCTTGGAGCCCCACCATGGCCCAGGGTGCTTGGGCTCCAAGAGGCAGCAAGGGCCCGGCCTCTCCTCCGAAGCCCGACGCTGACGGGCCGACTCAGCACCCATGACTCCGTTGAATTCCTCTGGCAGCGGACAAGGGGATTTCCTGGAGAGAAGACGGGGGGAGACTGTGAACAAATGGGGACCAGCCAGGCCCGCTGGTGGGCAGGGCAGGGCGCGGGCCAGTCCAGGTTCCTTGGCTGCTCAGCTGTCTCTCCTCGGCCACCTGCAGCCGCCAAGCATTCCACCCTGAGGCTCCCGGAGCCCAGCGCCCACGCGGCTAATCCCCGGAGACACAGTGTTCCTTCTCACTGCCTCCTTCCTCCGCCCTGAGAGCCACCAGCTGCGGCCACCTGTTTGCACTGAGAAGCCTCAGTCACCACCAGCCCCATCCCCTTGGGGGCAAGTGACTACTGCCCTGGGAATGCCAGGGGGCTTCACGGGTGGTGCCTGGTGAAGTGCCAGCAGGCTGGCCAGGTCCTGCCCTTACAGGGGCCAAAGTCAGGCTCTGGGAAGGCCTCCCCAGCTGTGGGACCGAACGGGGGTGGGAAGGGAAACGGCCCGAGCCTCCATGGGACCAGGAGACAGACCCCTGGGCACCTGGGCCTCCCAGGGGCTTCTCAGAAGGTGCTGGGCTAGTGGGGGTGGAGGGGCTGGACTAGGGGTCCGAGGCTCTGTACCTCCTCCCCCTCTCTGGGAATGCAGGCCGGCAGGTGCGCACCCCAACCTGGCCAGGTCCAGGAGCCAAGTGACACCGGAGGCTTCCCTCTCACGCCGTGGAGGCCCTGCCTTCCTGGGGTCTCCTGGCTCTTCACCCACAAGGGCCTCAGGGGCTGCAGGCCCCTGGTCTCAGGAGGGAGCTTCACCTACCCCACAAGGATGCGGCCCCGGAACACACCTAGGAGCCCTCCTGCCCCACCAGCAGCCCTCACCAGTCAGCAACCCCACTGCTGTGCTGAGCTGAGACTCTCACTTTGATGCAGAGCCCCCCAAGATCCGTGTGCCCCGCCACCTCCGTCAGACCTACATCCGAGAGGTGGGGGAGACAATCAACCTGCAGATCCCCTTCCAGGTGCGTGTCTCCTGCCCAGGGCACCAGGCGGGTGGAAACCAGGGCCCCACCTGGGGTGGTCAGAAGAGCCCAGGAAATGTCAGGGTCCCCGTGGGGGTGACCTGGGACCCACCCAGGTGGTCTTCCCTCCCTCTGTCGTGCACATTCTCCAACCTGTGGGCAGGACAGCGTGTCCCAGGGCTGGCTGGGCGCCTGGGGTGAGGCTGTGCCCAGCCCTGTGGCTCCAGCCTCTGTGGCCCGTCCTGGGAAGGGCCAGTGGGGCAGCTCCCCAGACACAGCTCCAGAGACACCAGAATTGGGGGGCCATCGGGGGCTGGCCCCTCCTGTACACACACTCTGGGGGCTCCTCCCTCCCAGGGGAACCCCAAGCCTCAGGCCTCCTGGACCCACAATGGCCATGCCCTGGACAGCCAGCGGGTGAGCGTGCACACGGGGGACAAGGACTCCATCCTCTTCATCCGCTCGTCCCAGCGCTCCGACTCAGGCTGCTACGAGCTCACCGTGCGGCTGGACAACCTGGAGGCCCGGGCAGCCATCGACATCCTGGTCACAGGTACGGGGCCAGGGAGGCCCGGTGCCCACCAGGAACCTGGAAAGCCCCCGCCTCCCACCCCCAGAGCGGACGCTCAGGCAGCCAGACCAGGGGAGAGTGGTGGGAACAGAACTCTGGGCGAGTGGCGTGTAGCAAAGCCAGCCATCCCCCTCACCCCTGACACCTGGGTCCTGCAGAGAAGCCAGGGCCCCCCAGCAGCATCAGGCTGCTGGACGTCTGGGGCTGCAACGCTGCCCTTGAGTGGACACCTCCCCAGGACACGGGCAACACGGAGCTCCTGGGCTACACGGTGCAGAAGGCCGACAGAAAGACAGGGGTGAGACCCCTGGGGCGGAGTGGGAGAGGGGACTGGGTGGGAGGGGTAGTGGCCAAGGTGGCCAGAAAGGCCCGGCCCGTGAGAGGCCAGGGACTCAGTCCTGGGCTGCCCATCACTAGCCTGACTCCTGCTACTTTGGAAGGTTGCTCTGGTCTCTGGGCCTCAGTTTCCCCCTGAAGACTGCATGGGTGGCAGCAGGGGGTGGTGCTCTCTGAGGCCCTCCAGGCTCTGGATGGAATTTCTGGAAATTTCTTGAGCCTCCAAATCACTGGGGACTCTTGCTAAAATGAAGGTGGTAGTCCAGTAGGTTCAGGGCAAGGGCTGAGGACTCAGAGGCTGCCCACCGACTCTGCATTTGCTGGCCCTCGGGCTGCACTCTAGCCGTGAGGCGCAGGATTCTCTGAGGACCCCAGAAAGGTCACCTGAATGCCCCAGGGGCCCCCACTCCCAGGGGCCCCCACTCCCATCTGAGCCCAAGGCCAGATGCTTCGGCCTCCCAGGCTGGAGCAGCGGGTGAGCTGGGAGGGTGCAGGTGGGCTGAGGGCCTGGGTGATTGGACCGTCCCCGCAGCAATGGTTCACTGTGCTGGAGCGCTACCACCCAACCACCTGCACCGTCTCCGACCTCGTCGTGGGCAACTCGTACTCCTTCCGAGTCTTCTCGGAAAACCTGTGTGGACTCAGCGCCTCGGCCGCGGTCACCAAGGAGCTTGCCCACATCCAGAAGGCAGGTGGGTCTGGGCCTGGGCCTGGACCAGGAGGTGAGCAGGGCTGACCCTCTGTCCCCACCTCCATCCCCAGTTTTTCCTTAGAGTGCCAGCCGCCCTCCCTGAGGGCTTCTCGGGAATGCTGCTCTCTGGACAGCGCCGCCCTGTCCAGACCCGTGTACGCCGTGCACAGACACGCCCATGCACAGCTGTGCACACACCACTGCAGAGAGATGGACAAGGTGGCTGCTTGAACAAGCACACCAGGGCACCCCCTTGCCCACAGGAATGGTCCCTCAGGAGACTGTCTTTCTTCTGTGGTTGCTGACATCAGAGCAGCCACTGGGCTTCGTGAGCACAGTCCCAGGGGCCAGTACAAAGGGCGGTGTGCGGGTGGACTCTGGCCAGTCTGCCGAAAGTGCAAACCTCCCTGCCCTGACATACCGCCACAGAGATGGACGGACGGAGAGATGCGGTGTTTATTGTCCCCACATGGGGCGTGGCCCTCAGTCACATGTGAAGTCCCACGCCCCTTCACCCTCACACTGTGAACCCCAAGGCCCTCCCCCACACAGAGTCTGTGCCAGCTCCGGGAGGCACACCCTTTCTAACACCAGCCTGAGCCGCACAGAATTAGGAAGAAATTTTTATTTAAAAAAGGAAAGCCAGTCAGATCTCCAAAGACAAAGGAAATGAAATGCAGTGTCTCTGGGCTGCTGGTCCCCACCCCAGCCAAGATCACCCCCAGCCTCTGCTCCCGTCCCCAGCCCACCCGGCTCTCGGCTGCTCTGCCTCTTTGAGACTTTCTGTCTCTAAGTGCCCGCCCACTGGCCGTGCTGGCTCCCCAGCGATCCCTAGAGGCTGAGGTCTTCCTCCAGGCCACCAGCGCACCACCTGGAGAGCTGTGCTCCACAGGAGAGGACACCTAGATGGGAACTTACTGTTTCAGGAGAAGGGTCTCCTCCTGTAACCTCCAATTCACCCCGATTTCTCCCCAAACCCAGATACTGCTGCCAAACTGAAAAGGTTTGTTGCGAGAGACTTCTCAGAAGCCCCCTCATTCACCCAGCCCCTGGTTGACCACACCACCACCCCTGGCTACAGCACCCAGCTCTCCTGCAGTGTCCGAGCTTCGCCCAAGGTGAGGGCTGGGGCCCTTTGGGGCCCTGGGGGACGGGGCGGGCGGACTGAGGACTCTGGCCCGGCATCTCCGCCAAAGCCTGAGGACGGCCTTGGAGGCCCTGTCCCAGCCTGCATCCGTCCCAGCCGCCCTGTGGCCATGTCCCCCCAGCCCAAGATCATCTGGATGAAAAACAACATGAACATCCAGGGTGACCCCAAATACCGAGCCTTCTCCGAGCAAGGCGTCTGCACCCTGGAGATCCGGAAGCCCAGCCCCTTTGACTCCGGGGTCTACACCTGCAAGGCTGTCAACGTGCTGGGGGAGGCAACTGCGGACTGCAGGCTGGAGGTTAAAGGTGAGGGTAGAAGGAGGGTCTCTCCTGTCAGGGGATGAGCAGGAGATGTCCCCTCCCCTCCTGCTGGGCTAGAGGAGGCTGAGTCTTGAGAGGTAAGGCAAGGCTGAGGGGTAGTGAGACCACTGCGGCCTGGGTGTTGGGAAGGCAGCCCAAGGGGGGCAGAGGGGCTGAGAGTCCCCCAAACTGTGACCATGAGCCTCTCTGGCTCTGCCACCACCAGTCTGGTCCCCAGAGGACCCCTCACCCTGATCCAGCTCTAACACATGGTGTCTCTCCCAGCCGCAGCCACACACTGAACAGCACTGGAGGAGGCTGTGGTGAGGACAAAGGTAACTAGCTGGGCCACCCCAGGGACACAGCCCCAAAGGAGCTGGCAGGCAGAGCCCTGTTGGGGAGGCCGGGAGGGCAGTGACTCGCTGCACAGCCTGGTCCTGGCTCTGAGTGACCTGAGGCCAGGGTGTCCTCTTGGGCCTGTGTCTTATCAGGAAAGTGGGGCCGACAACCTTCCCTGCCTCCCCTGCAAGGTACTCCTGAGGCTCTGGACACAGAGGAAGTGGGCAAAGCTCAGGCCTGGGAAGGAGAGAGGGGCCTGCTTCCCCCATGAGAGCTCATGAAGCATGTCCTCTGCCAGGTGCTCTATGCTTGAGGGGTCAGGGCCACCAGGCCGAAAATCAAGCTCTGCGGATGCCCCAGACCCCCATTTCCAAAGTGACAGCTGATGGCTCTGCTCCCTGGCACCAGCCCAGCCTCCCTCCCCCGAGGGTGGAGCCTGGGACCCAGGAGGGGCCTGGCAGGTGCGGACCAGCTTCCCGGGCACCAGGGCCACGGTCGGTTGGCCAAGAGCTGCAGGCTGGGCGAGAGGCACCCAAATAAAGGTGTGCATGCCACCGCAAGGTCTCTGTAGCAGTGATCTGTGACAGCAACTGTGGTCACAACGGGGTGCACCATGTTCCTGCGAGGGGGGTTGAACTGTCACCAGAGGGGGTCTCCACACACAGCACCTTGAGGAAGGTCCAGTGAGAGGGGACTGGAGAGTTCTCGGGGGTTTTCCCAACGTGAGCCTTTGCGGGGGCCTTGTTTCCTGGGGCTTGCTGCCCCAGGGTAAGAATTGTGACAACAGACACACCTTTCTCTGGCCCTCCCTTCTCCGAGAGCCTCCACATCACCCTGCTCCCTGCTTCTGGGCCCTCACTTTGCATACCCTTCACCACTGAGGTGTCAGTTGCCCCCGCATGTGGTGGGTCCCCAGTCTTTGGGGGCCCCCCAGTCAGCGGGCTTCCCTGGGAGTCAAGGCACAGCCTGCCTCTGAGGAAGGGCGGGCCTGGGGTCCCTGTTCACACTCAGGGTCCCGCCCCCCCCCACCCATCTGGACAAGGGACTTCAGATTTGGTAGGGGGTACCCTTGCCCAGACACCCTAAAAGCCTAGACTCTGCAGCAGAGCCCCAAGGGCCCTGAAAACCAGGCCAAATGCAGGGGCTGCCATAGGCATTTGGAGGCCAGCAGCACCTCCTTGCCCACACCCTCTGGAGTGGGGCTCCTCTGGGCTGCTCCAGCCTGCTGAACCTCACCCCAGGGGGATCCACAATCAGCCACATCCCTGTGCACCCCCTCACCAGACAGGCATGATGCTCCCACGATTTGACAGGTCTCCATCAGGCCCAGAAGCAGCAGCGATGGGTGTCAGGAGAGTCCAGGCCCCTCTGCGGGCTGGTGGCCCAGAGGACAGGCAGCCGCAGTCCAGGCTGCTACTGGGCACTCAGTGCTGCCACCTGGTGGCCATGGGAGGCCCACAACACACGCCACACTTGCTCCAGGGCCTCTGAGCACCCACCTGAGTCCAAAGGCTGGTGCGGAATAAAGCAGATATTGGAAGAGATTTCTGGACTTGCTGCTTCTGCCTCCTTCCCAAGTATAAGCCTGGGCTGCTCTGAGCAAGGAAGGCAGGCACCCTGGGAGGCAGGGACTCAGGATCCTCACTTCCACCTCTCAGCGGCTCTGGCCACTTTCTCCTATAGATGGGGGAGAGAGCGAGGCACTTGCGCCTCTCCTTTGCTCATCCTGCAGGGGACCCCTCCCCTCCTGCAGCTTGGTCCTAGGGCTGCAGGGCCCCCACTGCTAAGACAGGGCACCTGCCCCCCAGCCCCGCCCACGAGGCCTCTCTGTCTGAAGCCAGGGCTGCCCGTCAGATGGCCAGGCACGTGGGGAGGCAACAGCCACTTTCCTCCTCCTTCAGGTTACCCACTCCTTCCCCGTGGACCGCCCCCCTCACCCCCCTTGCCAGACCCAGAGGCGCAGGGCTCCCACGCCCCACAGCCAGGCCAGGGAAGGCTGCGGGAGGCAAGTGGGATGGTGGGCAGGTGAGGACCGGTCTGAGGTGCTCCAGAGGTGGGCAGACGGGGTCTAGTCATCTGGCCTCTCTTCTGGGGGGTCCTCGTCCTTGGGGGGCGCCGGCTGGCCACAGAAATGGTCGTTCCAGATCTTGAGGAAGGTGACCCGGAACTTCTGGATGCGGAAGGCATAGACGATGGGGTTCATGGCCGAGTTGCCGTGCGTGAGGAAAATGGCGATGTAGATGAGGAGGCTGGGCTTGTGGCAGGAGGGGCAGAAGAGGGTGACGCAGTTCAGGATGTGCAGGGGCAGCCAGCTCAGGGCGAAGAGGAGGAGGATGAGGGCCAGCGACTTGGCGATCCGCAGCTCCTTCCCGTAGTACTTCTGCGGGTCGCCGGCGGAGGCCGACACCTTCTTGTTGAGCTGCCGGCGGATCAGGTAGAAGACCTCCAGGTAGATGAGGACCATGAGCAGCAGGGGGGGCAGCACCCAGACGAAGAAGTTGAAGTAGACCATGTACTCCATGCTGATGACCTTCTCGAACTCACACCTGATCACGGGCTCGCCCACACTGCCGTTGGCCTCCCAGGCCCGCTGCACCGCCCGCAGGTTGTTCCAGCCGAACATGGGCGTCAGGCCCACCACGAAGGAGAGCAGCCAGCAGCCAGCGATGGCCACCGCCGCCCGGCGGGGCGTCACCACTGTCTTGTACCTGGGGGAGGGCAGAGTGTGAGCGCCTGCGAGGCTGGCCCAGACCCACAGGAGGCCCTGCCCGCTGGGGCCCAGGCTGCAGCGGTGCGTGTCTGTGGCTCGAGTACCACAATCTCAGGACCTAAGATTAAGGACCGCTCGGCTTGCCTCTCCCAGTGAACGAAGAAAACCCTAGCGGAAGGCAGAGGACGCCCCTTAGGAGTTTTAACAAAGTTACCGAGGTCGGAGTCTCTCGGGCCCGCTACCCACCCCTGCAATCACACCACTGCTTCGTGACAGCCCTCGTTGTGGGGAGCAGCGCTGGCAGATGAAGAAATGGAGGTTCAGAGCGGTCGAGGGAGCTGCCAGGGCCACGTGGAGGGAGGCCGTGCGGCCCTGTGCTCCCCGGCACACGTCCAGACTGGCCACACAGCTGCTGGCCCACAAACCACCTTTGCCTCAGCCGATGCGGCTCTCAGGAAGCACTGCAACTTCCTCCGGGCTCCGTTCACTCCCCCAGATATCCCCCATCACCTGCCTCCTCCTCCCCTCCTCCCCTCCTGGTCACTGCCCAGGGCTCCTCTCCTGAGGGCCAGACCTCAGGAACTGGCTCTGCACACCCAGGCGACTTGGGAGTTGCTCTCAGGAAAGAGGCTCTGGATGCTCACGGAGCCCCCACCCCATGTGGGGCCCCCTGGGCCAGCGGACGCCACCATGTGCCATGGGTCCCAGGCCCACCCTCTGTACAGGGAAGATACGGACCCACCCCGTGAAGCTCACATTTCAGGAGAAGACTCACATAACACCAAAGAAAGGACATAACTACAGGTTGTCCTGTGTCCTTGGAAGGAAATGCAAGGGACAGTGTCCAAGGACGGGGCTGCCAAAGTTTTCCAGGCTGGGGCGCACAGACGGTGGAAGCCCCAGATGACATGAAAACCAGTGAGGCACCCACGGCCAGTGATGGCCCCGCACCCCCCAGAAGGCTGAGTCTCGCTCAGTGTTCCCATCTCCTGCTAAGCAAACCCTGCCAGGGGCCAGTGCACACTCAGGCCACACTCAGGCCTCAGTCGAGGAGCTGCTTGGCACAGTAGCCACAGGTCACTGCTTCCCAGCACCCCTCACAGACGGATGGACGGGCACCCCACCGAGCCCGCACGCAGCTGCCGAGACCTGAGGGCCAGAAGGGGCCTCCCTTTTGCAGCTCCTGCCCCGCGCCTGCAGCTTTGTCCTTCACAGCAACAGCCCCTGGGTTCCTCTCCCCCCGGAGGCCTTCCCTCCCACTGGCACCCGCTGCCCTGAGGCTTCTCGGGAATGGAAGGGGCACCGTGGGGGTGGAAGAGGTCAGGTCCCCTCCCTGCCCCATGTACAAGGCAGGAGGGCTGGATGGGGCCTTGGGAACCTCATTTCCAGTTTCCCCACCTTTCTATTGGGGGCACTGAGGAGCCCAGTGGTCCCCTCCCCTGTGGCGTGGGCCGCCTGCCCCTCCCCTGTGCATCCCCCCGAGGTTCTCTTCATCCGAACCCTTGTTTGCTGCTGTGACTGAAGCCCGGTCCCTCCTGCTGGGTCCCCGGCGAGAGAGCCAGCTCGCAGCACATGCTGGAGCCAGAGACTGGATCAAGTCTCCGAAGCAGGGAGGACCAGGTGACATGTGGCCACCTGTGCCTGGGCTCCGACACCTCCAAGCCCCTTGAGATGTGCACACCCGGGAAACCTTGGGATGTCAGCCTGCTCCGGCAAACACCAGGCTCAGGGCTTGTTCCCGGAGCCCCCGGGGCTCCTCAGTGTCCCGTGGAGCAAGCAGGCCCAGCAGGCCCAGCCATGAGTCTAGGGGCCAGGCCACTCTGAGAAGGAAGGGAGCTGAGGGGCTCGGGCCCCAGGGCAGCCTCAGCTGCAGGTCCATGTCCCATTTACTGCTCAGAGCCCTTTCACATCTGCGCCTCAGGGGACCCATGACAGGCTGTGAGGAGCCCAACTCCACAGATTACAGACTCAAGGCCCCACAGTGGGCCAGCCCGTGCCCATGGCTCCCGGCTCCAAGAGCAGCTGTCCCTCCGGGCGGTAGGCTCGCTGTGGGGCATTTAGACATGGGATGGCTGGCAGGCTGGGAGCATCCGTCTTCTACAGGCTTTGAAATGAAACTGTCTGGACCCAGCTCAGACCTGGGGCAGCAATGATGGCACCCTGCGAAAGGAGTGGGTACTGACCGTGTCCCGGGCAGGAGAAGGTGGCAACGTGCAGCTGGGGAGCCACCGCTCCCCTCCTCCCATCCTGCCCGACTTCCTGGAGCCCCTGGGTCATGGCGTCCCTGGGGCTCCTCCAGGCTGAGTCCCAGCAGACCCTGCAGCTCAGGGTATCAGCTCCCATCTGTTTTTCTTGCTATTTTCTCCATGGTGGGAAAGGCTGGACACAGGACCTTGGCTGAGGTAGGGCAGGCTGTCACAAGAAGGGCCAGGCAGAAGCCCACCTCGTCTTCACGCCAGAAAGAACAGTGGACGCTGAGCGTCCTGGGTGCATATGGGCCGGGGTGTGTTGAGTGTGCCTCCCACACTTGGGGTGTCCCTCCCAAATGGGGCGCAAGGCCTCACCACCTCCGCGGCTGCACTGGGAACTAGCCAGCAAGGCAGCTGTCCTCAGGAGGGAGCGGTCTCAGGCTGATGTGGGCTGGGGGGTGGGGAGGGCAGCCAAATGCAGGCAGTGACGCTGCAAGGGGGAAGCTGCTTAAGGACGTCACTGAAGGGACCAGCGGCACCCCACCTCCAGCACCTGCCCCCTGGGGGGCTAAGGCCCGCCCACCACTGGAGAGACAGCCCTTTGGGCGTGGTGTTGCCCCTCAGTGTGCAAAGGTAACACAGCTCTAAGGCATGAAGCAATCCATTAGTCAGTATCTTCTGCTGGTGACAGTGATGTGGTGGCATGGGGTGTGGGAGGCAGTGGGGGGCACAGACTGTCCGAGGCAGAGGCAGAGGCTGAGGAAAAGGCGGACAGGGTCCCTGCTGCCGAGAGTGAGCCTGGCGGGATGGGCAAGTGTTTGACATCCTGCCTGGCGCCAGAGTGAGCACACGCAGTTTAAAGGTGCCCGTGAGAGAAGGCTACAAACCCTAGATCTGAATCGGGCCAGGAGAGGGCGCTCTGGAGGCTAAGGGAGGTGCAGAACAGTCAGTCAGCTGGTGGATGTAACAAGTGAAAAATAAAATCTGTTCCGTGACAAACAGACGATGTAGTCGATCACTGATGACCCCACATGAGAACGGAGAGAAGGTAGGTGCTCGGTTGGAGGTCAGTGCGAAGGCAGAGCCAGAGCCCTGGGGCGGCGGGGAGCCGCTGCTGAGTCAGAAACTGCAGGTCCCTGCGCAGGTCCTGCCAACCTAAGGCTGCTCTGAGGAGGACCCTTACAGAGGTGTGGGTCAGTGCCCCAGGCCACCAGCCAGCTCCAGCAGGTCCCGGCAGTGCGGCCGGAGCCGCATGCTGCCCCTGCACAGTGCGAGACCTGCGGAGGCTCTCAGCCCATGCAGCCTCCCCAGGCCCCCCGCCCCACTGGACTCTTCCGGTCTGCAGCCCAGAGAAGCTGGGTCCCATCTCAGGCCAGGTCCCAGCAGGGGCCGTGAGTGCACGCCGGAGTTCCCCACCTGTCCTTGGCCTCATGAATAGGCCCCTTTCACGGATGAGGTCACTTCTAGTCGGGGGCCCGCCGGGCACAGAGCGGAGGCCTCTCCCTGCCCACCGCCTCAGAGGAGGCCCTTCCGGGACACGGCGGGACTGACGTCCAGGCTCACTCTGAGGACTCAGGCTGCAGCCTCCTCAGCACAGGAAAGGCTAGGAAGGCCAGCGGGTGCCACACGGGCCGAGGGACCTGGGCAGGAAGGAGCATCAGGAGCGGACAGGGGGCTGGGCCCTGAAGCCCCACTCTGCCTCACTGGGGCGCTGAGCCCTCACGGGGGCCTTTCCAAAGCTCCCGAGCCAACTGGGTGCCCGGGGGGCACTGCAGTGCCAGAGGGAGGGGACAGAAGCCAGGGTACCCCCTCCCCCGTCACCGACGCCCATGGGTGTTGGGCAGGAGCTCTGTCTCCTCCTTGGCTCCACCTCCCACAGACAGGCCCCCACAGTCCAGCGGCGGCCAGCCCCGGCCCGCCAGCCCAGGGTGGGGGTCGCTTGCCGGGGCTGCCGATCTCTGGGTGACCTCCGTCTCCGTGTGGCATCTCAAGTGCTTCATCCCCTGGGTGTCCAGGTTCTGGAAGGAAAGGCCTTCTGGGCTGTAAGCCCCTCGCTGACTTCCTCGCTCCTGGTTAGCCCCCAGTGGCTTGGGAGTGGCATCCGGGAGGGAAGAATGGAGCACGGCCACCACTCGGAGAGCAATGACCGGCCTCTTAACACATGCATGTGGACTGAGAAGGATTCAGGCGGACTCCATGAGGGGGCTGGAAAAGGCGCAGCTGGCCTGCAGGCGGGGCAGGGAGTGCCCAGCCCACAGCTGACACCTGGACGCAGCCCCCAAGCCAGGCACCCACATCCCTGTCACAGGCTCCTCGCTCAGGTCCTGGGCCCAGGGCTGGGCGGGGGCCAGGGGCTCAGTACCCTCTGTGGTCATACCACTGGGATGGCTGAACCCTTTCCCACGGGGCTGAGGAGGGCATTTCACGGCCGTGGTCGCCTCCTTCCTCCACCACTTGTAACTGGAAACTTGGATCCCAAGCCGGGGGAAGTAAGGTTTTCAGACTATTAAACTGCTTCCTGCAGAGAAAGTCTTCCTCCCAGAGGAGAACAGGAAACCAGATAGGATCACTCCAGGGGCCAAAGATGCAACAGTAACTTTACCCAGAGGAGTCTGGATGAAGGCCCAGGTGGGGCACAGGAGGCTAGGACGTCTGGGTCCTAATGACCCCGCTTTGAATCTTGCTGCTTTGGGGCCTGTGGCATCGCCCACCAGCTGGGACTGTCGTGTCCCACATCCCCAAAGGGGACATCTGGGCCCAGAGCCAGCCTGCAGAGCCGCCAGAGGAGGAGGAACCCTGAGCTCTGAGAGAAAGGAGCCAAGTGAGTCCATTGTGTTATTAGCATTGTGAGCATCGGAAATTGCTGCTGGTCACTCTGAGGATCTCCCCTGCCTCCGGAGGAGCCAGCAGGAGAGACAGGCCTCCTGCCCTGAGGCAGCGGCGGTCTGCTGGGACCACCGCCCACGGCCAAACGCCTTGCTCCCAGGCCCCACAGGTCCTGACCCACAGGCTCTGCGTCCGGGCCCTCTGTGCTCTGCGTCCGGGCCCTCTGTGCTCTCCCACCCACTCTCACAGAGGGGCAGAGCACACCGGGCTGTTCAGAGGCTCTGACCCTGGGGTGTCCACAGGGAGTGGGGTGCTGGAAGGTGTTCTCCAGATCTAAGGAGGGAATTTGTCCCCAGTCCCCACCCTTTTCCTGAGAGTCCAGACATGTGGAAATGTCCCCACCCCGAAGACAGGAGGCCCAGGAACCATGCTGGGAAGCAGTGCCCTGGGTGACTTTGAGATGCAGCTACCTCCTTGCCACCCTAGGGGCTGCCAGCTCCACCTCCCAAGAGCAGGTGCAGCCCCCACAGCCCAGTAGCCGAGAGTCCTCAAGGAAGAGGGCATCCGACCCAAACAGTCAGCTCCAGAAAATGTCCCCCGACCTCAGCATTCCTGCCATTTCCTGTGCCCAAAGCTGACTCGGCAGCTGCAGGGCCCCACCCGCTGTGGGTGACTCTGGCTCATCGGGTGGGATGGAAAAAGCCACCGTGTCTGCGCCAGGGTTCAGTGACCTGTGAGCGGTCGTGCAGCGAGACCTCCCTGGGGCAGCCACTTGGTCAGAGGAGGTGACATTCCTTCTCCAGTGAAGCAGAGAGCCCTGACGTGGTGGGGAACTAGAGCAGACTGTGGTCACTTGCAAGAGGTGGCCGAGGGCCCCACAGCCTGGACGCTGAGTGTCCTCATCTCACTGCACCCAGCTGGAGGGTGCAGACATGGACCTGCACTGGCCAGCGAGGGGGCCTGCTGAGGTGAAGCAGCCACATCAGGACCCCTGAGAGCGGCCGTCTGCTTCACAACCTCACCGTGCAGGTGTCAGGAGTCCAGGTCCACTCTGGGCACCTGGGTCCTCGGCAGGAGGACGTGGGGCTGAGTGAGAGGTGCCCACGCGCCTCAGTTCCCCTCTCCTGGACCCGCTGGGCACATGCAGGAGGGAGCAGGAACAGGAGGGCCAGCTTGGGGAGCAGGGGCCCCAAAGCACATCAGCTCCCCAAGGGGGCCCCCCACTAAGGATGTCACACTCTAGCCACTCGCCCATGGTGGCAGTGTGGGGTGGGGTAGGGGGATGGGCACACCAGGGAATGGAAAGAGAATTAAATATTCGTGAGTGAGTGGAGTGCTGAGGAGTCAGATCTGAGTTCAGACTGTGGCCCCACCAGGTCGTGGCCTTCTGCAGTCACAGTTCCTTGCTTTGGGTCTTGTCCTCAGCACAGCAGGACAATGAGACCGGTGTGGAAGCTATGTGGCCCAGAGGCTGGCGCAGGGACTGACCTGGGTCCCTGCCAGGTGCACGTTGCTTCTACCACCTAAAGGCACCCCTGAGTGCCCTGGAAAGTCCAGTCCGTCCTGCAGAGATGCAGCAGGCTGCAGGGACAAAAAGTGTCTTGTTTTGATGCGGGAGGCTGTTCACGTGGCTTTGGCGTCTACTTTGTAGCAAACTCAGCCTTGGTACAGAATCAGTCTGTGTTCCCTGACCCCTCTGACTAGCGGGCGGAGCAGGGAGGGGAATGAGGGGGTGGGATTGGGCAGGCACAGCCCTTCACCTAGCTTCCTCTGGGGCGCATGGCGTGTGCAGGGGCTACAGACAGGCGCCCAGGCCCTGGCCCCCACACCCTTCTGAGCCTCTCCTGGCTGGTCTGAAGCCAAGGGCAACTTGGCTTCTCTGCCTGAAGGGCCTTCCCCGCCGGAGAGACGGTGTAGCCGAGCGCCCCAGTGCACAGACCTCCCCGGGCCTCAGAGGCATCGCTCTCCCCAGGCTTGGGTTCTTCTCCTCTGTCCCCCTGCCTGAGCCCTTGGGACTCCCCAGAGCTCATGGCATCTAGCCCTCTGGAAAGAGGCAACGGGGGAGGGCGGAGAGGACGGGAAGGGCTCCCCACCTCGGAAACTTTCCTGGAGGAAGAACACACGCCCACCCAGGGGCTTCTTTCTCTCCACCACTGGCACTTTTATATCGGCAAGCACTCCTGAGGGTCCCACTTTGTGGCTCCTGCTGCATGGGTGCAGGGGAGGGGGCTCAGCACAGAGCTGCTTCCCACCGCCTCTCGGGGATCTCCTCGTGTTCCCTCCCTTCTGTCCACTGAACGTGCCAGAGCCCAGAGTCCAGGCCCCCCCAGGAAGCAGCCCTTCTCAGCCAGCAGCTCACAGAGGAGCCCACCAGCCCTGCACCCCACCTACCCTGCCCCTCCAGTCCCCTAGCATTTGCCCCAGGGATGGGCTGGGGGCAGGAAGGGCCCCGATGCATGGGAGGTGGGCAGGCACCAGGCTTCCCCAGGTGGACGCAGGCATGAATCGGGGCCCCTTGGGGGACAATCAGCAGAAACTCTGTTTTCCTGCCTGAGCTTTTGACTGCGTGTCCCAGAGGGTGGGGACCAAGCCCAGTTCCCGGTGGGTTCCCAGCACCTGCCCCGGTCCCTGGCGCCCAGTCAGCATCCAGCCATATTCTGGGAAGGAGAGCAGGTTCTCACACAAAAACAGAGAGCGTGGAAAGAGAATGAACCCAACGAACAGAAAATTGCAAACACAAGAGGTTATTCAGCAATATCAATCAGCGGTCAGCTTCCACGTGAGAGAACTGGGAGGAGAGTGGGGGCTCCGGCTCGTGCAGCCCCCTCCTGCCTGCACAAGGGTCTGTACCCCCTTCCCCTGACAGCGGACTGTCTGTAGGAGCCTCAGGCTGCCCGGCATCACCCAGCCCGGCATCACCCAGCCCGGCATGTGAAGCCGCTTTGATAGGAGGTTCCAGCAGGAGTCTGACCCCAGTTCCTCCCGTTGCTAGGCCAGCACTCTGCTCACTGCCAGCGTGGGGAACGCCTGTTCTCCTCCGTGGGGTGCAGCCTGCACCCTTGCAACGGAGCAGCAGGGAGCCTGGAAGCACCCTGGAATGGAGCCTCCGAGGGGCGAGCCGAGCTATCAAGGTCCTCCCGGTGGGTTCCCCCGCCTCAGTGCAGCCTGCAAGGTGCTCACGTGCGCCAGGACCCTGCAGGGACCTCAGCGGGAAGGGGGGCGCGCAGGGGCGGGGGAGCTTATTAAATCAAAGCCGTTTTTTCCACCCACCACACACGAAAGCCTCAAAGTGTGTGGAGCTGGAAGAACAGCAGGCTGCTGGCAACAGTGGGCCTTAGGGACTGAACGAGGCAGGAATGGGCAGCACATGCCGGGGAGTTGGGGGGGGAACACCAAAGTGCCTTCCCTCCCCTGAAGTCAACACCCCGTGTGTGGGCCATGTGGAAGGTTGCACTCTGGGCCCTGGAGCTGCCCCAGGTCGAGGAGTTAGAGCCCAGCACCAGCTCTCAAGCCCCCAGAGGGACGGCCACACCTGTCCCTCCCCTGACCTCTCACCTCTGTAGCTGCTGCCTGCTTCTCCCACAGAGGGGCAGACACAGGCCGGCATTACAGGGACAAGGTCTGACTCAGACTCCGGCTGCTGCCTGCGAATCGGACCCCCTCTCAGAGCCTGTCTCTGCATCTGCAACTCGGGCCCACACCTGCCTCTGTCCACCAGGCTCCCAGGGTCCCCTGGGCCCCCGCTTCCCAGGGGTCTCCTCCCTCTCCTTGGTCCAAGCAACGGGGGCCTGGGGGGCTAGCCCAAGGTCATGCACCTGGTGGCCGAACAAACGGAACTGCAATCCTGGTCACAAGCCTCCACACCTGCTCTGGGGCTCCGGCAGTGAACTCCCCTGTGGCCATGAGGAACCGAGGGACAGAGCCTCGTGTCTGTCAGTCCAAGCTTCTCAAGGCCCATGGCACTTGGTGCCCGACTCCAAAGCAGCTACGGCCCCTTATCTTGGGGGGAGGTGACAGAAGACCTCAGAAGGAGGAAAATTCCTGCCAGGTCCAGGCCGATGTCCCGTTAGGGGGAGCAGCACCCAGCACACGCAGAGGGGAGGGTGGCACCGCACAGGAAGTGAAGGGGGTAGAGGTCCCCCTCACACCACTCATAGGGGTTCCATCTCTGCCGTATCACAGATGGGAACATCAAGGCCCAGGCAGGTCCGGGGAGCACCCAGAGCCCCAGCAGGGCTGGCCGGTGCGCAGCTGAGACTGGGCTTTCTGCAGCACCTCTGCCTGCGAGGGCAGAAAAGGCCTCCCCGAGCCTCTCCCCACCTATCACCACTGGGGGCCTCTCGGGGTCACTTCTGCCTCCAGACTTAGCTTCCCTGCCCTTGGGACTGAGGGGTCCACGCAGATGGGCACGTGCAGGCCCTGGGTCTGCAGACAAGGAAGCAGACAAGGCCAGCAAGGAGCCACACCAGCCTGCGGCCACAGCAGCCTCAGTCCCTGCTCTCACCTCTCAGCTCAGCCTGCACTGACCCTTGTCATTTGCAGAAGCCAGGACGCTCCATGATGACAGAGGCCAGCAAGCAGGCACATCACACACAGCGCCCCCTCAGGGGCACGCCAGGCAGAGCTTCAAGCCCTGTTTCCACTTGCGAACTTATTTCCACGTTCCTCGACCTCCCTGCATCTCAGCACCTTTCTTTGTATGGTGGACTTGATGCCAGCCTTGTCAACGTAAATGGAATTAAATACACTTCATAGGCGACACGGAAGCCACCATGAGCCGGCCAGCACCCCTCCCCGCCACAGAGTGGGTCTCCCTTCCTGGGGCCCCTCAGGCCAGGCAGCCCCTGTACTCACTGCTGGCCTGAGGCAGAAAGGGAGGTGCCCGGGCCCTGTGCCCAGAGCAGAGACAGGCCACGCCCTCACCTGTGCATGGGCTCCGGGTGGCGGCCAGCCAGGCCACAGTCACTTCCCCATGGTCGCGCTCACGGCGCCATCCGTGCAAAGGAAGCCTCAGACCACAGTGTGGACGGGCTGGTCGGCTGCCCGCCCCAACCGCATGGAGACAGACAGACAGACATGCATACAGTGCTATCCACCCCTCATCCTGCCTCCCAGCAGCTGCAGGAGAGGGGAAGGAGCGCCAGGATGCCAGAGAGAGACTTGTCCGTACCCACAGGTGTCTACAACCCTGGCATATGCTGGCGTTTCCAGATTACAGGTTAAAAGACAGAGGGTCAGAGTCTGGCTGAGACTGGGAGACCAGCGCAGCAGCCTGACTCCCATTGCCCTGGGTCGCCAAGGCCCCCTAGGGAGTCGGGCCGGGACCAGGGACCGAGAGTCCCCTTACTGATGAGGTGGCTTGTCAAGTGAGCCAGCAGCAGCCCAGGCCTTGGGCTCCAGGCTCTGGTTTCCCAGGCCCAAGCCCCCCTAGGCACTGGATGTGTTGGGGGGTGCTTATCCCCCAGCCTCCCACAGATGGCAGGGGCTCCCGTACCCCTGAGTCTTCTCTCAAGTGTTTCCCTTGAACATTTCTCTTCCCATCTCGACTGCAGACTGAGTTCAGACCCTGGCCACGTTCTGATGGGACGAGGGGGCCTCGAGACTGCCCCCTCCTGGCCTTCAGCACTGGGGAGACATGCACTCCTGGGGCTGCTGTCCCTGAGGGTGGGAGCCCAGCACCCACCACAGGTGGGGCGGGCATTCTGGCCAGGTGGAGCCTGCCTCTGCCCATGGGTCACCAAGCCTCACCCTCAGGTCCAGCGCCCAAAGGGAGCCCTCTGCAGCTCCTGCAGGTGGGACACACAGAGGAAGCAGGTCAGCTCCAGGCGTGGGGCACGTCCACCCACAACTGTGCAGGTCTGTGCTCTGTTCCCACATGCCTGCAGGCCCATGCCAGGCAGGCAGGCCAGCCCTGGAGCAGCTCTGAACTGCAGGCCAGAGACCGGGTTGGGGATGTTGGGGTGCCTAACCCTCCCCCCCCCACCCACAGCCAGCCCACCCCAAACGACGATGCTATTCTCGCCTCCTGATCCGACAGCGCTGCCTTACCGACAGGTTTTTGCTATAGGAATTGGAACTCAGACCATTTCATAGACGTGGAAACTGAGACCCAGACAGCTAGGTGATTCCCCAAGATCACCCAGCAGTGCTGCAGTCAAGGCTCAAACACAGGTCTTTCATCCACCCGTTCAGTCACTCATTGGACAATCCCATGACAGGTAGCAGCTCCGTGGCTGTTAGCAGGCTGTTTGACCTCTCTGAGCCACAGCCGCTCAGGAGACAAGGAAGCTAGGGCTATATTATACTGTTAATACAAAATGCTGTCAGCGCCTCTTCAGAAAGTTATGCAAGAATTTACACAAGAGAACCCACACCAGGTCTTCAGCAGTCTCGCAAACCCCAGGTGCTCAAGAGCCACTTGCTGCTGCTAACATCTCTTCAGCGACCGCTTGGGTGGGTTTTGGAGACAAAAGTGGAACTGTGCTGGGCAGCATGGACACAGCAAGAATGGGCTTGGGCCAGTGAGCAGATCTGACAAGGGCTGTGTTTCAGGGGAGCACAGGAGCTTCAGGGAAGTGAGGGCAGAACACGAAAGGCTTCCTGGAGGTGGTGTTGTCTGAGCTGAGTCTTACAGAGTGAGCAGGAACTAGACAGATGAGAGAGGGGAGCAGCTTTCCGAGGTGTTTATGTGAGGGGACTCATCCTTCTCTGAACTCCAAGGCCTGGGCAGGAAGAAGACGGCTGGAGGCAGAGATAGTGCCCCCAGCCCCGGGGGAGGGCAGCATGAGCTGAGCGCTGCTGGGGCCCTGGGCTGGAGGGGCCCCGAGGGGGAATCATCACCCATGGTTCTGTGCCCTGGAGGACAGGCCTGGTGCCACCACAGACACATGTTGACTTGAACACGTGAACGGTGCCCCTGCCTGAGGGGGTGAAGCACATACAGGAAGGAGCCCCCCTGGGCTGGGACCCACAAGGGGCTGGGCGGGAGGAGGGGATGGGGGTGAACAGGCAGAGTCTCATGAAAGATCTGGAAGCCTGGGCCTGTATTTTGTGACTCCTGAAAATAAGAATGAAGAGCTATAACCCTCTGTATACACACGCACGCACACACACACACTCCACAGGTGTCAATGTGTGAACACCACCCCACACACCTGCTCCACAAAGCCACGTGGCCCCGTCCTGATTACAGCCACGCTCTCGCGCCCCTCACTGGCTCAGCGCAGACTGTCAGCCCTGGGGCCTGACCAGTGCTCCAAGGGGTGTCTGCTGCACCCCTGTCTTCAAGGTGGCCCCTGGGAGCCTGGACTGGGGGTTCCCTGCAGAGAGTGGGCCCCTGTGTCTGCTGGCCTTACTGATTCCCCAGACACACTGAACATTTTCCTCCCCGGAGGGAAGGAGGGACTCTGGAGCCCGACAGGGGGCCCTCGGGAGACACAGAAGTCCGGAGGACCTGTTCACAGCCTTCCCTCCTAGAAACGGGAGCCTGTGGGGACGTCAGGAGGCTGGGGTACTCCCCCCACCCCTGGGACCTGCCAGGTGAGCTGGAGTGAGACCTTTTACCTGCCTGTGCCCAGCCCCCTACCCCCTGATCTCCTGGGAGTGTTTTAATGAAACAATCCTTCCTTCACCAGGGCCTGCCTTCTGCCCGTGGGGGACTATGAAATATCCGACTGGCTTCTTCTCAGCCGGGCCACCGTCCCTCCCCCGTGAGTGCTTTCCTCCATGCGAGCACCCTCCTGTTCCTCTCCCGGCCGACACCGCTCCAGCCAGCTGCTGAGGGCCGGCTGGGGTGCGAGGCAGAGATGGGAGAGAACCGCCCCAGCCCTCAAGAGCTCGCAGCTGGTTTTGACGCAGACCTGAGCACAGCGGACGGTGGAGGCCAATGGACACTGCACTGTGAACATCAAACAAGCTCCAGGAAATCCGACCCAGTAACAGCACCCATTCCCTGAGTGCCCGCATTTGCCAGGCCCTCCGTCTCGTCTGCCAGCCTCGTGACAACATGGAGGAAGCGTGAAGAGGCGTGTGCTCACACCCGTCCTTCCACAGCACGTCCCCGTGAACAGGGGAGGGCGGCACCCCCACCGGAAAGGGGGTCACTGAAAGTGCCGAGGGCACAGGGGCTTCCTTCAGACGGGCCTTCCCCTCTCCTGCCCCAGGAGGGTGCTGCCCGCTGACTTCCTGGCCCAGCTGTGTGGCTGTGGCCTGAGCCCTTGGTTCCACTGGGAGAGAAATTAGGCTGCCAGCCGGCTCTGGCCATGCTAGGGGTGGGGGAGGGGCGGGGGGCTGGGAAGTGGGTGCAGTGCTTCTGAGAGCCTCCAGGTTCAGCCACCAGTGCCTGGGCCAACCCCCACCCGGCCCTGATGCCCTGCCAAGCACACTCGCTCCAGGAGCTAAAGGGGACTGTGGCAGGTCGGGCCAGCTGGGGCCTTCTCCAGTTGCCAGCACCCCATGCCCACCAGCTCTGCCCCCCGGGGCTGCGCTGGGCACATGATGACTGCCAGTGGCCTGAGTGACCACTGTCCCTGCTGCCTTAGCTGATACTTGCCACTCAGTGCCCAGCAGCTGTGACAGGCCCCTGCGGTGAGGTGGGGGACGGCGAGAGGGCAACCCCGGGGGATCTGCTGTCACTTCCATTGCAGTGTCCCTGAGGATCTGGGTCAACCCGCCACCCTCCCTCACCGCCCCCAGCTCCAGGCAGGGCAGCACCATCCACCCCGTGGCTTCAGCCACAAACCGCAGAGTCACAGCCGACTCCTTCTCCACTTCGCACATCCGCTCCAGCACCCCCCCTCCCACCCCCGGCTCTGAGGCGGACAGGCTGCAATCTCTCCAGTCCTCTCCACACCCCACCCGCCCACACCGCTGCAGCCTGCCCTGCCCCCACCCGCCTGCACCCGGCAGGCCAGACCGTCCTGTGTCCACGTGGTGGGCGCACCACCCTTGCACACAGGGCATTCGATTGAGACAGATCGTGCTTTCGTATACCGCTGGATTTGATTCGCTAATACTTTATTAAGAACTTTCGACCTTTTAAATATGCAATTGGGATTACATCACCCCTGCCTAAAGCACTTCTGAGGCTTCTCGGTGCACTTAGACTGAAGTGCAAGTGCTTGGCCCTGAGCCACGGGCCCGGCCTCCCTCAGGCCCGGGCGTGCGCCTCTCAGACACCGGCCGCCCTGGGGAGAGGCCGCGCACAGCCCGACGCCGGGGGTGCCAGGGCGGCTCCCTTCCCTGCCTTCTCCTCAGGCTGCAGCGCAGCTCTGCCCCTGCCCTGGGGATTGCTCTCGCCCACCCTAAGGGCACAGAGGCAGGGGCCTTGTGCCGGGCCAGGGTCTGGCACCTGGCTCAGTGAGGGAGGGGCCTCTTCTGGGGGCTACGCCCCCTGCCCCCCGAAGCTGAGCACAGCTGGCTGCAGACACACGCGTCTCACCTCGGACTCTCAGCTTGAGCTTCAGGTGGGCCCTTCCTGCTGCTCCCCGAGGACGCCAGACATCCCAGCTCCAGTCACCTCCCACTTTCGAGGGAGCGATCTCGCAGTCCAGACTGTACATCGCTGCCTCCCACACCCTCCCTCCCAGCCGCCGACCTGCCTTCGGAAGGGGGTGTCACCTCCCAGCACCTGCGCCACATACTCCCTCCTGCCGTGAGCTGAGCTCCACAGCCCTCTGGACCGTCCCTCTGGGCGTCCCCCAGGTCCCCGCCTGCCCCTCTGCAGGACGGCACTCCAGAAAGCCCCTCCTCCGCTCCATGCTGTACCGAGTCTCAGTCGGCACACGGACTAACGCACCACATCCTAGAGGACAGCACGGAACAAAAGGCCGGTCCCCTGCCCTGCTCCACAACATCGCCCTCCAGGCCCCTCAGAGGGGCACCCACGTCAGCTGCTGCCGACCCGCTCTGCACACTGGGCCTCTCGGGCACCAGGTTCGGTGCTCCAGGGTCCCCTCCATGTGTCTGGCCCTCCTTCCCTCTCTGTGCTGGTGCCTGCTCTTCTCCCCAGCCTCTCAACACTCAGCCCTCACTCTTCCTCTCCATCGTGGGGACTTGCCCAGCCACAGGGCCCACCTGCCAGTGGCTCCCCACCCCCACCCCGGCCTCCCACCTGAAGTCCACCTGAGAACATCCAGCCACCTGCTCAGCATCACACGGGGCCCAGACCCAGGGAGTCTGAAAGGGCACCTGTGTTACTCCCATGCCAGCCGCACCCGCAGCCCCACCTGGGGCCTCGGGATGAACAGTGTGGTCGCACTTGACTCTCCTGTCTCTCTCGCCCACATCCAACTCACAAGCAAACTCGGGGGTTCTTTTTTCCAAATATGTCAGAACGTACACGAATCAGTGTTTAAACCAAACACAACACAGTACACAGAGAAGCACGCACACTGTTCCATGTCCTTCAGAAAAGCTCAACAGCAGGCAAAACCGATCTATGGGCACGAAGACCAGCCTGGTGGTCACTCTCGAGGGCACGGACTAGGGGCGACACCAGGAGCCTTCTGGGTTGTGGAAATCATCCCAAACACTGACCTGGGCGGTGGTCACGAGGTCTGTTCCTCTGTGAATACACACTGTGCTGTCTGCTGGGCCTAGGAGGCTGCGGGAGCCCCTCGTCGGCGGCTCCCATCTCTGCTCCGTGCCCACCCCGCCACTGCGGGCCAACCAGTAGGGAGCACACCCCAGCCCTGCCGCCCGGGATGGCACTCCTCACCGACAGGTGGAGTAGCAGGATGTCCAGGCCTCGTGGGGGAGAGGGCAGGCACTGAGCTGAGCCTCATGGCCCACCCACCCTGCCCACCCAGCCCAGAGGGGCCCAGGGCGGAGGAGTGCCATGCTCCCTCCCGGGGGCTGCGGCTCCTGTGGGACTGGCCTGGCGGAGTGACCGAGCTGGAGTGGACTCCAGCTGCGAGTCCAGAAGTAGAGAGAGCTGCGAAGCCGCCGCCCGGGCCCCTCACAGCTGGAGGCTGTGCTGGAGGCAGCAGTGCGGCCCAGGGCGCAGGGTCGGCCCCGGCCTTGCAAACAACAAGGTGCGTGAATGTCATGCTGTGATAGTTGTAATAATTCTTAAACATGGTAATAACCCTAATAGTCGAAACTGTAAGGATGGATAAATAAAATATGATGTTCTCTTACTGAAGAAATGCGGATAGCCAGCCCACTCGGAGCTGGGTGTGGGGGGACAGGGGCGGGCGGGCAAACGTGCTCTGGCCACCTGGCACTGTCCACGCTCAGAGAAGCCGCCTGGACCATGAGCAGTGGGGAAGGAGACACAGATGCACCCTAGCACCTGACAGAGACAGTTCGCCGGTCCCCTGTTGAGGGAGGGGCGGCGAAGGCATTCCTCAGGAAGGTCAGTAATGGATGAGACTGAAAGATGAATGAAAACCAAGCTAACACTATACCATCATCAAACTCCTTCCCAATCATTTGTGTCGGCTGGGGGAGATGCTGGTAACGTAACACAGGGTAAACAAACCAGACTCCGAGGCTGCAGACGCTCTCGCCTGCGCACGAACAACAGGTGGCCCAGAGGCGGTGGACAAAAGGGGGATAAGTGGATGTGCGGAGAGTTTTCCTGGGATCCCAAATATCAGTACTCACCTGCGAGTGGGGGAGTTACCGACGGTTTCCTCATCTTCATTTTCTCCCGGGTTTTTGACATTTTAAACAACAAACATGCACTCAGGACTCCACCCCAGGACCCCTGGCCGAGGGCACCTTGGCCACCACCTGCTTCCCAGAGGCTCAGCCTGGGAGCCGCCTCCTCACCAGCTTGGGGAAGCGGCCACCCTGGGAACTCATCCACGTGGCTCTCACCTACGGCCCGAGGCACCTGGCCCAGCTCACTCCTCAGCAAAACCTACCTGAAGGGCGCCCCTAATTCACACAAAGAATGGCCTTTCTCATCACCAATCACACTGCCCTCAGCCCAGCACTGACCTGCTGACTCTGTTCTGTCCCTGGGGGGTGACTGCTGAGAGCTCTTCCTGCCCGGCCTCGGCCTTCAGGGTCAGAGGCTAGGGAGCCAGAGTGAGCACTGGGTGTGGGGGAGGAAAGACCTCCTGCGTGAGTGACCTTCACCAGGCTGGAACCCTGGCCTCAGCTTCCCCTTCTGCAGGGGAGGTGGCTGGATGGCAGGGCTGCTCTGCAGTGGCTCCGCCCTCTGGAGGATCCGTCCTTGCCCAGGCAAGGGGATGCTTAAGTCCTCTGAAAGCAGAGGCCAGGACCTGAGACCCTGAGGCCACAGACGTGGCTGGTTGGAGGTGGGCGGGGTACAATTACAGACCTCTCAAATTGTCAAGAGAAGCCCAAGCTAGTGGGGAAGGTGGGGCTAAAGTCGTGTCTGAGAGGGAACACACCCCAATCTACCAGAATTCTCGTCCGCCTGAGCCAGGTCCAGCAGGCCAGCCTCCACTCCTGGCTGTGCTTCCCAGTCAACAGCCCAGCCGGGCAGACTTCCAGCTGTGGACAGAGGCAAGGCTACTGGGGCCCCTCTGCCCACTGGGGTGAAGGTGAGGGGGGAGTGGAGGAGCGTGTGTGGGCTGAGTGCAGGGCAGGAGATGCAGGCCTCGGTCAGAGGAGAGAGGCCGCCCTGCCAAAGGCCCCCCCATGAGCCCTGCAGCTTCCCGGGGCTGGTTCAGGCCACACGTGGGCTCGCTGGCTAGTGGCGCCTGGCCTCGATTCACACCCTGCCCCTTCTCCCGACAGGATGTTCGTCTGGGCAAATCACTGAACCTCCTGGAGCCTCGGACCTCAGTTCACCTAGAAAAGTGCCTGCGGGAAGGGGCTGGCCGTGGTCTCCGCTAGTGAGAGGACGAGCGCTGAGACGCAGCAGATAAAATCTCAGCCTCGCGCCATTCTCCACGCTAGGGGCTGAAAACAACACAGACAGCTTCACCGAGATCTCAACACTGCACGGTCCGGGGGCAACGACAGGGAAGAGCCTCAGAGCTGACAGGAACCTCGGAGAGGGCACGTCCACCCCCTCGTCTAACCGGGCGGGGGCCGGGGGCACACTCAGAGGTGAACGCCGCATCCATCCGAGGTGGCAGTCAGTCTGTGACAGAGCCAGGTTGAAACTCGGGTCGAGCTGACTCCCACACACCACCTCCCCTCACCCCACCCCACCCACCGCGTCTCCTGCCCACAGACAGGGCTTTGCTCAGGGGTCCCGCAGCCTCCTCTGCAGGGGCGGCCCCTGGAGTGGGCGCCATCCAGACCCCCGGCAGGGGTGCTGAGATGAATGTGGAGGGGGTTCCCAGAAGTGAGAGCTGAGAGGAACAGGGCATCAGTTGCCAAACAAGTGAAGGTGTTATGCAAATGACATTAAAAGCACATGTAAATGACCACAGGTCAGTGATGAATCAACCATTGGAGGTTTTTTCTCTTTCGGTAACTGGATCACACTGCATGCTGCGAACCTGTCTTCTCCCATGTCTTTCTGCCCAGTGGAAGGAAGTAAAATTTGTGGTTGACTGACCAAACCATGCCTCGCTCGGTGAGGGGTCCAGCGGACACATCAGTAGCTGCAGGGACACACCTGCCGACACTTGTTCCGGATTCCTCCCTGGTGCCTGGGACCTCATTCACTGCTGGCTGGCTCAGAGTGCTGGGGTCCCCGGGCTGAGAGGTGTCCCCCAGACCCAGCACCCGGTGATTCCAGGGGGCCCGTGGGGAATGTGACAGGCAAGGGCCTGGCGTGGCCTGCCACCTCGGCCCATCCTCCATCCAGGAGCCCAGCTTGGGAGCGGGGGCCCTCCAGGCACTGGGGCCTGAGCTGCTGGGCGGCCTGGGAGCAGGGGGGCCCGGCCACGGCAAGACGGGAAATCAGAGGGTCGGCATCTGGGAGGCCTGCCTGAGGCTCAACCCGGTGAGCTCTGGACATCCAGC
Organism: Tonatia bakeri; assembly: GCA_004024845.1. Taxonomy (NCBI): domain Eukaryota; kingdom Metazoa; phylum Chordata; class Mammalia; order Chiroptera; family Phyllostomidae; genus Tonatia; species Tonatia bakeri. Next base: position 134,070 of record PVIA01002833.1, on the reverse strand, counting down.
TGGTTCAGTCCCCAGCAGCTGAGTGCCTGTCACCTGCCCGACGCCATGCCAGGCTTTCTGTGCAAACAGCAGCACAGACAGGACGCCAGAGCTGCCCCTCAAGCACTGCCGGCCAACCCACGGTGCCTGGACGCCTCCCTGGGAACTCGGGGTGGGGGCACGCATGGGTGGGGGCAGCACTCGCCTACTTTGCCTTATGTCAACCGTGATGACAACTGTGCACCTGCCGCGTGTGGCTCACACACACGTGCCTGACACAGACTACGTGCTGCATGTTGTCCCAGGCATCCCAGGAAGAAGGGCGGTGTTCACGTCCCCTTCGGTGGACGAGGAACCCAAGTTTAAGGGGGTGAGTGAGCGACTTTCTGAGGTCACACAGCTAGAAATGCACAGCAGGGCCACAGGGCTGGGAACCCAGGCCTGCACACTCAGCCTCAGTGCAGCCACCACCCTCAGAAGGCAGCCCACCCCCACCCCAGGTGCACAGAGGCCTGCAGCACACAAGCTGACCCTCGGGGCTGCAGCTCAGCAGCTACTGCCACTCCACTGGGCGGGCAGGGCAGGCTCCACCTCCGTCACAGCAGAACCGGGCTTCTGTTCACCCTCACACCCGCTCCAGCCGGAATTCCTGAGCAGCTATCTGCACCTGCCTGTCTGTGTGAGCCTCCCAAGGTGGCAGCACTGTGATGGTCAGTAGAGGCCCAGCCACTGGAGTGGGCTGCAGCCAGTGTCTCCTGCACAGCCCACTGCACCTGGGACCCAGGGCGGCTCGAAGGCCCTGCGGTGCCGAGCGTCCTGGGTGTTCAGGTTGCCTACCCTGGGAAACCTGGAGGCTCTGGTCCTGATCAGCGTCAGGGGACACCCTGGGTCTGAGTTTTCCCTTTACCTGCTCCCACTACAGCTTCCTGACAGGAGCATGGTAAGAACAGGAAAAAAGATATGTGAAAAAAGCTTCCCAAAGTTGCACAAACTCAGTGCAAATGGGAGAAACATGGGTGGCTGGGCCTGCCCGGGCAAACTGCCAAGTAAGGCCACAGGCCCCACGTCCCAGATATGGAGGCTGCTGCAGGAACAGCAGGTGCCAGAGCCAGCAGCAGCCCCCAAGCCGTACAGAGGGGCCTTGCGGGGTGTCCCAGCAGGGCTGGCTGGCAGGGTGCCCAGGCCCTGCCTGGTGCTGTGACGGTGGCCTGGAAGCCCTGGGGAGGGACCCCCTGGGGCACTAGCACTCTCAAGGAGACAGTCACCACGAGGCCACCCACCCTGGTGCTGCCTGGACCCAGCCTGAGTCCCTGTGTGGTGGCCAGCAAAGACCTGCATGGTTTTGTGCCCTAGCAGGACGGTCAAGAGAAGGTGCCGGATTGTCCCTCATCCTACTGCAACAGAGCTGCTAGTGTGGTGCCAGGCAGAGGTACTCTGACTGCTCGGCCCCCCGGGGCTGCCCAGAGGGCGCCACCAGCCAGCACATGTGCGAGTGTCTGTGGCGGCAAGGCCACCCTGCCTGGCTGGAGGAGCAGCCCTCCAGCTCCTGGTGGGCCACCCTCCACACACGCTCACCGCCCCCTGGCAGCCCACTGCCCCCTCCACTCCCCCGAGACTGGTGGGCTCCGCTCGTCCTGCCCAGTGCTCACTGGGACTCCTGCTGGCCCCTCCAATCCCTCACTCCAGGCTGGACAGCTGGCTGTGTCCATAGAACAGCAGCAGCGTAGTTCGCGGGGTCCAGGGCACTGCCAGGCTGGCACTCCCCCAGCCACCCAGCACCCTCCTGCTCCGATGACAGCTCAGCCTGGCACTGCAAAGCAGAGGACAGGGGACAGAGTGCGGACTGGGGCACAATGGCCCAGTGGACATCTGGCTTACAGGGGCCCTGTGCTCCACCTTCCAGCCCCTCAGGATGGCCCTCACACCGCCCAGCATGGGCGTGGCCGGCCACTCCCGCTGCGCAGACTCACCGGAGCGGGATCTTGACACGGAGGTAGCGGTCCACAGCAATGGCCAGCAGGGCCAGGATGGAGCTCTGAGTGAGGATGAGCACAGGGCAGGCGACCATGAGGCAGGTGTGGAAGTAGGTCTGTGGCCCAATGTTGATGAGGATGGCGAGCGGGATGACCAGAGCCCCCACGGCCACGTCAGCCACGGCCAGCGACGCTATGAAGCAGAAGGTGGCGTCCCGCAGCGCCTGGTTCACCTTCACCGCCCAGATCACCAGCACGTTCCCAGGCACGGAGACCAGGGCGATGAGCACTTCCACGCTGATGTAGGCGGCCTGGAAGCCCGAGATGGGGGGCGGCATGGCAGGCGAGGAGCATCAGCGGTGCACCTGGAGTCAGGAGGCACGGGGTGGGAGGTCTGCCCAGCGGAGGACCGAGCTCTGGAGCCCCCTCCCTCTGGAGATGAGCCCTGCTTGGTACAGCGGGCGCCTGCCTAGGCTGGCAAGACGCCTCTGCCCTTTCTCAGCCTAATCTCTGTCCCTCCCCTTGTGGCCCCTGGAGGTTCCACTCAGCAACTCAAGATAACAGTGCTGGGTCCTCCCCTGGCTTTTTCTTTTTTTATCAGGTGTGAGGCAGCTCCCCGCACACAACCTACAGGGGTCCCCCATGCCTGCCTCTGCCCACCTAAGCCCACAGAACAGAATACCAGGAGCTCACTAGACTGCCTGTTGGCCACCAAGGGGTCCCAGAGGCGATGCCCAAAGTTGGGGACACCTGGTGCCGCCCCGAGCTCCGGGCCGCGCGGGGCAGGGCTGGGCTCAGCGCAGCCTTAGCGCCGCTCAGCGTCCTCCGGCTCCGCCGCAGTCCCGGCCTTTCCAGCAATCACATGGTGCGCGGAGGCTGGGCCCCGGACGCTTTTAAAGAGGTAGCGCCCTACTCCGCACCTGGGACAGAGCTGACCGACGCTAGTCTGGGGAACCGAGCCCGGCATCTGCCGTGGCGCGCGGTCCCCTTTCCCCGGCGTGCGCCCACCCACCCTAGCCGCTGAGCGCCAGCCTCCCAGCCGCGCCCCGGGCCCCGCTCCAGCTCTACCGGGGACCCTCGCCCACTCCTGCTCCTTCTAGGAGCTTTCTAGGGGCTTTCTAGTCGCCGTTTTCAACCCTCTCCTGCGTCTCCCTCGGGGACCCCTGGTGCGGACGGAAACACAGACCTACCCAAGGTCACCAAAGCTGGCAGAACTCACAGCCACCTGAGCGGGTCCGTCCCAAAGCACCCCGCCCCCAGCCCGACGCCTTCAGCGCCGCCAGTTCGTGGGTGCCCGAACACCCAGGTCAGCGAGGCTGGTCCGGGGATGGGGCGGGCGGACTCGCCTCGGGCGCCCCCAGTGCGGGAGCTGAGCTGCACAGGGCTGCGCACACCCGGGGGGGGGGGGGCGGCGGGGGCGGTGCACCGCGGGCCCTCCCTCCAAGCCCTTCGCCTTCTCCCCGCCCCCTACCTACGCTAAACAAAGGGAGGGATTCTGGGTGAGAAAAGCTGGGAAATGGGAGCTTTCCATAGGGTCCCCGGTGTGAATCCAGCCTCTGGAGTGGATAGAAGTGCAGCCTCCCTGCGTCCACTCTCCCTTCTCCACGCAGGGTGCCCGGGAGGCAACTGCTTCGCCAGCGGCGCAGCACCCCCTCGGGGCTCTTTCTGACTTCCTGCACCCCACGCCTCCGTCCGAGACCGGCTCTCCCGGCCTCTCCGGCCCAGCGCGCGCTCAGGGTCCGGCGTCCTTCGGCACCCGCGCTGCAGGCGCGCTCCCGAGTCGCCGCATCCCTTCCCGGCTCTCGGAACTGCCTGTTCCTGATTTCCATTTCACAGATGGGCGTACCGAGGCTCGGAGAGGACGCCTCGCTCCCGGGATCGGCTTCCATCCTGTCCCGCCCCTGGGGCCCCTGTCTGGACTGCCTCGTACAGCCCAGGGCTCTGGAGATGGGGGGGGGGGGGCGGGCGGTAAAGAGCGAGGCTGGGAGGGAAGCAGGTGCACAGCAAATCCTAACGGAGCCCTGCTCAACGGCGCGCTCGCCACTTTGCCTGACCCAGATTCTCTTCTTGGCTGCCTCCCGCTGCGGGTTCTGGTCAGCTGGCACAGTGCCACCTGCCGGTAACCGCTCCTCACCTCGGCAGACCCTCACTCAGAACAGGTGCTCTGCAGACACCCAACCTGGGAAAACCACAGGGGCCGTGGGAAGGGACCCTGAGGGAGCAGAGAGTCAGGCAGGCGACCCCAGGCCTGCAGCAGAGCCAGACCTGAGGCTGTGCCCTGACTGCGTCTCAGGACCCAAGAGGGTTCTGCCCAGAGTAGGGGTCTTCTCTGAACCTTCCTGGGGTGGTGGCAGGGGGCAGGTAACTTCCATTTCTGCCACAGAAAGCAAAGTCACAGTCCTTGCCTGAGTCCAGCTGCAGAAATGGACTCTTCCCCAGGCTTCTCATGGCAGCCTCAGTGCTCCGGAGCAGCCACGGCAGCCACGGCCCCCACGGCGAAAGCCTTTGCATCCACCCCTCCACTCTCTGCGCTTTCCTTGGCCCGAGTTCCTCCGCGGTCAAGGATTTCTCTTGGTTTTCACACAGCTTCCTAACTTGGGCTCACCCAGCCGTCAGAAACACCTGCAAAGACCCAGTCAGGCCTGGGCTGGTGCAGGGGGGTGATTGGCTCACCCTTCACATCCGGAGGCACCCTCCCCACCCCCTGCTTGTGTGCCCAGGACCAGGCCTCCTGGAGAGCCCAGAGCTGGCCCTGTCAGGAAGGGTGACACCTTTGGGCACCAGCAGGAAGGGGTATCAAGGCTCTGCTCAGCCTCCGGGGAGGCCTGGGGAGCAGAGGAAGTTTTACGATTCTCCTCTTTCCCCTTCCAGTAGGCAGGGGCTATTTTGGTCCCTGTGCTGTTCTTCAGCATTTCTCTGGGCAGTGTTCAGGGGTGGGCGGGGGCAATGGGGGAGACGGAGGACCAGGGCTGGTCAAGGGCAGGCAGATGGGAAGAAAAAGATCTATGATGGCAAGGAAGCCCCTGGCCTTTCCCCCAGGGCCCCTCCTGCCAAGCCAAGTCCCCCCCCCCCAGCCATGCAGTGACTTCCTTGGAGCCATCCCCCTTCCAAGCTGTAATCTAGGTCTGCCTTTTTGCCATCCCTCCTCCCCGTCCCCTCTCCTGCGTCAGAGCCTCCTGTGGGGGAGAGGCTGGGTGAGTGGGAGGGAGACCCAGGCGGACTACTCCCCTCTGCCTGTGTGTGGGGGCAGGGGAGGGAGAGGGCTGGTCCAGGTCTCTCCAGACGGGCAGAGCCCGTTATGTGAGTGTGCTGCTTCCATGTCCTTCTCAACGTCATCATGCTTCCCTCGTGCACCCAATTACTCTGTTCAACACGCGGGTGCTGAGCCCCTTCACTGACAGTGAGCTGGGCCCCGGGGACAGGCAGGCGATATCTGTCCCACCCCCACCCAGGAGCTCTTCCCCTGGCTGCACTTGGAAGGGCCCCACATGGTGGGCACTGATGCTGAGGATGGGGTCCAGTGCTGCAGGCAAGGAGAGCAGCCAAGGGGCAGCGGAGGCTGGGAGGAGGGGCCAGGTCCTGGGGACTCAGACTCGCACCCCTCCTTTAGCCAGAGCCGCTCCGCTTTGATGCACCCCACATATGGCTTCTTAGTATGAGAGTTTATTTGAACGTAAGATTCTATTAGTTCTGCGGCTTTAGAAACTTGAAATTTTGAGCTTTGAGCTAATCCCTACACTGCACAAATAAGGAAAACTGAGACTCAGAGAGGCAACAAACCTGCTCCAACCCATGAGTGACTGGGGGGCAGAGCCTGGTGTGGGGGCGGGGACAGGGACGTCGGAGGGGAGCCGTGCCCAGCCCTTTAGCACCGGCCCTTTAGACGCAGCCCTTGGTGAGGTGGCCTTTGCTCCTCCCGCCTCAGGCTGCTGCACCCAGAGCAGCTCAGGGGTGAGGACAGCTCCCCATTTAATTCTCGTCACACACCCAGGAGGCAGATGCTCTTAGTCCCTTGTCAGGGTGAGGGGACGGAGAGCTGAGACTCCCCAGACGTGACGTGTTTTTCTTGGGGTGGCCGGAACTGTGGAATCAGCTGGCCTGAGTTCCTGGGGGGCTGAGGGAGCAGCCCCATGCATGTGCCCATTCAGTGGCATTTACTGGGGTCCTGCTGTGGAAGTGGCACTGTCCGAAGGTCCCTTCCAGGAACGCACTGTGTGGGATGGAGGGCAAGGCTGCGTGGAGCCTGCTTGGAATGGCTTGTGAGCCTGGTGCTGGGCCCAGGCACCGAGGACACGGGAGGCCGTGTCTGCACCGGCACAGGCTGGGGGCGGGGGGTGCCTGGGCAGGGGCGGGAAGCCGTGTGCGTGGAGAAGGAGGGCTGGTGGCTGGAGCAGGGTTTTGTGGGCAACAGGAAGAACCACAGGTGGAGCCAGAGAGCGGAGTCTGGGCAGGACTGGGCGCTGGCCGCAGGGTGACAGCCAGGAGCTGCTGGAGCTGCCAGGGTTAGAGGCTGGACTGGGACTCGGACTCAGTCAAAGCCAGGAGGCAGGGACCCCACGCTCTGGCAGGGGTGAGCCCTATGACTCACGGCACCTCCCTCAGCCTCGGTTCCCCGAACTGCGTTGCCTGCTTGCACGTCCTGTTCCGGTTGCCGTCACAGGGTCCGCTCTGCTGGTGAGGGAGTGGGGAGAGGGGCCTGAAGGAGCTGACAGACGCTCTGGCAAGACGCTTGGGTCCTGTGCGGAGTGGGCAAAACGGGAGCAGCAGCAGGAGCTGTCAGAGGCGGCAGTGGGCCTGACCAGAGAAGACAACATAGAAGGAAACGATGGAAGAGCGGAGGTGGGAAGACAGAGGTCATGGGACACCCGGGCCCCTCAGCCTTGGAGAGGAGCAGCCCCAGGGAAGGGAGATGCAAAGGGCTCTGAGAAAGGCTGGTGGGGGATAAGGAGGTCGCTCCTGGACGGGGTGAGAGGTGTGCCCCGGGGGACAGTGTTTCGCAGGTCGAGCAGGCTTGTGGAACAGCCCAGGGGACAGCGCAAGCCCAGGGGGCTCTGGGTGAGACGAGGTGGCTCGGGGAGAGGGTGCAGACTTTAGGTGGACAGGACGGGGCTGCACACCCCCCGGCAGGGACAGGGTGCTGAGGGGCTCGGTGCTGGGGAACCACTGTGAGCCATCCGAGGGGGGCGTGGGGACTTAGGGGAGAAGGGGGTGAATGCTGGGCAGGAAGAGAAACAGAGGGCCACGGTGCAGACAGGGCATGGAAGAGCCTGGCGGGGAAGAGAGCGGAAGGTGGGCCGGGAGCTGCAGGAGAGAGGGAGGCTTCAGGCAGCAGATCTGGGCAGGTTCACACCCTGAGGGAGGGGCTGCATCAGAGCAAGGAGAAGCTGAGAACAGACCCTGCTGGTCAAGGCCCTGTCGTTAACGATGGCCAGCTGGACACAGGGCTGGGGACTTGGCGTAGGAGTCTGCACCGTCTTCAAGCCCCTCCCACCCAAGCCACGCCCGCCCCGCCCCACCCCACCCAAGCCCCTCCCACCCGCCCCGCCCCCACCGGACCAGGGGCCAGCAGTCCGCTCTCTCCGGCCCACAACCCAGCCAGCCCTTAGCCTGCCTCAGCCTGCGGGCGCCAGCCCTGGCTTTCTGGCCTTCTCTCGCCCTGACAGCAGCCAAACAGGGTCCCCGGGCGAGCTGCCTGCGGCCGGGCCGCTGCCCGCAGACCCGGCTCCCCCACGGCAGACTCAGGGCTCAGGCCCCTGACACCGCCCACCTCATTCTGGCCGCCCGCTCGCCCCTCCCTCCCGGGCCCTCACACACCTGCTCCCAGGGCAGAAGGGCAGAAGGGGAAATCGAGGCAGGGAGGTCCTGTGACATCTGAATTCCTCCTTGACTCCTTCCCACTCAACAAGCTGTGCCCTTGCCCCTCAAGAAGAGAAACGTGGTCACTGCCTCCCCATGTTCTGAGAGGGGGTCGAGGTCAGGGAGACTGCGGGGGGCTAAAAACAGTTGTTCCGTTACATTCAGGAACCCAATTCTTAACGTATAATTTGTGTGTCATACAGTTCACCACTCGAAGTGTGCGACTCAGTGCTTTTCAGCACAGACAGAATTGTGCACCTGTCACCCTTGTCCAATTTTAGAGCCTCTTCGTCACCTCCCCAAAGCCTCGCCCGTTGGCAGTCCTCTCCCGGCCCCACTGCCGCCCACGTGCACCCTGGAGACCACTCACCCACCCTCTGTCCCCATGGGTCTGCCTGTGCTGGACGCTTCGGGTGAACGGCGTGCAGCTCGGGGTGACTGGCATGCTCCGCGTCGCCCCTGTGTGTGGCTGAGTGACGCCCCACGGCGTGCAGACCACACTCCGCCCATCTGCCTCAGTCAGCGGCTGTGGGCTGCAGTGAACATCCGTGCGCAGTGCGTGTGTGAGCGTGTCTCCTTTCATCTGCACGGAGACGTGGGACCCCATGCTGGGCTGTCACGCATCGTCACGCTGCCTGGCTGGGGAGCCACGGTGATCCCTTACCAGAGTACAACACCCAGGTTCGGGGGCGCCCTGGGACCTCTGAACGCTGGAATGAAATGTGAGCTCGGGCCCTCAGTCCCCATCCAGGGCCAACACGCCCCCGGCCCCCCCCGGAGACGGTCTGCAGCTCACCCCAGGGAACGAGCCAGACAGGGGAAACTGGACGCTTTGTGTCCTGGGCTCAGGGCTGAGACCACAGCCCAGGGTGCCCTGGAAGGAGCGAGGCAGAGAGCTAACGGGGCCATTGGCCCTCCGCTGGGGCCCGCGAGCCTGTTGCAGAACCCACCTCTCAGGTGCTCCCAGTGACTGTCCCCCGGAAGCCAGGAGTTGCCCCGTCGCAGGAGGAGTCTGGGTTGGTCAGCACTCCAGAGAGAAGAACAGATCAGAGACCTTTGAAAAACACAGGTTTGGCCCCAGCCTCTGGCTTCAGCCCATTTTCTCTGCCTCTAGCCTCCACTTGACCCTCGTTCCCTGGTCTCAGGCACAACTTCAAGTGCTGGCCTAGGGCTGTTCTGCTCCCACCAGCCTTGACCCCTGACGCCCCACAGACGGGATAAGCCAAAGGTCTTCGCACTAAGTGCGTTCTCCTGCAGTCAAGGTGGGGAGGTGGCTATGGCCTGGGCTCCCTCTGTCTCCACTCTCCACCCACTCTAAAGCCCCAAATTCCAGGTCGAGGAACACACAGGAGCTGGCGGAGGTGTCCACTGGTCAGGTGGAGTGGGCCACACAGGGGGCCTTCCAGCAACAGGGGTTTCTTAGTCCAAACACTGTCCCTGGCCCACAAGGCAACAGACTTCATCCAGGGCTTCCAGGAACTCAGGACACGTCTGCTGAGTCTTTGCGAACACCAAGCCGATCCTCTCTTTGTCGTCCAGAACTCTTTCATGCTCACAGCATGGCCAGCGAAGTGTAACTATTGCTCCATTTTGCGGAGTAGGAAACTGAGGCTCGGGCAGGGGTGTGGGTCTGTGGGGCGGTGGATCAGGGATGGGTCCAGAGCCAGGAGCAGCAGCCCAGGGCAGAGCTGGTGCCTGGGGCTCAGGGTCCCCCTGCTGGCCAGACAGGGCCTGGGTGGAGGAGGTGGCCAGGCCCAGTGCTCCTGAGCTGGAGGCAGAGCCCTGAGCCGCCCACTGTGCAGCCCCACCTCCGCCAGGTTTGCTTGCTCTCCTGGAGAGCAAACACCACGGGCCACACCAAAGATGCCCCTCGACCTGCCCACCAGAGAACAGAGGGCTGCACTGATGCCCAGTCCGAGGGGGTCTGTTCCCTCTTGTCCGGGCCAAGACCCACGGGGTCAGCCATTCCCGTCTGGAGAACGCTGACCTCGCCCGCCCACCTCCTGTTTCTCCTGGAATTGGGGGCTGCTGGGTGTCTTGTTAATGCATCTCCCTCAGAGATTATGAGTTTCATCTCCAGCGCCAAACAAATTTGCTGTCAGATCTCACTTCTGCCCCTTCTCGGGTGTCTGATCGAGAAGGGACAGTGTTCTCACCTGCACGCTGGAAGCTATGACCCCTGTGCAAGGCTGTGAGGAGGAGGCAGGACTGTGCCACTCCTCCTGTCATTCAGCAGCTCCGCGTCTGTGGAGGCCGCCTCTCCTCCTGTCATTCACCGCGAGGAAGCATGGGGGGAGGGGCACAGGGCATGTGTGGCATGTCCTGTCATGTGCCTAAGACTCTCTCTACCCAGTTGCCTCCTGGTGTCCCTGCCCCATCTGCAAGGGGAGCAGGCAGCTGCTTCTGGCCCTGCTGGGGCCCTGACCCAGCCAGAAGCCAGGCCCAGCTGTTGGAATGGCCCAAATGCCTCAGGTTTCGGGTTGGGCCCAGGACAGCTGGGGCGGGGGAGGGGAGGGCACAGGCCAGGAGACTCTCGTCTGTCTCATCATGTCCACTGTCCCCTCTCCCCACAGCCTCCCAGGCCTTTCAGGTCAGCCGGACCTAGCGGTGCGGGGGTGCAGGAGTTCTCCCTCTTTCCCTCCCTGCTTTCCTGCCTTTTGGTGCTTTCTCCCTGTGGCTGAACCCACCCCACCCCACCCCCAACCACGTGCGGCCAGCTGTCACCGCCCCTGAGCCGGGCACTCTGCCTGCCTGACACTCAGGAATCGCCAGCATTCACACTCGGCCCCGGAGCCGCCACCTGTTCCCCTTGGTCAGAGCAGCAGGGCCATGTGGCCCCACCTGTCGTCCCCCCAGCCAGGACTCGGTGCAGAGACTCAGCTTCAAAACCCCCAACTTCCACCTGGGCGGGGATGGGTCCTAAGCAAACCCACGCCCCAGACCACACAGAGCAAAAAGCCCACTCTTCCCAAGAGGAGATTTGCAACTTCAGCAGTGTCCTCTCACTAAGGTCACTTACTCATGGCCAACACCCGAATGAGGGGCTGCTCAGTGTGCAAGGTGAGCAGAGAGACACGCCTGCAGCCATGCGCAATTCTTGCACAAGCAGCCAAAGGTCAGGAGGACGAGCCCAGTGAGCACACCCCGCAGCTACGCTCTCCCGGAGAAGAAGGGTTGTCTGCTGGGCGGCCGTGACAGGGCGCCACAGAGCGGGGGCGTAACTGACGGCAATCCCTCTCCTCACAGTTCTGGGGGCTCAGGTCCAAGGTCAGGCCCAGTGTGGCCAGGTTCTGGGGAGGACACCGCTCCTGGGGTGCAGACGGCCACCCTCTTGCTCAGCACACAGGCCTCTCCTTGGTGCGAGAAGGTGGGAGAGCACTGCTCCCTGGTGTCTCGGTAGAAGGGCACAACCCCATCATGAGGGGCCCCCCACTGGGACCTCACCTGGCCCTCGACACCTCCCAAACGCCCCTTCTGCAAACGCCGGCACACTGGCGGTGAGGGCTTCCGCACGTGAACTTGGGGGTAACAGGAACATTCAGTCCCCAGCCCACGGCCACCCACAGGAGCTCCCAGTCGGCTCACAGGCCGAGAAGGGCCGGGTCCGAGGGATCCGGGCAGGACATGTGTGTGGGGGAGTGGGAATGAGAGTGCAGACAGGTCCCGGGGGTCTCACCCCACCCCCAACAAGGCTGCAGACTTTTTTTAGCTCTGGAGATGCAGAAACCCACTTCTGAGCCCTGTTTCTGTGGCGCTGCCATATCCCCTCAGGCTCCCTGTGCATGGCCCACCCGCCCTTAGCTGCCCAGCCAAGGCCCGAGGAGGGAGCAGCTTCCACTCTGTGATCTCCCTTCCTGGGCCTTCTTGCTGCAGCGACGGAGAGTTGGGGGAGGAGGCACAAAGGGGAAGAGCTCGAAGTCCCAAAGCAGAGAAGATAAGATTTCTGCCAGAGCAGAGGGAGACAGGGATCCAGGAAGCTTCTGCTTTGCTCTCGGCACTGGGGTTTCATGGGACAGATGGCGGAGGTTATTTATAACCCAAAGCAGACAGGGCTGGGCTGGCAATGGGTGGGCAGTGTGAGGACGGGGACCTCCTCGAGGACTCCTGGGCACTGGTGTTGGGGGGACAGGTCACACTGATGGACCGTGGGACCCCGTCCAGCTGCAGTCCCTCTGGCAGTAAGCCCAGTGGGAGCCAGGCACCCAGCTGGGTGCGCCTGGGGCCTGGGGAAGCATTTCTCCCCATTTGTAAAATTAGAAACTGAGGCTTGGAGGGTAAGTTACCGACCTCAAGCCTCACAGCTGCAGATGGGGAAGCCTGTGCCTGGAAGGGAGGAGAGGCCCAGGGTCCACAGCCCTCCCACCAGCCGTCACGGCAGCCTTGAGCCACAGACACCGGGGCCCTGAGCCTGATGGGGGGGGCGGGGAGAGGGAACTAACCCACCCAGGAGAGGTGTGGAGGGAGGGTCCAACAAGCGTGCACACACACGGGTATGAATGTGTGTCAGTGAGTGTGAGTGTGGGGGTACAGTGTGCACCACACCCAGGTGACCCACCAGGTGAGGGCAGGGTGGCGATGTGCAGAGGGATCTAGATGCCCCTCAAACCCCTCTGTCCCGGCTCCGAGGACTAGCAGGCAGGTTGCTGGGATCCAGCGCAGCTTCCTGGATTCTGCCATCTCTCCCTCAGGCCAGGGGCTCCCTGCACTCACACTCGGGTTCTGCTCTCGGACCGAGGTGCTGCCCAGCCCTGGCCAAATGCTTCTGTGACTTCCCTGCAGCCACAGTGTCAGGAGGGGCGGCTTTAGGTGGATGTATGAGGTCAGAGGTCGGGCTCTTGGCTACAACCTCAAGGCCAGGAGCCAAGCCCTGGCCAGGAGGAAGCGGAGTGCGGGGAAGAGGTTGCACCATCTGCTCCTTGCGGCAGGAACGAGGCGCCACCAGCACCGCAGATCGTGCCAGCACCCACCCTCAGGCTCCAGGCTCAGCTCCAGGCCTGCCTGCCAGCATGCAGAGGGGCCATTCCTGAATTCACGAATCCAGGAATAAACAGAGCGCCCAGCAGCTGGGTGCAGCGCACCAGCTCCTGGGGCTGCGCCAGCCCTTCGGAAGGCTGGGCGTGCAGCCCCCTGACTGTCCAGGTGGCAGTTCCTAGCTCCTCTGCACCCCCTTGCTCCCCCACAGAAGAAGCATCCGAAGGACCAGGAACTCCCCCAAGTCTCCGAGGACAGGAGCGGTGTCGGCCCTGTCACCCCGGAGGGGTGGGGGTGGGGTGGCCCAGGAAGACACTTGCTTGGGTGAAGGGCTCCACCTCTCAGTTCAGCTCATCAGTGAGTGTCCAGGAAACATCACCAGGGCATTTGCTTAGTGCCTACTGTATACTGGCCCTGGGGAGGGGCCGGCTCCCTCAGGAGTTAGAGGTCCGAGCGTCAGGAGCAACCTTTGCGGAGAACCTTCCCCGACCACGAGTCAGCCTGGCTGGTGCTAACCCTGCGTCCACCTCCTGTGAGTGACATGAGCCGGACCCCCAGGAGGCAAATGTGAGCAGAGCCACTCACAGAGCCACTGCAGGGACGGCACCACTCGTGCATGTGACCCGCTTGTCCCAGTGCCTGGTAACACTGCCCCTTGGGCAGTCCCGCCTGGGCCCAGGCTGCTTCCTCTGACCTTCCAACCCCCATGAGTGACACTTCAGGCAGAGGGTGCCTGGCTCTGGGTCCAGGAATCCAACAGGACATTGCTGCTTGCCCAGACCGGGCAGTGTGAGGGCCTCACTAGCCAACAGTCACTTTCAGAAATGTGGTCACAGCCAGGAAAGATGAGGAACAGCCAGGTGACCAGAGCTCCGGGCAGCCAGACTCAGCACAGCTGTGAGGAGAGCCCCGGCAGGGAGGCTGGGTGGGGCAGCCTGGGGCCTGGGCCCGAGCCTCGACTTCCCCACCCATGAGTACAGAAAGTCAAGCCATTGGCTGAGGGGAGTCAGGGCTGTGACCGCACTGGGGGTGGGGACAAGGTGGGTGAGGACGCAAACATGGGAGCTGGGGGACACGGTGACACGGTCCGTCCACTGCGGGAATGCTGCCGGAGCCGTGCGTGTGCGAGGTGCATCAGCATGGAGACGCCTGCTGGGAAGAGCCCCTGGGCCTGGGCAGCAGGTTCCAGCACCACCCCTGCCATCAGGGGCCACCCCGAGATCCATCCCCCCACGAGGAAGGGGGTGCTGGCAACATGGCTCGGGCAGAACACGCCAGGCAGCAGGGGCCAGAGGGAGAAAGGCGGTGCCTCCACAGGATCCTGTTTCCTTATCTGGCTATGACCCTCTGGAGATGGTCTGAGGGGGCCCAGGACAGACAGACAGACAAAGGAGGATGTCAGGTGGGGCCGGGAGCGAAGCCAAGAGTGACTGAGTGGATGGTGGCCTCAGTCGTCACCGAAAGAGGAGACACAGGGATGGGTTCCATGCCTGCGAGACGTGAGCATGGGATGCCTTGGGCCCGCGACCTGCAGCTTGGGGAGGGTACAGACTGAGGGCCGTTGGCACCTAACAGTGCGGAGTGGCCAGCATCTGTCAGACTCCCATACACATAGCTGTCCGACCCCAGGTGGGAGAGCAGGGTCTCCCGGGGGAACGGCAGAGAAGAGATCTGACCCTAAAGGTCCCTCTTAAAGGGCAGGCAGAGGGGAAGCCCCGGAGGAGGAGGAAGAGGAGGGAGGGAGACGAAAGGAAGAGCACAAGAGGAGTGACGAGAAAGCCGGAGAAGAACCAGGGGAACCGCAGGGCCCGGGCGAGGGACCGGCGCAGAGCAGCAGGGGGCAGGACTGAGAGCCGCTGCCTGGAGCTGGCGCCCGCTGTGGCGGCTGGCGTCCTGGGGAAGGTGGAAGCCAGCAGTGAGTTCCTCAGTGAGGAGTGTGAAGTCCTCGTCCCAGGAGCCTGAAGGAGAGGCTGCGACAGAGCCGTGGCTGAGGGCTGCTTGGGACAGGGAGGGACTTCAGTGGGACAGACGCCCCCTGTTTCCAAGCGCAGGAAAGGCCCCCAGAGCGGGGGAAAGAGGGACACAGATGAAGTCCTCAGAGAAGACAAGAGGAGCTCCCAGTCCCCTTGGTTACCAGGCGACAGTGGTCACCAGGGAAGACAGTACTTATCCCCATTTCACAGACAGAAAAGTAGAGCCCGGGGGGAAAGGCTTGCCTCAAGCCACACGGCTTGGATGTGGCCGAGGAGTTCTGTGCCACCCATGCCTCCACCCAGCTCTCCCTCCCAGACAGGTCCCTTCGTGCCAGTCAGACCCCTAGCCAGCCCCACAGGAGCCCGGCAAAGCTGGACAACGCCCGAGCTCCCGGGAGGGGGCAGTGGGGCAGGTCCCACAGCGCACTCTGGGAGGGGCAGTGGCGGGGTGGCTCCGGGAGGACACGCCAGAGCCAGGGACGAGCACAGGCATCCCCCCCCCCCCAGGCAGCAGCTGCTCCCAAATATGTCACAACTTGTCGAAGAGCAGAAATAGAAGCTGCCCGGGGAGGGGCGGGGGTGGGCGGCCTGCCCGGGCTTGTGGACCCGCAAGGAGGGCAGAAGGGGCACTGGAAGGGAGGAGCAGGAGGGGCAGGTTGGGGTGTCCAGAGGAGAGTAGGACAGGTAGGTGCCAGGCAGGTCTGCAAACCAGTCAGAGAGCTGCCCAGTGGCCTTTCAGAGAGACTGACCCTGGGGGTGGACGTGCAGACGGGAAAGGACGGGGTCCTCGCTGACCCCGGCTGAGTCCCAAGTGCATTCCTCGGGCTAAGGCCGTCTGATGCCACGCGAGAGCTCACCACGGGCCCACGTGCTGAGTCAGGACAGGAGTGCCACCTTGCAAGGGGCCATCGGGTCACTCCGTGCAGTACCCTGACTTACAAATGGGGAACCACGACCCAGAGAGGAGAAAGACCCGCAGCGCACCAACTCCTGACCCGGGCTCCTGCTTCTGCCGCCTGAACTTCCCCCAGCATCTGTGTCAGGTGCTGAGGGTCCCACATGCAGGAAGCACTCCTCAGAGGCCCCACCCATGTCTCCAAAGGCTCAGGTCCACACTGCCACACACCCTGCTGAGCCCGTGACCACCAGTCCCCACCCCAGAAACCCACTCCCCAAGGACCCCGCTCCCTGCCTCTCGGCCTCCCCTAGGCAGGCGGAGGACAGAGGTTCCTGGCGGGTGAGCCTGGCTCTGAGGGCGGATTCCAGGCAGAGGCGACTTCCCCAGGGTTATCTGACACTCGTCCTCGACAAGAACAACGTGGGGCCTCTCTGCTCCTCACTTCACTACCCCCTATTCCCTCTGACCTCCAGGCCCTCCTCCCACCTCAAGCCCGTCACCCCCCGGCCTCCCCCCCAGCCCTGGCGTGTCCGTCTTCTCCATGCCACTCTCTGATGTGTCCCCGGACTCTCCACTCGAAGCTTAGAGTGCCTTGAACTGCTGCTGCCCTGCCCTGTGTGGAGCCCACTGGGGGCGCAGGCACTCACTGTGGAGCTGGGCCCAGTCTATCTGTGGGCCCAGGAAGGAGAGGAGGCACCTGACTCCACCCCAGGCCTCTCAGCTCAGGCGCCCGGAGCCAGCACCCCTCGCCCTCTGACCCCGGAGCCCCGTGCACCTGGGGCTAGACCTGTCCTCGGGGCCACAGTGTCCCAGCTGGCAGGAGGGAGGGGTGGACTGCTGACCCCAGGGAGGCTTCCAGCCCAGACCCTTTGACTGTGGTGTGATCTCACCGCAGGGCTGCTGCCCTAGTGACCGCTGCCAGTTTGCCTCCAAGGCTCGGCATGCAGGGCCTGGGGAAGCATCTCCCTCCCACCGCAGCCAGGGGCGCAGCCCAAGAACACAAGCTTGGGCCCAACTGCAGAACCCTCCCCGACTCCCAGCAGAAGAGAATCCTGAACGGGCACCTGCTTGGGTGCTAGCCAGGCAACCAGTAGCCCCGGAAGGTGCCGGGGGTCAGACAACCAGGTCTGGGTGGGCAGCAGGGCCAGGGGGGAGTGGAAGCCGAGAAGGAGACTCCTGAGGCCTTTCAAACAAGGTGGGCCCAGCATTCGAAGTGACAGCCAAGCTGAGGCAGCCCCTCCTTCAGGGGCCCAGCTGCTGGGGGAGAGGGCTTTGGGCAGTAGGACCTGTGGGCTGAGGCCAGCCACGGGGAAGACGGAGGAGATTAGGGCCTGACTCCCTGCTGTCAGGACATAGCTGATGGATCCCCGCTGCTGGGAGCACAAAGCCCGCTCTGTGGAGGCCCCAATGTGTCCCTGTCCATCAGAGGGCAGCTCCTGGAGTGGGGCTGTGGGGGAGGGGGTCTGGCCTCCAGGGGCGACTGCTCCTCAGTTCGGCTCTGAGAGGGTGAGGTGGGTCAAGGGGCAATCCCCTCCCCCTCATCAGGGTGTTCAGGTCACAGACACCCGAGCTACCCTCTCTTCTGAGTCCTGGGAGGGCCTGTGCCCCCCAGCAGGGCTGTGACACAGTCTATAGGCCACTCAGACAGACACACGCATGTCCACAGATTGAGCCACTGCAAGGCAGGCTCACAAGGCCACCCCCACCTCAGGCTGCTGAGCGTGGCCGGGGGGGCCATCCTACTGCTTCGGCATGCCACCCTTCCCGGAGTCTGTGTGCCAGGGACTGTGTTCCGCAGGCGAGACGCCCGTGCTCCTCTCCTCACGCACCAGCGAGTGTCTTGCAGGCGTGTTCATGTCCTGCTCACGTCGCTGACCCCAGTGCCCAGCACAAGGCGGGCTAGGCACGTGTCCTGACTCGGAGAATGAAGGGATAAGAGTCTGTCGCACACGGGAAGGGGCCCAGCCCCTCTCCCAGTCCTGCTGCTCTGGGTCCCTGAGGCCGAGAGGCAGCCAGGCCTGTGGCCCACGAGAGGCCAGGTGCGGAGCGGGGGTCTTTCCCGTGTCGGGTGCCCGTCCACCACAACAAGCGTTCACCTGCCCCATACCCACCCCTCCGCCAGCTGGAACACCTGTTCTCTCCCAGTCAAGCCCTCCTCTGGCGCCTCGCTCCTGAGTGACCACTGTGGTCTCCCCCGGGGTGTCCCTGCCTTGGCTTCCAAGTGCCTCCAGGCCCTGCTGGGTGACCCCCACACCCCACAGGCCTGCCCTGAGTCCAGAGCCCCAGTCAGAGACACCCCCCTCCCCGTCCACTCTGCTCCTTGTCTGGACACTGTGTGTCCTCCACATGGCCCTCTGGAGGCTCCTGACCCTCCTGGGCGGCGGGCCCTTCGCTCTGGCTGCACTGTCGTTCCACACACACGTCTGTGTCCAGAGTCACCCACTGGACACAGAGATCCTGAGCATCCCCAGAAACACCCCAGCTGTCGTGTTCCCAGGTTCAGAGGATGGAGGCACGCTGTTGGCAGGAGAGGCAGATGGGATCCCGAAAGGACCATGCGATGCCATTTCTGGGTTTCCATGGTAACATCAGCATCCCTCCTATTCCCAGGGCTCATAGGGGTGGAGTGTAAACTGAGGCAGTTTCCTTTTTCTTTTTTCCTTTTTGGTGGAGTGTTTCAGAAACAGATTCTTCCTCAGCCCGACTGGTGGGGCAGGGCCCCTGCATTTTCTCCCTCACTGGCGGGGCCAAAGGACAGGCGCAGCCCTCGACACGCTGGGGCTGAGCTGAGCAGCCCTGTCCCCCGCTCACCTCTGTTTCTACCCCCAGGACACGGGCGCCTCCCCAGTTCCTCCCCACAGACAAGGAGAGGGAGGGAGGCCGGGCCCTTGGTTCCATTCGGGTCCCCCCACCCCTGTGACGTGTTCCCAGAGTCCCCGTAGTTTCCCTTTCTCTGTAGTCCTTGCCACTGTCCAGGAGGGATAGCATCAGTCCCATCTGTCACAGAGGAGGGACAAGGCTTTGTCCACTGGGTATTAGAGAAAAAACTGGGACCAAGGGATTGAGAAAAGGGGCAGATTGCAGTTTAGAACTGAGAAGGCATCTCTGTGGCCAGGGCTGGGGCCAGCGAAGCTGGGCAGTGGCACAGGGAAGAGGACTCTGGCCTTGGGGGTTGGGTAGCACCAGGTAGGTGACCATCAAGGTCCTTGAGGGCAGAGACCTTGGAGCTCTGAGACAGGCTGTGACACCTGCCCATTGCATGGAGCACAGTCCTCTCGGGTCCCAAGGCCCAAAGGAGCCAGGGACTGAGTCCCAGAGATCACAGAGTCCCTCCTGTCCTCAACATCTGAGGCTGCAGGCTGCAGGTGGAGCTGATGGCTCGGACAGGAAGACACAGGACCAAGCCAGGTGGTCAAGGAGAGCAAGAGTTTAAACTAAGTCCAGGGGCTCTGTCCCCCCCACCTGCACGACAAGCAGCCAGGAAGACTGTGGTACCTGACTGGGGCAGAAACAGGCTCGAGGAGCCAGCTTGGGAGGGTCCAGAGGGGAAGAGGGAGGGGACGCAGGGTGACCAGACTCGAGACTGGGATTCTCCGCAGTGGGCACGGAGGCTGCTCTGCCCCCAGCTGGCATGTTTGAAGCTTTCACTGACCCTGACAAAAAAGAAAAACCAGGCCCCCAAACTCCTGTCGGCTCGATGCATCCCAGGCACACAGCCCTGAGAGACATACAATGTCCGAGACAGACAATGACCCAGATGGGGAGGCCACTCGTCCCCTGTGTTTCAGCCCTTCTCGCCCCTGACACCGAGTTCCCACGCCTGCCCTCTAGGTGAGTCTGCTTAGAGCACGGCCAGGACGCAGAGGGACAAATCAGTGGGTGTCAGACCCCTGCCAGCCTAAACCCACCCTTTCTACCCCCAACTCCTGCTTCCCTGGTACCGGCACAGAGAGAGCAGGCCAGCCCCCGGCCAGCAGTAATTGAAAGGAGCAGATGAGAATGTGTCCCCACCTCCCCTGCCTGCCCCACAGGGGCTGCTGAGAAATGAAAACTAATCAAGTTACACCCGACGGGCTCCCTCCCAGGCACAGGAGCCACCGGCCGGCTGGGCAGGCAGCCTGGGTGGGTGGGTGGAGGCGGGGGGTGGGGGACCGGGGTGGGGGGCTCACGTCTAATCCGCTGTGAACGTCTTGATGTGTAGCAACAGCTTAGAGGGGCTCAGGTTTCCGTGGCGTTGGCTATATTTATCTCTGGTCCCATGCCAGCGGGGAGGGTTTAAATGGCACCCAGCAGTTGGCGTGAGGGGCTGGTGGCAGGAACAAGCCTCTTCCGACCCCATGGAGCTGTATGAGACACCCCCCTACTTCTACCAGGAGCCCCACTTCTACGACGGGGAAAACTACCTGCCCGTCCACCTCCAGGGCTTTGAGCCGCCGGGCTATGAGCGCACTGAGCTCAGCCTGAGTCCCGAAGCCCGGGGGCCCCTGGAAGACAAGGGGCTGGGGGCCCCGGAGCACTGCCCGGGCCAGTGCCTGCCGTGGGCGTGCAAGGCGTGCAAGAGGAAGTCGGTGTCCGTGGACCGGCGGCGGGCGGCCACGCTGCGGGAGAAGCGCAGGCTCAAGAAAGTGAACGAGGCCTTCGAGGCCCTGAAGAGGAGCGCCCTGCCGAACCCCAGCCAGCGGCTGCCCAAGGTGGAGATCCTGCGCAGCGCCATCCAGTACATCGAGCGCCTGCAGGCCCTGCTCGGAGCCCTTGGCCAGGAGGAGCGCGGGCTGCGCCGCCGAGGTGGCGGGGGTGGGCCCCCGGCGGGGGTAAGTGGCCACCCCGACCATCCCCCGGGAGCGTTCTGAGAGGCCCCGTGAGAGCTGGGCTGTCCAGCCGCCCTGTGTCCCCGTGTCCTT
The DNA here is from genome assembly GCA_004024845.1 of Tonatia bakeri. NCBI lineage: Eukaryota > Metazoa > Chordata > Mammalia > Chiroptera > Phyllostomidae > Tonatia > Tonatia bakeri. The sequence goes on along the minus strand of PVIA01002833.1, from coordinate 113,519 downwards.
CCCAGACAGGACAGCGGCAGTGGGAAAAGAAACAGAGATGGGGTGGGGGGCAGTGGACAGAAGGAGGGGTCGAGGAGCCAGTCCAGGGTCAGCTGGCCGGGATGCCAACAGCAAGGCCAAGTACACAGGCCAGGACGGCCCTGCCCCACCCCCAACCTGGAACCCCAGCACCCACGGAGAGGCCCTGGCTGGGCCAGACGCCCTCACCCAGGGTCCACCTCAGATGGAGGCCAGGAAAGGCCGGGCTTAGTCGCCAGGCGGGGGCAGGGCAGGGGCCAATTGTGAAGATCCCAGGTGGCTGTGGCCTGGGCTGGGGGTGGCACCTCCACATAGGAGCTTCTGCCTGGAGGACTGGACAGAGGACACCACCGAACGCTATGCCTGACCTTGGGCCTCGGCGTCTTGCAGGTGGCCAGTGAATGCAGCTCCCACAGCACCTCCTGCAGTCCCGAGTGGAGCAGCGCCCTGGAGTTCGGCCCCAACCCAGGGGGTAAGTGAGGAGGGACCCTGGTCAGCTTGACTCACATCCCTCAGCCTGTGTCCGGCCCGAGTGAGCCCTCTCACCTCACTCCCTGCCCTGGGCTTCTTCCCTCGGCCTCTGCAGCGACCTGCTGACTCCAAGGCCCCAGGGGTGGGCTGGGAAGCCCTGTGCCTCCCTGAAGCCTTGACCAGCTGAAGTGGCTCCAGCCTCCGCAGCTCCCAGCTGGTGCCCATGGCTGGTGGCTGCCATCTACAGGGAGGAAGCTGTCCCTGCCCCAGGGTCCCTGGGAGTCGCTGAGTCAGTGCTGCCCACTGGCCAGCCAGGGTAGGTCCACCTCCCAGGACCTGCCATTCAGGCCCCACCCACCTCCACGCCCACTACGGTGGGGGTAGCTGCTTCTAGGCCCAGCGCTGGAGGAGGAGGACCCCTGAGCTTTGCTCCCCCAGCTGTCCTGGGTCTCCAGACGCAGTGTACGCCCAATAACAACCCCCACCCCCTCCCTGCAGACCACCTGCTCACAGCGGACCCCACCGAGGCCCACGACCTGCACTCACTCACGTCTGTGGTGGACAGCATCGGCATGGAGGACGTCTCTGTGGCCTTCCCGGATGAAGCCATGCCCCGCTGAGAGTGTCTGCCAGGCTGGCGTCCGTGCCACAGGCTGGCCACTGGCAGCACCACAGCCACAGTGGGGCCGCCTGAGGAGGCCAACCTACCCCTCCTCACCCGTGCAAGGTCAACCCACCGCCCTGAGAGTGAGCGGGCCGCTCAGGGCACAGGCCATCCCGGCTCCAGAGCGATGACACAGGGGACCAGGGTGCCATGTGCGCCCCACTCTGGGCACACTCAGGAGCTTCCCTCTGATCCCAGCTCAGCCTCCGATGCCACCTCCACCCCCAAACATCTGTGTGCCACAGACACTGCCCTGACCGCCGACTCCTGTCTCTCTCCGAGGCCAGGGGCTGGGCTGGGCCTGCCCTGAGTTGGGAGAAGAGAAGGGGACAGTCCTCTATTCCCGAGTCCCTGGGGGGCCAAGCTTCTGCGGTGAATCCTGGGAGTTTTCCAGTGGCTTTACGTTTTGTTGTTTTGTGTGTTGTTTGTGAAGCTGCCATCTGACCAATGTGTCCTGTGCCAAGTTGCCAGGGACGGGGGGTACGGGGAGGGGACAAGGACTCTTAGGGTGATTTCTTTTGTTAACGAAGCATTGTGTGTGTTTGCCATTGTTTTGTATTTTTTTGCTAACTTATTTGGATTTCCTTTTTTAAAAAATGAATAAAGACTGGGTGCTGGATCTCTGCGATGATGTAGACAGGGAGGGTGTCCACTGCTCCTGCCTGCCCCCTCTGTCCAGCCACCCAGGGGCCAGCCTGCAAGGCTGGCAGCTTCCACAGCGTCAGTGCTCCCTGCTGCTGGTGGGCACTGGGCCCGGGGACCCCTGCTCTTTCTTTTTCTTTTCTTTTTTTTAAAGATTTTATTTATTTATTTTTAGAGAGGGAAGGGAGGGAAGGAGAGAGAGAAGAAGAGAGGGAGAGAAACATCAATGTGTGGTTGCTGGGGGACATGGCCTACAACCCAGGCATGTGCCCTGACTGGGAAGCGAACCTGCGATGCCTGGTTTGTAGCCCGCGCTCAATCCACTGAGCTACACCCACCAGGGCGACCCCTGCTCTTTCTATGACCCAAGAGGGTCACGTGTCCACAGGCCGGGTGAAAACCAGCGTCCACAGAAGTGCTCGTGGGACATGGAGGAAGCCCCACTGAGTGTTCAGTGCCCTCTGCTCACGACACCGTACAGCCCACGTAGTCCCACCAGGCCCTCCACTTAACGGAGCACACGCCTGCTGTCGGCCCACGGCCCACAGGCAGGTGCGCAGCTGGAATCGGTGGGTCCCCTCCCCAACCCCTGCCTCCCCTCTGGTGGGACGTCACCGGGAACCCGAGAGGAAGAGCGGCCGAGGTGGCTGTCCCCAGACCGGGCTCCTGAGGGAGACAGACCCTGGAAGGAGTCTGCACAGGAGCCATCGGGAGCTCCAGTGTCAGTGGGCCGTGGACATCTACTCAAAACTTCCTTGTTTCCAACAGCTTGTGGCTAAGTTGGTCTGAACCATTACCGAAGGCTGGGGGCTCAGAGCATGCTCCACTCCAGCCCCCACTCAGCCCTTTGGGGCCCTTAGCAGACGAACCCAGAGTCATCGACCAGGCTCCGGTGCCCCTGGGGCTCGGCAGGACATGTTCCTCATGCCTGTCTCCTGACTTGCCCCCAAGGAGGGGGCTCAACCCGGGGTCCCCAAGGTTTCCCCAGGAACTGCCTACGAAAAAGGAGGAAGTGGCCTCAAAGCAGGCCCAGACCCCAGGGGAGGGCGGCTCCTTTCCCTGCATAGCTGTGTTCAGTCTCCCCAGCTGGGAAGGGCCACAGGGAATACCAGGTCACCCACCCCCCAACTCTCAGCCCTCCCAACTCAGGCCCCACTCCCCAAGGCTCCCAGAGAGACACTACCCAGTCCCCTTCATGTGCCCCCTGTGCTGGGGGTTTGCACTGGCCGATAAGGGCCCCCGCCTCTGTTAGGGAGCTGGTAGGCTCTGGCGTTGCCGGGGGTATTTTCAAAGTCTATTCCTCCTAGGTTATCAAGCCCACTGGAAACTGAAGTTCATATTCACGTTCTGGAAAGAACGAACAGTCTCCAGCAACAAGTGGCTCTCGGGGCTGGTGGTTCCCCACCAGGGCAGGAGTGGCCACTGTCCACAGATTTGTTCCGCAGCCCCTCCGTCCCTTAGCCCCCAGCTGGGGGAGGCCGCCAGGGCATGACAGCAAAGGCTGCCCAGCACACGGCTGTCACTGAAGCCCAGGGACTCCCCGAGATCACGGGGAGCTTAGCCATTACAATTACATCACAGATGAGGATTCCTGGATGAGTGGTAGCCCTTCAGGGAAATTAGCTTAAGCTCCCGACTCCAGTGGAGGCACCACCAGTAAACCGAACTGGGCCAGTCAGGTGTAGCACAATGCTCCTGGGGAGTCCGGCCAGAGGAAGAGGCAAGAATCACTGGGAAGAGGCGACCCCCGAGGAAGCCAGTCTCTGCTCTCCAGCCCTCAGTTGCTCCGCCACCATCACTCTCAACTCTGGCATCTGTTTCCCCGGCTCCACTGGCTTCTAGGACTATGCAGGTAGCTGGACGTGGCAAGTGGGCTCCGAGAGAATAAAAGCCCAGAGGCACACGGAAGCTGTCGTAAAACCAGGTTGTTTACTGGCAGGCACACACACCCACCCACGCACACGGGCACACTTAGCCCCGCTCAGACGCACTGAGCCAGGGCATGCCAAGGAGGGACCTGAGACTCGGGGGCTGGGCACTGGCTCGGGTCACTGGTGACTTCGAATACACGGACAGAGGCAACGGGGACAGGCTAGCAGGTCTCGGGCATTTCTGGAGGAGGCCGGCCCTGCACGCCCGCCCAGGAAGCCCTGAGCGGGTAGGCGAGGGGCCCCGGGGCGAGCAGGGGAGGGTCCTTCACTGGGACCCGGAGCCTGGACCTGGGTCCGACTCACTGATGGAAGCTTTATGTCATTCCACCTTTCTTTTCCCCAAAGCTGAGGTCAAGGTCAGAATGTATTCAGTGCACTGGGAGGCCTACTGTTACGGGGCTGAGGTTACTGCAGAGAGGGCCACGGGGATGGCCGGGACAGGGTGCAGAGCAGAGCTGGCAGTGCCTTGGGGTAAGCTCGCTCTGCCCCGAGCCCAGGTGCACAGACCCCACCCCTCGTACTCCGGGATGAGACCACCGCAGACCCTGGGCTCTCTTCCCACCGGCTGGCCTGCACCCAGAGTCGGGGGTGGACAGCTTTTTCCCCACCTTGACCCTTGGCTCAAAGGTCAGGGGTCGCATCTTCGATTCTTCTCAAACTCACATTTGGAATTCAGCTGCAACCAGGCCTGGGGACTGCCTCCCAGCCTCACCATCCCGGGAGGACAGGCCTCCTGCAACCCCTGAGCCCCTGAGGTGGTCCTGGAGGCAGGAGCCACAGATGTCAGGCCACCGGGCAGGGCCAGGATGGGGACAGGGACCAGAAGGCCAAAGAGCCCAGGCATGGCAGAGCATGGAGTGCCTCTTTCTTGGCAAGGCTGCCCCAGCCCTCGGCACAGTGTCCTGTGGAGGTCAAAGTCCAGGCCCGGGCAGGACCAGGAGAAGGAGGCAGAGTCGCACCTGCCCCGGCGGGGTCCTCTGCCTCCTGCGAAGTCTGCCACACCCATGGGAGACTGACTCGGGACACAGGGCGGCGCCGGGGCGGGGCGGGGGGGCTGCCAAGGGCACGGAGGAGTCAGCTCGGAGATCCAGGGCAACCAGAGTCACTGAGGAGCCGTGGGAGGAGGGGTCGGGCAGGAGGGTCAGCGCCGCCGAGCCCGTGGAGCCCCAAGGGCCGTGGCTAGTCCCGGAAGGCGGAGAGCATGTGTCCATAGAGATAGTGGGAGTGAGCTGAGAGAGAGAGACAGGCGTCGGTGGTGAGCAGGAGTCAGCACCCAGGAGGCCGGGGCTGCAGGCGGCAGGGGGGGCACAACCGGGAGCACCAGGCAGGATGGAGCAGCACATGCCAGGGCCAGCCGCCAGCCAGGAGGGCGCGGGGGCAGAGAGGAGGCTGTGCGGCTGGGCCTGGACCACCTACCCCGTGCCATAGTCACACGGGCCAGACCATGGCGGGAGGGGTCAGGAGGAGTAGGTCCGCACTGAGGACGTCTCCAGTGTCTGAGCCCCGGCCACTCTGGCTGGGAGGAGGCGGCGGGTAGCCAGGGGAATGCACAGGGCCGGCATTAGTGTGAGTGCTGGTGTTGGGCGGCCAGAGCCAGGGCCACAGCAGGGTCAGTGCAGCACCGGGGAGCAAGCCAGGTGGCTGGCCCACAGCTCACCTTCAGGTGTGACCTTCTTGGGCGGTGCTGGTGGAGGCTGCAGGGCCCCCAGGGTGGGTACCCCGAGCACTCCACCAGGCAGGTCCCGTGGCCGGAAGCGCTTTCTCCAGGAGGGTGCTCGACGGAACACCTTGTCCTCCCCCTGCAGTGGGGACACACTGGAAATGCCACCTGCCCTCCTCACCATGGGGAGGGTGTCGCATGAGTCTGGCTGGAGCGGATACTGCCCCACACAAGAGGGGCCCCTCTGGGGGACCTGCCACCACCCTCCCGTGCAACTGCCTGCCCTCTGCCCAGTCACCTCAGATGGGGCCTGGGACACCGGTAACCTTTCCAGTCCTCCTCTGAGGTCAGGGGTCAGGAGACCTGGCTTTCTCGCCCCCCTGGGCCTCCTGTGTCCTCCCCAGGCTGCCCAAAGAGGGCCAGAGGGACAGATGGGGCAGACCACCACGAGCAGGCTCCTGAAGGGCCAGTGGGCAGCCCCCTTGGGAGGCACACACCCCTGTCCCAGCTTCTGGCCTAGCAGCATTGCACAGGTGCCTAGGAGACCATTTCCTTAACCTCTCCACCCCTCAGCACACACTTCAGTTTCTACCCTCCTGGGGCACAGGCCACCCTCCTCGTGGTTCTGACCCACGTGGCCTGGCCCACCCCACACCCCAGACACGCAGGTACTCTCGGTAAATATCCGTCAGTGCACAGATGGCAACTGGCTTCCCGTGCAGGCATCCTGTCCCCAGGGTCATCAGGAATTTTCCTGGTCACATCTGTCCTCCCATGATCCTGCCCAAACCAGAGCCCACAGCCTTGCTCCACCCCGAGGCAGGACCTGCCACGGAGGGATCGCAGCACCACTCTGCCTGCAAACCCCTGAACGGAGGTGCTGCCTACAGGCCTGACCAGAGAGGTCTGAGAGACGAAGAGAGAGAAGGTCTGATGCCCAGGAGACAGCCTCTGGGGAGACCTAGCCCAGGGTCAGGGCAGCTGGAAGAGGTGGTAGGGGAAGCGCAGCCTGCAGCTCCAGTTCCAGGAAGGAGTCCCCAGCCTGAGGTGGCTTGGCCCTGCCTCCCTGCTGACCTCATCCCTCCCCCAGGGCTCCCTCCCTAAGGCCACCCCAACACCACCAGCCCCGGGAAGCACACCCATGGACTTCTACCCCATGACCTGGCGACGGCCGAACCCCAAGGCCCCTGGTTCCCAGTGAGCACTCACGTCATCCAGTCTCCGGTCTGTGCCCAAGGCCAGCAGGTTGCTGAACTCTCTCTCCATCACCTGGCGGGCCTGCAGTGCACAGGGAACAGAGGCGAGGGGCTGTAGTTAGTGAGCTCAACGCCGCCTGTCGGTCACCTGCTTCCCTGGGCTCCAAGGGCAAACTTCAGGGTCCTCTTACAAGTCAACTGTAAACCTTCGGGTTGTTTCTTGCTGATCAAATCAGGGAACTTCAGCGTTTTAAAGAGGACACCTGGATGGAGGGGAAAAACCCACATTTTGTCCCTCAGTGAAGATCACTCGGATTGGGGTGTAAATGACCGTGCAGGCCATGGGCAGCGGGGATCTAACGTATCCCTACATATTCACAGGGTTCCTCGTCTGAAACTTCACTTCGGAGGCGGCTCATCGTGGGCAGTGGCTCTGGGGCTGAGCACACGCCAACGTCTCCTCCACGACTCCCAGGGGTTTCACTGAGGGGTTTGGGAAATGCCGGAAATAAGAAGTTTCCAAAAATGCCACCAGGCATCTGTAACCCTTCTGATGACGGACCCCCACCGGCTCAGATCCCACCGCCCCTAAGAGCCCAGCCACGAAGGGGTCAAGGGAGCAAGGAAGGCTGGACAGTGGTGGGCCTGCTCCTGCCCAGGGCGAACCCCGCCCACAGCGGCTGCGTGTGCAGAGACAGCAAACCAGAGGTGGACTGGGACCATGACAACCTTCTCGATGACTGGGGGCGGGGGACCAGGGGGGCAAACTTCAAGCACCCAGAAGGCACTCTCCTGGGAACAGGGACAGGCAAGGCCAACTCCCCCCGCAAACATCTCCAGAGCGGCGGGTGTGGGATGGGCAGGGAAGACCAGGTCAGAGGTGGGCGGCTATGGAAACAATGTGTCTCAGAGAGCGAGGGGTCAGAGAGCCCCTCGGACACGCTGGCCCATGTGCTGCCACTGCCCCCAGAAGGCCACCCGCCACCCAGAACGCCGAGAGAGCAGAGCCCTCCCTCACACAGGCCCAACGCCTCTGCTCCCGGAACAGCTCGCGCAGCTCTGTGACTGAATTTCAAGAGGCCTGCCAGCTGCCCCCAGTCCAGATGAGATGGCTAACGTGATCAGGGCAGCAGGCGGCCCCCAGGAGGAAAAGCTAAAGCAACTGGGAGTGGGCAGGGATGGAGGCCTGGGCCCTGAGGCGGCACAGCCGCTGCCGCGCACGGAGTCCTTGAAGCTCAGCCCTGGGGAGCAAGCCTAGGAGACCAGGGCTGGGGCGTTTCTGGGGCCAATGCCATCAGGAAGTCCTGTGGCGAGAGGTGGCACATCCAGACTCCGTCGCCCACGAGCAGGCAGCGAGTCTGAACAGAGACAGGCCATGGAGAACTCAGGTGTGTCCTTGGACGGCGGCCCCAGAACAATGGTGAGTTCACAGAGAGGCCCGCTCTTCTGAGCTGTTCACGGGAGACAGAGCCTGGTTCTGGGTGGGTTATCGGTCCATTCAGCTCCTCAAGCCCAGGGCCCAGGCCCAGAGCCCTGAGGTGGGAGACAGAGGACATGTGGGCGGCGGACCCTCGGCCCAGGGCCAGCAGGTCAGGTCAGAGGTCAGAAAAGCAGCTTGAAGAAGGGACAGGCAGGGAGCCTCTGCTGCAGGAGCCACGTGAGGCGGGTGCTGTGTGTGTGAAGCGCCTGATCCCTGGGGGCTGGATGACATGGACCTCCTGGAGGCGAAGCCCAAGAACAGGCCCCGGGGGTCCCCACCCGCCTGAGGCCAGTGCAAGAGGGAGGGCAGGAGCAGCACCCACCTGGGTGTTCTGCGTGGGGATCTGCAGTGCCAGGGCCAGGGCGCTGTGGTCGAAGTTCTCGTCCAGGGCCAGGAGGGCACCGTGCACGCCGCTCTCCTGAAGGTTGCCGGCGTAGTCCCGCAGCCCGACGGACTGGACCCAGCGAACCACCTGCTCATTGGTCCAGACCAGCACGTCTGGAGGCAGGAAGAGGGGCGGAGGAGCCAGGCTCACCAGGCCTCCAGGATGGAGGGCGCTCCCCAGACCAGGGCCGCAGCGTTCCTGCTCGTGGGCTCCCTGTGCCCACGCCCCTCTCCTCCCGGCACCAGGTGCCCTGAGCGCCGGCCTGCAGGACTCAGGGTCTGGCTGGCGGGCTCCTGCCTTCTCCCCAGGTCCCCGCCCCTGGGCTGCAGTGGCTTCTCCTTCCCCCTTCGAGGTCTCTTTCCTGCCCAGCCTGCAGGTGGTACCACCATCTGGTAGGGTGACAGCTGACTGGAAAGGGGCTCTTTCCTCTCCACCACCCGACGGCAGTGTCCTCCAGGCTTGGACTTCATGCCCTCTCAGTCCCGGAGCCCCAGCTACTCCTCTCCCCGCCGACAGCTCACCCTTGATCTCGTGCTGGCTCTCTTCCCGCCTCCTCTCCAATTCCTTCCGGTCGTAGTTGAGCCTCTTCAGACACATGATGCCGTACTGAAGGCTGGTTCTGCAGGCACAGAGCCCCCAGCCCGCCACAGCCTCAGGGGCCCTGTTCCCGCCAGCCTGCCCCAGGCCCGCAACCACACGCTCCTCCCCTGCACGTGGCCACTTCCTCTGCCTCCCCGACCTGCCCGCTCAGCCGTGTGGGCCTGCCAATGGGGGAAAGGCTCTCGGAGGAAAGCAGCATGCCCCTCTCTCCCGAGGAACTGAGTGACAGGACCCGACAGCCCACCCGTCACAGGAAAAGCACCAGCAGGACACCCCTTTGTGTTCCCAAGGCACCAGACTCCTCAGCAGCCTCAAGATGCTACAGCCCGTCTCTGGGCTCCCAGACGTCACTCCAGGCCCCTTGGTGACAGGCAGGGGACAGCCCTGTACCCCTGCTCTTCGCACCGACTGTTTTGCTGCCCGGAGCCAGTCTGCTTTCCATCTTTGCTCGAACATCCCGGGCCCACCTGACTACGTGACGCCCCCACACTCCTCGCCTGGCTCTCATCTCCCCGCTTCTCGGTGCCCACATCTCCCCCAAGGTCAGCACAGAAGCTCCAGGCGGGCTGGGGACTCTGCTTTGCTCCCTAACGGCTGTCACCCCAGCACGGTGCCTGGCGCACAGCACACATCCCGGACGCTAACGAGCGCTGAGAGCACTCAGGCGGCAGCAGGTGCACATGGGGCCCTCACCAGACGGCCCGGACCTGGAGGAGAACCGCAGAAGGCGGGGGCTGGATGGAGCCCCCGAGGCCGTCCCTCCAAACACCTGCCTAATGCAGGAGCCGGGCACCTGGGCCTCAGCACCTCTGCTGACAGAGAATTTACTGCCTCTCAGCAGCAATCAGCATGCTGCCCCCCCCACCCCTCCTCACCCCGAATACCACCACCACGCAGCTCTGGCTGTCATCCCCAGCAAAGCCGAGGGACAGAAGAGAAACTCCCTGCCAACCCCAACCCCTCTCCCCTCTATGGCTGACATCGCCGCTCTGTGAGATTAGACCATGCAGACAGCTCCCTCCTTCTGCCCTGCAGCACCCCACCCCCCGGCCCTAGTGCCTGGAACAATTACTTTGTAGCTCAGAGACACCCCTTCCAGACAGCACCAGAGAAGCTGGTGTTGGAAAGGACTTCCGAAAGCCTGTCTCCCCTCAAACAATTCCCAGCCCCTTGCTCTCAACCCAGATGCCTCCAGGGGCCCAGCAGGTGTTTACTGCACAGGGGCTAGCAGCCTGCAGGGGCTGGAGGGATTGGGGGGCTGCAGGGGCTGGGGGGGCTGGAGGAGCCTACACCTGGGGAAGCAGTGGGGGTGGCAGCCACTACCCGGCTGTCCACTGTTGAGTCCCTGCTACAATGTGTCCACAGAGCTTTCCATTCCCGAGAAGCCAGACATCCAAAACTTTCGGTAAAATTTCCTAGTGCCCATGTACTGCCAACTAAATTCCTAATCTTAAAACTACCAACAAAACACATCTGTCAGCCACACTCTACCCAGAGGCTGCCAGTCCAGGGCCTCCCAAGCAGACACCTCTGAACAGGAGATCTTTCCAGTGACAAGAACAACATCCTGCAGAAAAGCCAGTGGGAGGCTCAGGTCTGGGAGACCAGCGGGGCAAGGGCCCAGAGGGACCTTCCCTGCAGCTCGGAAGGAATTAGTCGCCCAGCCCAGTCACTGAACCCTCCGAGTCTCAGGGAAAACACAGGATTCAGCAAGCCCAATGACAAGTAACAAAATTCAGCAAAACTCTGGGAGAAACCTCCAAGGAAGAGATGCTAAAGAAAAAGTTTCGTGTCTTCAGGGTTGAAGGGAGAGAATTTGGCTTTCAAAGGGGGAGCCGTCAACACCCAGAATGGGCCACGGAACCAGATGGAGCTCCGGTGTCCTGGAGACGGAGCCCAGGGCGGCGGGACCCGGCGGGAGCAGCCAGCCCGCCCCACTCACCGGTGGAAGCTGTCCACCATCTTCAGGTGCACCCGCAGGTCCTTCTTGGTCAGGTGGTCCAGCATGCGCGCATCCACCAGGCACTCCATGAAGTGGCTGCGGTACTGGGGCAGCCCCAGGCTGGGCAGCCACTCGTTCCCGATCCACTCGTGGTTCATGTCCCCGTAGGCCAGCGTCTGGGGAGGAAGCAGGGCCAGGCTGCAGCCTCCACAGCGGTTCAGTGAAGCAGCGGCTCATTTTCACCCCCGGGCTGGCAGTGGTGGGAGGTAGGCCTTTTAAATGGACCTTCTCAGGGTCCCGGAATGCTACTGGCTATCTGCGCCAGTGACAGAAGCAACTGCCCAGAGCAGATGTGTGCGCCTGTGCCTTGCCCTGCAGGCGGCTGCCGGCTCGTTCCGCAGCCTCGGCCCGCTGCTGCCGCAGAGGGCACCTGACAGGAAAATGCAGGGCACAGCCTGCACTCCCCCACGGGAACCCCCCACAGGGAGCCCCGGTGCTGGGCCTTGTGTCGCTCCAGTGGAGACATTGTTAACGGTTTTACAAGCGCCGACGCGTATTTCTCTGAGCTGGTGATTTCCAACCTCAACCATCCCAAGGCACACATAAACTACTGAGGCTCTCGGCAGGCCGAAAAATATGGTTTGGGCCGATCTGACAAAACGTGGGTGTGATTTTGTCTCATTCACACTGGACAGCTGCTGCTGTGTTGGCTGCTGTCATTCTGTAAACCAACAACCCGCAGGAAAAGAGCTCAGTGCCCCTGGCTGAACAGGTGCCGCAGGTGTCAAGCATTCCTGCGGCGCGCCAGTTGAAAAGCACTGCTCCGAGCAACACGCCTTCAGTTCTGCTCACTTTCAGTTTCCACACACGGCTCTGAGGGTGCCTGCCTGGGACTCGGCCCCTCCATGGCCTGGGGCCTGGGGGACGCCTCCACTGACCGCCTCCCTGTGGGGACTGGCCCCGGCTCCAAGCCCCTGCTCTTTGGGGCCCCTGCCTGACCCACCGTCCGCAGGTTTGGGTGGCTGTTCTCTGCCTGTGTCTCCCTAGAACAGAAGCCCCAGAGGGCGAGGCTTGCTCACTTCTGCATCCAGACAGCCTGGAGAGGCCCACGGCCCCGCAGCTGCTCCGTGGCCACCTGCTCCCGAGGTGAGTAGAGAAGCCTTTGCTGAGCTCCCCAGGGCTGCTGAGAGGGGCAGGTGGAGGAGCAGGGTCCTCCCGACCTATGTCTCATCATCCCTGAAGGGAGTCGCACTGGGGGAAGGGGCAGACATGTGGGGGCGCTGCCCTCCAGGGCTCCGTGCCCGCCACCCTGAGAAGCCAGGACCGTGGCTGAAGGGGAAACGAGGAGGGAGGCTCCCGGCAGGAGCACCTGCTGGGAGAACACGGCCCAGACGAGGGGTCTTACCTGAGCCCAGCTGCCCTCCTCACTGTCCTAGTGGGAACCGCGCAGCATGAAGGGAAAGGGGCCAAGTCAAGACGGGGCCGCTTGCACCCCGGCCCCATTGGGAGAGAGTGATGTCCAAGGCTGGGCGGTGGCCAGGGAGAGGGTATTGGCAAGGTTAAGAGAGGACAGGAAGCCGCTGCAGGTGCTGTGTGTTTGCTGAGAGGGCAGCAGAGGGAGTGTGGCCACAACAGAGCCCACCCCGAACCCATCCCTGGAGGCGGGACCCCGGCTGCCGGCCCACCCCACACACATCTGCCCTCACTCCAGCTCGAGGGGAGCAGCGGCTGAGGAATGGACCCCCTCTCTCTCCCCCTAACACACACTTCCCTCCCACCAACCTTCTACCTGGGTCACCTTCCCCCAACCTCCGCACCACCCTCGGGGGGTCGTCAGCCCTGACCCCAGGCCCACCTGACCCCAGGCCCAGGCCCACTCACTGTTTTAGTGGATGTTGCCAGAGTCTCCATCTCCTCATGGGTGACCCAGACATTTCCAGAGGACTGCAGGCAGAGAGAAACCCTGGCGGGTCCTGCACGTGGGTCCCCTAGTGCCCCCATCAGGCTGGGACCCCCAAGGACAAGGACAGAGCTCCCTTCCAGAGTCCTCCAGCAGGTCCTGCCCACTGCCCAGTTCCAAATACCACTGCCCAGGCACAGGGATGGGTCATCTAGTGGCCCCTCAGCGAGGGGGCAGGAATGCTATGGCCGTGGGACAAGGGCTACCCCAGTCACAAGGCGGGGCCACGAGAGGCTGGACGGCCAGGGGAGCGTTCCCAAACACCCACTCCCTCAGCCCTCCAGTCGCTGTGCTAAGCTCTGGGCTGGCAGCAAAGTCGGCGTGGGAGCTGGAGCCCGTGGGGTGTGGGGGAGGCAGGCACTGGGCCTGCTGGCACCCCGGAATTGATGACACCCACTGGCAGAGCAGGGGGGCCCTTTGCAGGATGGGAAGTAAGGGGAGGACCCAGCCATCATCTCCCCCAAGACCAAAGAGAAGCTGTGCAGAGCTCCTCCAGGGCCTGCAACTCCATCCTGGGGCTCACTCACAGTCCTGGAGGTGGGCGGGGCAGAGGGGCTGGTCAGCGACACCATCTCCTGGATGGCCAGCCGCAGCTTGAGCCGGTGCAGGGCGTTGCTGATGCCGATCTCCCGCTGGATCTCCGTGTCCGACAGCGCCGACATGATGGCGCCGCTCTTGACGTTGGCCCGGCAGGCCGCCACATACCAGGCCGGCATGCCCACCCAGAGCTGTGGGCACAGGTACGGGGCCTCTCAGCCCTTCCCCAGGAGCTGGGTGGCACCCCGGGCAGGGCCAGGCCTGGCCATGGCCTCAAGAGAGCAGACGCCCTTGTTTCCCCTCCACAGTGAAAACTCTGAGGCCTGGGAAGGGGAGGGCTTTTCTCAGCTCCCAGGGTGCCTACAGGAAGAGCACCCACAGCTCAGCAGCCTGGTTGCCCTCATCCAGCGAGGTCATCGCTGGGTACTGTTGCGCGTGGGGGGTGGGGCAGGTACCAGGTCGCATGCACACTTGGTAGGGGAGAAGCATGCTGGGAAAGTCCTGCCTCAAAGGCCTCGCCCGCCCATGGACCCTTGACGAGACCCTCTGCCAGGCTACCTCCAGCCAGGAGACCACTGTGGGGCCGTCCCACTGGGCGAAGGGTGTCCCTTTCCTCCGGGCGTCTTCAAGCAGCTGGTGTCTTGCAGGAAGAACAACAGACTCAGCAGTCCACCCTTATCTTTCCGCTGTGCCAAGTCCCAGGGACTGGGGACTGCGCCCCACCCCTGCCTGCCATCTCTGCTCTGCTCCAGAAGCAGCAGGACACCGAGACACAGGGCGGAAACACCTACCCACCCCCGAGGGCGTGGGGTGCTCCCTCTGACTCTGCAGGCTGCTCTGCCCAGGACCCAGACCCTCCTCCTCACTCCCGGCCCTTGCCGGGTCCACATGAACCAGGCCACCTCAGTCCAGACAGGGCCCTTGCTGGGCTCTGGCTGCTGAGCCCCGTCCCCTCGCAGCCCAGGGGACTACGGGCAGCGGCATCCAGCCTGGCCGGCGGCTCTTACTTCTTCTTCAGCCGGCGGTCCTTCTCTGCCTGGGCCCCCAGCTTGGCAGGCACGAGGGGCTCCTGCAGCCCAAGCTCGGAGTCTGTTAGTGGACCTGGAAGGGAAGTAACACCAGTCAGCCAGCCCCTCTGCTTGTCCCCCATGGCCTGGCCAGGACTGGCAGGGAGACCAGCAGGAAGCCCCTCAGCCCATGAAAACCCAGGGCCCGATGGGACCACCCACGACTCCCGGAGCCCCTCCGGGGATAGGAGCAGAGACCGTGGCCCGTGGTTCCATCCCGGCTCAGCTGGGTCAGCCGGCCCTTCTCCTTCTTCCCAAACAGGCGGCCGATGGACGACTTGATGCCTTTGCGCTTGGCACCTTTGTGCAAGGAGTCCTGGCTGCTGTTGCTGCTGCTGGGGTTGCTCCCCGGGTCCTCCGTGGTGCTGTGGGCGCCACTGGGGGCAGGCGGGGGTTGGGGGGGACAGATGTCAATCACAGCAGGAGGGCCGGGGGGCGGACCAAGGGAAGAACTTGCAGTAAGTGTCAGAGAGGGCGGGGTGGGTCGGG
>PVIA01002833.1:0-98377 GCA_004024845.1 Tonatia bakeri | reverse complement strand
TCCAGCCGCAGCGTCCTGGGTGAGGAAGGAGGAGAAGTCTCACATTTTATGGTGGCTTTATCCTCTCGGTTCTGTTCCCGAGACACTGGTGGCTGAACAGATAGCGGAACCATCAGGCGATAGAGGGAGAGAGCTGGGGGCACAGCGGGGTGGCCCAGGGCCAGGGAGAAGCCGGGGGTGCCAAGAACTGGCCATGGGGCCCGAATCAGGCCACGCTCACCTGCAGCTTCCTCCTGTGCTTCCTCAAGTCACTGGGCTGGAAGAGAGAGAAGCTGGGCTCAGGCTTCCCGCCGGTGCCCAGAGCCCACTCTTCGAGGAGCCCCAGGTCTCGAGAGAACACAGGTTCGGTGCCCCCTGCAGGCCCAGAGACAACATCACCTCTGGAGACAGGTTGGCCCAGAAACCAAGCCAGGGCCCCTCAGAGGGAGCAGGCAGTGTGGGCAGCTGTGGGTTCCGGAAGCTCCCGCCTGCCTAGGGCGGGGCCCTTCCCCAGACCAGGGCCCACCGTCTGTGCCTGTTACGGGCAGACGTGCAGCCCTTGCCAGTCCCCAAAGCTGAGCCCAGGGGCAGCAGGGCCATCCCAAGACTTACCAAGGTCATGACCCCCATTCGGTCCAGGTCCTGGGCAGCACTGCGGGAGGTTCCCGTAGGAGTGGCATGGCCGACGACTGCAGGGGACCCGCTGGCCAGGGACAGGGCAGTCAGAGAGGTGGGGATGGGGCCGCGCCTGTGCAGCTGGGGCAGGTCAAGGGCCTCCATGCTGCCGCTGGTCACCCGAGTCTGCAGCTCCTCTGCACGGAGCTGTGTGGACTCCTTCTCCTCCTGGATCATCCTGGGAGGTGGCAGAACCTGGCCGTCAGCCCCGGCCAGCCAGCGGGAGACGGGCGTCCTAGCACTGCCCGCACACCCCACAGCAGCGTGGAAACGCTCTCCTGCCTTTCCTGTGAACTGGGCTAACGGAACAGAACCCCCCAGTTTAACCGAAGCAGCTGCTGGGGCGGGAAGCACGTCCGTGAACTGAGCCCAGACCTGCCAGACGGACGTCGGCGATCTTGACCGAGCCAGCCACAGGGGCGCCTAGAGGCGGGTCCCGGGCTCTCTGGCCTGTTTCCCAGCATGGGGAGTGGTCTACACCCCAGACACAGGACCTTTCACTGATGCTGACCCCTGATGACACTTTCCCCATTCAGAGAACAATGGGAACAATGACAACGGGGAGGGGGGGTGGTGCTCAGAGGGGAGCGAGGGAGCCACACCCACAGGCCTCTGCAGCTCTGATGGTGTCCTACTCAGATCTGCCGTTGGCCGTGAATGTGAACCACCTCCCGGCAAAGGCAGGTAGAGAGCCCGTCTTGGTGACGGTGTTTGATGCCTCACTGGGGAAGGGGGACCCATATGAACCCTGGCTCTGCACCTCACTCTGCTGCATCTGGCAAATCAGCCAACCTCCCAGGCTCCATTCCAAAGTGGGGACAGTGCTGCCTCCCCAGAGACCACGGAGAGACTGGCCACAGGCTTGGGGGCGGGGCCTGCCCCTCAGCATCTGCCACAGGAGCTCCTGGACCCGGGGTCCTGGCTCTTGGGCCCAGCGCTGGACCTGAACCCGGGGGTCTAGAGAGGCAGCACTCTGAGCCTGGTGCCGCGCCCCGCTGAGACCCTCGCCTGATCTCCTCGTCGATGGCGTCAAGCTGCTCCTGCAGCATCAGGGCCAGGGTCTGCGCGTCCGAGCGGCTACTGGGGGAGGCGGTGTCTGCGGGGCCCGCCGGACCGCCAGGCCCCTCCTCATCTGCATCGGACACCTCAGGGTCACTGTCGAAGGCAGGGGTGGCTGTGGGGGCCCGCACGCGTGGCAGTAGACACGGCTCCCAGTCCTTAGCAGAGGAGGAAGAGGGAGCAGTCAGAAACCCCACCTGGGGCTGCAGCAGGGATGTCTCTGGGGAGCGCGTCAGGAGTGCAGGGTCAGGTGCAGAATCAGCACTTTGATAAGGGCCCTGGGTGGTTTATTTGCACATCTGGGTCTAAGACACACTCCCGGACTGTGACGAGGAGCTGGACGAACTGCAGAGACAGGTCAGCCCCACAAACGCTAACTTTGCAGCCACAGAGAGGCTATTTATGCTCCCAGTGCCTCGGTTTCCTCATCTGTACAGTGGGGTCGTCACAATGCCTGCAAGCGGTTGTGAGGTTGACGGCATCGGGCACACTCAGCACTGTGAACACACAGGGTGAAGACCCCAGGGCTGTCCCGTGTCCCTCCTCTGCACGTCGTGGCAGGGCCACCAGTCAACCCGAGGGTGCAGCTTCTCGGGAACCGCCTGCGGGCCTCCCCAGCGGACAGAGGCCCGTGGAGAGGGTGCGGGTTTCTGCGGGCTCAGTGAGAACCGAGCTGCGGCAGCCAGGAGAGCGGGCAGGACAAGGAGGGGCCGGGGCAGGGAGGGGCCCTGGCAGCGGCCATGTCCTCCGAACAGAGAGGGGTGGGGGCCAGAGAGAACAAGGCACCTTCAGGCTACGAGTCCCCTCCTTCTCCACCTGCATCTCCTGGCGGCTGTGAGCAGGTGAGGCCCTGGGTGCAGGACGGAGGGCCCGGCCACCCCGGGACCAGGCAGCAGCCAGCCTGCCCCTCAGCCTTCCTGCTCCTCCCGGCCCCAGGAGGGCTCAGCAGGAGCTCCCAGCAGCTTCTCAGGAAACTCCGGGCGCCACCCAAGGGCCAGCCACCCCATCCGTAATCCTACCTGTCTCCCCATAAACCACAGCTTTGTTCCAGAGAGCGTGCCGATTCCCTCCTGCCCCTGGCCCCCACCCCCGACCACACGCCTGCACACCCAGGCACACGTGCACACGCTTCAGTGGGGCCTCAGGGGCCAGGAGGGTGGGGGGCACAGCTGTTGCAGCTGCCAAGGCCCCACCCCTGGGCCGCAGCTGTCACTGACATGGGGGGGCGGGTGTAGTGGGGGGGGATTTGCACCACACGCCAGCAGGCTGTGAAACCAGAGCCAGGCACGCGGCCTCACAGACCCCAACTCCCAGGAGATCCCCCCTTTCCCCTCCACCCTCACCTTGGCAGGCTCCTCCCGCAGCGAGTAGCGGCGCCGCAGGCCCGGGGGTGCCGTGCTCAGGGAGAACCGTAGGTCCACGGCGCTGCCTGTGTGTGACCTTGTGGGGGGGCAGGGAGGGAAGGCGGAGACTGAGCCAGCTCACACCCACTGGGCCCACAGAGTCTCAACAGGACATGGAGCTGGGTCCATGCCGCAAGGGCTGCCGTGTAGGCAGGAGTTCCGTTCACTCTCTGGAGCCGAGGGGTCAGATGCTCCAGGGGGGACAGTTATAGGGAGGCAGCTCTCCATTCACGAGAAGCGCCTTTGAATGCCAGAGTTGGCTTATGACGCAACTGTCGGCTTTAGAAAAGCTCAGCTCCCCGTCAGAGTATTCAAACGGAGGCCCTGCGGTGCCCCCCGACACGCATGGCATGGGAGGGCGGCTGGCGCCATGAGGCCGGAAGAGACGACCCCTTCAGGTCCTTTCGCTCCTAGTAGGGGGGTCTGCTTCTGGGCCTCTGCCCATCACTTCCCCATGTCTCCCATCATCCGGCTACATCCTGGTGAAAGCCCACCCAGGCTCCCCCCCCCCCCCCCCCCCACACACACACACTCTCAGGGAGCTTCGGTAGGCCCTGCCGCCAGACCAGAGTCGTGGGCTGCCCCAGGGTTTCTTCCAGCCCTGGGCTTTTAGGGACCTGGCAACAGCCCTCTGGGATGTCTGAGCACCTCCCCAGTCTGGAGCCCCGAGTGAGCCCAGAGCAGAGGGACAGGAGGGCGACCACAGCTGCACACACAGCTGCAGGGAGAGGGGTCTCTCCTCCCCACCCCCGACGCCATTCTCCTGCCATCTGCCCCAGCCCTGTGATGGGCTCAGGGTGTCTGCAGTCAGAGCCCAGCACCCAGCTACTGAGGAAAGCAAGCAGCGGCGAGGGCTGGTGAGCCCCGGGCCATGTCCTACTGATTCAGGGGCTGTCTCTCCTGTGCAGCCCACAGAAAGAGAGGGAGCGGAGGGCACCGCCACATCAGCCCTTCACAAAACACGCTGACCAACCCAGAAGTTCCCCCCAACGCAGGCCTCACTCAAGCCCTGGGAAAGCTCCCTTGTCATCTCTGAAATGTTTTCAGGAAGGGACGCCACTGCCATGGGACTGACAGGATGGGGCTCCCGGGGCCTCACTCCAGCCTCTCTGGCTGCCTTACTGCCCCCTCACCACCCCTTTTCTGTACCTGCACCCAGGTGGGTGCAGCTCACACAGCAGCCAGAAGGACAGCATCCCAGGAGAGCCAGAGGGACCCAGACCCTATCTGTGGGCGGGCGGGGGGCAAAGGCAGCCCCAGGGCGCACCCTCTGCCAGGAAGCAGGAGGCGCAGTCCGTGTCCTCTGCCTCGGGAAGGAGCACCCTGTGGGCACTCTGAGCTATGACAGGAGGACTCCCTTCTAACTGCCCAGTGGGCCTTCCAAGCCTCCATGCACCGCCCCCGCCCCGGACAGGAGGAGGACCCTGAGGTCCCCGGCTGTCTTTCGGTGGGAGGAAGTCTCTCTCCTCAGGGTTCATGGAGGACCCCTCCCAGCATGCCCAGACTCCCACACTCCAGTACCTGGGGTGGACGCCGTCCACAAACGACCCCCCGCAACCCTTCAGCTGGTCCACCTCTTGGCGCAGCTTCTCAATCTCCTCGGAGAGGCGGCCCTGTGCCAGGTGGAGCCGGGGCAGAGAGGGGAGAGAGGGGCAGAGAGGGCGGCAGAGTTGGGGAGACGTGGCGGAACCCACCAAAAGGTGCACAGCCAGGGCCCAGGCCAGGCCCACAGGCCACACCGAAGAGCCGGGTCCAGCGGAAGGAGGCGCAGAGGTGGGCAGGAAGGGCCAGGAGGGGGCGGGTCTGCAGAGCCTGCAGCACCCCAGCACGGCCCTGGAGGCCGGCCAGCACCCCAGACCTCAGAGACGCCGGTGCGGCAGCACAGCTGCCCATCCTCCTGGAGTCCCGGGTCGGAGGCCTCATTAAGTCCTCCGCTGGGTCCTCACTGGGCCCTGCGTCCCTGCTGCCCATTCTAAGCCCTACTCTGGGGCCTCAGGTTCTCCTTTACATGCCGGTGCAGTGCCCCTGCTGCGAGGCTCCCGTCAGGATTGGTGAAATAACAGGAGCTCACGGAACAGCACTGGGCCCCCTTCAGGTGGGAAGCAGAGCAGCTGTGCTTAGCACAGCGGCGCCTCCCCAGCAGGCTGGCGAGCAGGCAGCCGGGTACCTTGTGGTTCTGCTGCTCCTCGATCTGCCGCTGGGAGCTCTCCAGCTCCTGCATCAGTGAGTTCTGGGGGAGAACAGCAGTGAGTCAGGGCCCTGCCAGCGCACCCCTGCCTGACCCCCCCACCCCACTGCACCGTCTCCACCCTCGCAGCGACAGGTCACAGGGACCCAGCTCATGCGCCCCGCACCAACCTCTCACAACGACCCCGCCCCTTTCTCCAGACCCCGCCCTCCAGGCAGCCCCGCCCCTTCCTCTGGACCCGCCCCTCTGGCCTCGCCCCAGGGCACCTTCTCCTCCAGGGCCGCCATGCGCTCCTTGAGGTGGAGCTGCAGGCGCTCGTTGGACTCGCTCAGCAGCCTGTCCACGGTGTCTGACAGCCTCTTGTTGTGGTCCTCGTTCATCTTCTCCCGCTGGCGCACCTGCACAGTCAGCCTGCTCCGCACCTGCGCACCCAGCGCTACCCCGCAGCCTGCCCCGACACGGGTCCATCCATCCCACACTCCACTCCTGACCACCTGCTGCAGGCCCTCTGCAGCCGGGTCCCTGGCCGGGGTCTTCTGCCCACCTGCTTCCTCCCTGCCCTGTCCACCCACAGACCACCCCGGGAGACGGGGCTGGGTGGGAGGGGCCTCACCCTTGCCAGCTCCTGGTTTTTCTCCTCCAGCTGGCCCTCCAGCTGCCGCAGGTGCTCCTCGATGTTGCCGTGCCGTTCTTCGGCCTGGGGACGGGGACAGGTCAGTGGCAGAGCAGACTTGGTCCTGGGGGGACAGCCGGGCTGCAGGTGCCACCCCAGAGCCCCAAAGCTGCCACGGAGGCCCAGAGGCCCTGGGGCCTGACGCTCAGGATGCCGGTTTCTTTCTCTCCAAGAGCAGGGGTTCATGGGCGAGGACTGCTCTTCCAGCCAATGGACACGGGTGGGCTTCCTGCAGTGGGGACATGCAGACCCGAAGGCCTGGCCACTCGCCTTGGTGAGGGCCACGATCCTCTGAGCCAGCTCGGCCTCCACTTCTGGCAGCGTCTCCGCCCTCCGCAGGGTCTGCTGCAGCTTCTGCTCAGCCACCTCCAGCAGCTCCTGCAGGTGTCGCGCCTTCTCCTCGCACTGGCAGGTGCAGCAGGAGCACAGTCAGGAGGGGCCCCGCAGCCCCGCAGTCTCGCCAAAGCGCCAGGACAGGGTAGGCACCAGAAACACCCCAGTACTTGGCTGCCTATGGTGACCCGCAGGACCCCAGGTACCTGGCGGTGCAGGGACTCCTTGTTGGCCAGCTCATTCTCCAGTTTGTCGTTGAGGTCATGAATGGATGTGGCCTCACGCTGAGCAGCCAGGTAGCGCTTCTCCAGTGTGGCGATTCGCTCCTCCATGTCCTCCTTCTGGGCCAGAGCCTGGGCAGGGGAGCAGCAGACACGGGGAAGGCTGCCAGTGTCTCTCCGCCCCAACCCCACGATGGCCGACTTAGCACAACCAGGCAGGCCAAGCCCTGGTCACCTCCCGCAGGTCCCGCTGATGCTTGCCGCTCCGCTCCTCCGACTTGATGAGGTCCCGGCGGGCTGTGCCCAGGTCCTCCTCCAGCTCGGCCACCGCTGCTGTCAGGGTGGCCAGCCGCTCCCGGGCCTGGCCCAGCTCCAAGTTTTGCTTCTCCAGCAGCTCCTGCAGCTCCTCCAGCCGAACTGCGTCATCCTTGGGGACAATGAGCCACTGTTGGTCTGTCATCGGAGCCCCAGGAAGGCTGCAGGAGGGATGGCTGTGCCCCAGCTTCTGAGCACACCTCCAGGCACATCTGCCTCCCTGCCCTAGCCCACGCCAAAGACCAACACCCTTGCTCTGCTGTGTGCCTTTTCAAAAGCAACAGCTTCTAGCTGGACAGGCGATCTCAGCACCTGGTAACCTGGAGAGGGCATGACTGAGGAGCAGAGGCTCCAGGACGGACACACGGGTAGATGGACAAGCACGTTGTGTGCCCAGCTGTGCCCTGGAACCACGATAAAAACCTACCCATTTCTCTCTAGGGGGAGTGCGTGGAGGAGGAAAGAGAAGGTGAATTGGAGGAAGCCCCAAATTCAGTTCCAGCAGTCACTCTACTGAACAGGGAGGGGCAGGACCCCTCCTCCTGTCAGGGGAAAACATACCCCCTGCTGTACGGTCCCCACGACCCACCTTCCACAGGCGCTTCAGTCCCAGCTCCACAGACCCCTCTTCCTCTGCCGCTCCATCCCGAACCCCTGCCACCTGCTGCAGGGCAGACACCTGCAGGGCACGGCCCCAGTGCAGTGAGTCAGAGACAAGAGGACCTGCCCTGTGCTCCAGACCCTTTCGGGACCCCTGCCGCCCCTCAGCCAGCAGTCTCCAGCCAAGCCAGCAAGCCAGCAGGGGGAATCTGATGGGGACCCAAGTGGGGCAAGGGGGTGAACCAGCCTTGGCTTCCAGCTCAAGTGCAGGTAGAGGGTGGGCAGGAGCTTACCTGCTGGTGGGCACCTGCCAGCTGTTCCTCCAAGGTGGAGACTCGCTGCAGGGCCGCCCGCAGCCGCTCTCGCACCTGCCCAAGGTAAGAAGGTGAAGGGTAGAGGAGGAAGCAGAGAGCCCACTGGACATGGGAACAGCAGGGCTTGGCCAACCGCTGCTGGTGTGAGGCAGAGAGGCCCTGCCAAGAGCACATTTCTGGAGGAACCTGAGAGGAGGGCCTGGGCCCTGGGCAACAGCAAAGGGGGCCCCCAATGCAGCTGGGAGGCAGCTTTCCCTCCACAGGGGTGAGGACTTCTCAGAGGAGGGAGCCAGGCTGGTACCTTCTCGTCCAGGGCCTTGTGGTGCTCAAACAGTGACTTGAGGGCCTTTAGAACCTCCACCTCGCTGGAGACCCCTGACGGTGACTGGGCCTGGCGTTTCACCACAGTCATCCGCAGCGAGCGTTCGTGGCGGGACACCAGGCACTCCAGGTGCTCCAGGAGCAGCTGGCCGGGCAGGGGAAGGGCCCAGGTGAGCACAGGGACACGTAAGCACAGCCGGGTGTGCCCCACACCAGCTGCCCTGGGCTCTCCCCTGGGACCCCGACCGCAGGTGACAGCCAGCACTGATGGTGGAACCGTCTGGCTGTCCACCCCAGACAGCAGGCAGGGATGCACCTGGCCTGGCCATGGGGTCCACCCCTGAACACGTTCCAGGTCACCCCTCACCCTTGTGTTGTTCCGCTCTGCTTTCAGCTCCGAGATCTCTTCCTCTCGCTCTAGAAGCTGCTCCCGACACAGGCTCAGCTCCCGGGTTAGGGTGGCAAATTCCTGAAAACCCCAGAGCCCCTCAGTGGGCAGGGCTCCTCTGACCCTACCCCCGATCACTGCCTTTCCATCCAGGCGTGGCCCAGGGAGGTCAAGCATCTCACAGCCTGGCGCGCCCGGCTGGTGCTGGCTCACACCTCTGCACCCACCCTGTCACATGCATGCTGCCCAGGCACAGGACTCCGTGGCATGCCAGTGACACCACCGCCAGCAGACTGGTGCTCTCTCCTCGCCTCCCTTCACCTCAGCACTGCCTGTTTCAGCCCCCAGAACGCCTCCCACCTGCCTCCCCAACTCAGCCCACCTGACACAAAGCACGGTGTCCTCAGGAGCATTTCCAGTTGTCTCTCGGCTCCTTTCCATCGGCCCTAAGACCTCGTCAACCTTTGCTCCATGGCCCGTCCCCCGGAGAACCCAACCCTCTGTCACCACCTGCCCGGCCCCCACACGGGAAACTACGTGGAATGGTGGGGAGAGCACCCGCCGCACACCAGGCCTGTGCCAGTCCCCCAGACGGTGCCCAAACAGATGCGACCCCTGCCCCACCGATCTCCCAGTGTGGGGCTGGGGCGCAGTCTCTGCTCTGCTCCATACACCGTGTGGCCTCACACACGTCACCTACCCTCTTTGAACCTCCTCCCTCTAACCTGTGAGACAGAGGCCCAGTCCTCCAGTGTCACTACCAGGACCCAGCAAGCCACCAAGGCAGCAATCTGAGTCAGGGGTTCTGTCTCACAGCCCCCCAAGGTCCTGTTCGCTCTTCTCCAGGCCCTCGGGCTCTTGTCTGTCTCCGTCCTGGCCTGTGAGCGCCGGGGGTGGGGACTGGCTACCTGCCACCCCAATTCTGCCCCAGGGTCCCGTTGTCCTACTGAAAAGGTGACAATAGACTCTGGGCCCACACTTGTCCCCATGTGGGGACAGGCCTGCAGTTGCATCTTGAGCCGCCTGGTTCTTTGGAGCCACTCACTGATCTTGGGCTCTCGTGTCATCATGTGTGAGACAGACAGAGACGCTGGTGGCGGCAGCACCAGCGGCAGAGCCACGAGGGCCTGGGTGAGCCCCAGGGAGCGCTGTGCACGCAGAGAGCACACAGTGGTGGCGCTGCTGGCGGTATTGCTGCTGACCGAGGAGTGTGGCAGGTGTCTGGCTCCTGCCTATATGTTTCTGTGGGATGCCTCTTCTTTTTTAATCTGGGTGATAACAGGGGGCTCCCCGCCCTGCACCTCCAAGGACAGGGTCTGGGGAGCAGCAGCCAGTCTCGGGCGTCACCTGCTGGCCGCAGGGGCTCACTGCAGCTGGCAACTCCAGCGGGTTCCCTCCCGCATTTCCCCAAGGCGCCGGAATGCACCCTGCAGGGGGCTCAGCTGAGGGGCCCTCCAGGCTCCGTGGATTCTGCCCACCTAGATGCAGCGGCGACGCCCTGAGCTGAGGGCCCCAGGACACTGCGCTCAGCAGGGCTGGGGAGGGGCAGGGAGGAGTGCTGAGGTCAGGCCTTACCTGGGGGAGGGCAGAGTTCAGGTGTCGCTGCAGCTGGTCACGCTCGTGAAGGGCGTCCTGGAGCCGGCCCTGCGTGGCCGCCAAGGTCTCCTGACTCTGGCGGAGGGACTCCAACAGCTTCTCCCGCTCATCCAGCATGCTCACCATCAGCTGCTCGAAGTTGGCGTCCGGGTCAGCGCCGTGGGGGGCCCCCAGAGGGTCCCCCTCGTTGATCGTGGGCATCACCTCGCACATGGTGGGGGTGGGCAGGGCCTTCTCTTGTGGGGGATGTGAGGGGGGCACAGGACTGGCACCTCCAGGGGGACTCAGTGCACAGGTCTCAGAGTGGGCAGTGTCAGGCGAGTGGACAGGTGGGCCAGGGCTTCTCCCGTGGCATCAGTTGCTCTTGCTGTGAAAGGGGCCAGGTGCCCGAAGCGCCCCTGTGGAATGGAGCCTGAGGACCTGACTTAACCGGTCAGGGCTGGGGCTGGGCGCCCTGTGTCCCCAGGCAGGCGGGCAGCAGCCGAGTGTGGCCATGGCAGGCAGAGAGAGGGGGCTGGAAGAGGGCCCTGTGCTTAGACTGCACACTGGAGCCCGGCAGAGTCCCAGCTGGGTCCAGCGACACCCATGGCTCTGGAGGGCAGTGGTCTGCAGGAGAAGAGACTGCTGTGAGGCCCAGCGGAGTGGAAGGGGGTGTCCAGGGAGGACAGAGGGAAAGAAGGAAGGTATCAGCCCCTCCTCAGCTTACTCAGTTCTCCTGAGGAATGTTTGGCCCACCCACAGCCTCTGCCCCCTGCTCCCACACCTCAGCTGTCAGGGCACAGCGCACAGGAGTGGCTCCCCCACTCACGTGGCTCCCCTATGCACGTGGCTCCCTGGCCAAACATAGAAATGATTCAGTTAGCGGCAGGCTGCCCAGAGCCCTCCCGAGACCTGGGGTAGGAGAGGGCGAGGGGAGCAAACAGGGTCTCTACCCCTCTTCCCCAGCTTGCACCCCACATTTTGGCCAAGGGAGGCACAGAAGGGGCTGCCAAGCTGTCAGTGCCACCGGGTCCCACACAGGGTGGCCCTGCATGGGTCACTGGTGCACCGTGGCTCCTTGGAGCAACTTGGGCTGGCACCCAGGCTGGGCACTCAGGGAGGAGGCTCTGGTTCCAGGCACCCCCGTCCCGGAACCCTGGCACACGGCAGCAGGTGTTCCCTCTGCACTCACTACTGGGCAGTCCAGGGGGCCCGGGGTGGGCGTGGGGTGGGCTGTCACCTCCCAGGGCCGGGTTGGGGTGGACTCGCAATGCTTGGCATCTCCTCCCTCCACAGGACTGCCCGTTGCTGGTGCTGCTGGAAGGCACTGGCTAGGGCTAGCATGGTCACAGCCTGGCTCCGGTAACTCCACAGGCCTGGCACACAGATGCCCAGAGGTCAGGGCACGGAGGCGTGATGGGAGGGCAGCGTGCAGATGGGATTTTCCTGCCTGCAGCGGCTCTTGACGTCCCTGCTGCTGCTGGGAGGCCGCCACTGGAGTCAACAGGTGGGGGGAGCCGCCCTCAGGGCCCCTGTTACTCGAGAGGAGATGCAAGGCGCCCCCCACTGCAAGGTCCCGTGAACAGTCTTTCCTTCCACCCCCCGCCAGCCCACACGGGAGACACCGGGATGGCTTCTTTTCCACCCTCGAGTGGCAGGCTGGGAGAGGACAGCACACAGGGGCATGGGGACCCAGCGCAAGGTCGTAAGTCAGACACTGGGCTGACCCCAGCAGGAGAACCAAAGGCAGACCAAGCCTCTTCCACCCAAACCCACCTGCCACCCTCCCCCAAAGTCCTGGTGATGTAGGCAGAAACAGGGACTGACAAGGGAGGCTGCGGGGAATGTGGGCCTGGACCACCGGAGGCTAGGGAGCCAGCATGAGGACCGCAGAGCTCACTCCACAGCCACCCCTGAGGGCCCAGGGGTTATGGCAGGCATGTGCTTGCCCACACACATGCACATGGGAGCAGAGGGACCTGGGACATACATACATGTGGCCACACATGTGCTCCCAGACATACTCTGACCCATGCGGTCCCCAAGCTGACAGTCACCACGGAGGCAGAAAGTAGCACCCTGGTCTGCACCTGCTCCCCACACTGCCATGTCCCTGCCTCCCAGAACAGCAGAAGCCAGAGCTGCCATTTCAATGATGCTAACAGCCATCCCTCCCACACCCACCCACAGTGCCCAGGACCCTGCTCCCTGAGGGCTCCACCGGTGAGGCTGAAAGGCCACAAGGGCCCCCCGCACCTGTCCAAGCTCAGCACAGCCAGGTTCTCATCTCTCTCCCTCTCCCACACCCACCCTAAGAAGAAATGAGGGAACAGAAGAGGAAGCCAGGCTGGGGAAGGGGCCCTTGTGTCAGAAAGCGTGCTGAGGAGTTCAGGGACATTGAGCGTAAAGGGACCCAGAGCTGGCACGGAGGAGGCCAGCTGGGCAGCCTTGGGCTCATCACCACCTGCCAAGGCCTCTGTGTAAGATGAAACCCATGACCTGCTTTGCCCACCGTAGAGGGATAGACTCAAGGATAAACAGAGCCTGGAAATGCAGAATGCACCACGACTGCAGGGGAGTAGGGACCACCCAGTGGTGGGCGAGGGTGGGCTTGTGGGTGGGTTTTTGGAGCTCTTTACAGGAAAGGGCTGGGAAGTGTTCAGCCCGCCTGCTGTGACATGCTGGCTGGTCCAACTTGGCCTCTTCCAAATCCTCCTGGTCATTCTGGCAACTGAGAAGCTGGCTCTGATGCCACCAGCCCTCCCCAGCCTCCCTCCAAACCAGGTGCCAGGTAGCAATGCCACTTCCCCAGGTGATGCACCATCACAGAGAGCCAGGTGCCTTGCTGAGGGCACCAGTGTGGCAGCCACAAGGGGGCTTCCTTCTGGCTGCAGGGCTGTCCTCCAACAGCACGTTGGAGGCTGTCACCTCGGCCCAGCACAGCCCTTCCACTCCCACAGTGACACACGCAGGTCCTGGTCCAGGGGCGGAAGCCACCCTCCCTCACCGCCAACATTTGTGGGGGGTCTGTGGGTGACACCGCAGAAGGGGGGTCCAGGCGAGCAAGGGTATGAGTGTGTGTGGAGGGAGGGATTGGGCAAAACCAGGGCTATGGGCTCATCAACATGGACACAAAAACCCCGAGGCCTCTAGGACTCACCAGAACTTAGCCCTGTCTTTTCCTGGCGAACAGAAGGGATGCGCACTTGAGTCTGATGCTCTGGCGGGTCACACACGCAGGCCAGCTCCCTGCTGCCCCACCAGATGGCAGCCCCACCGCTGCGAGAGAGTGTGGCCAGGGCCAAGCTGCCACCCTGCAGAGGCCACAGGGCCAGTGCCCAGCTGCCAGCAAGCGCTCAAGTGCAGTGCCCACCAGCTGGGTCAAGAGGGAGCCTTGGGGTGTGAGCCCCTCGGAGCAAAGGGATAAGGGGAAGGCCATCCACCCTACCACACAGTTATATTGTGTGGACGTACTCCTTCTAAAATCACAGTACACAGCGGACGCTCCTGTAACTAATACACATGAGTACTAAACTTGTACTAATGTACATGTAACTAACATTGTCGTTCAGAGTTAAAGACCTAAACCCACACACCATGCTCAATGGGCCCTCAGGGGTTTCACTGTATTTACTGCCTACAGACTCTAATGACACCTGACTGAGGTGGAGCACCACTGTCCCGGGTGGACACCACTGTCCTGGGTCCCCAGAGGCTCCTCTGCTCCAGGTCAAATGGTTCTGGTTACAGGGAGGCCCCGCTTCCGTGCAATGCAACAACAACGCACTGAGCTGATTTCCCAGACCCCATGCTGAGCTGGGTCTTGTTATGGGCACCAAAGGCCCACAAGATGCGATCCCAGCCCTCAGGAAGTTCATGTCTACTTGACAGAACACAGCTACACAAGCAACAGTTGGACAGCACCCTGGACGGAGGAGCGCGTGACTGAACGTCCAGAGGCTGGCACAAGCTGGGGGTCGGCCTGGGGGCCTGTTGCAGTCTGACCCACTGGATTTGCTCCTCCCCTCCCTCGGAATGGAACAGCTCCAGAGCAGGCCTGTCTGGCCTTGGAGCTGGCATCACCTGGAGAAACAGGAGAGCCTAGAGGAAGGTGGGGGCTGCAGCACCCAAGGCTCTCTGAGGGCAGAGCTGTGAGCCTACTGTGTGATTCCTCAGGTTCTGGGGCTGTATCACCCTAGCCCCTAGGAGCAGCCCTTCAGAGTTTGTCTCCAAGTACATTTTACTCTGATGGCCACTCAAAGGGCCATGTCTACTCCTGCGAGCCAGCCCCACAGGCCTTCCAGAGCTAATTGTAGATCAGTGAGCTGGCAGGCCAGAGGGGGCACAGAGGGAGACTTCTGGTGGCTGCAATGCCCCACCCCCTCCCCTCCATGCTCCCAGGTCTCCACCTGGGACCTGGGGCAGCTTTCCATCCATCAATCCTCCCTGCTCCATACTGAACCCTCCTGTGCAGCATACACATGCCCCACAGGTCTGAAGACGACACCATGGGTCCACCTCAACCCATCCGAAGGCCTAAGCCCCAGCCAGACAACCCCCGGCCAGAGGACCCTCCGTACCCGGCATGAAACAGCTTCAGCAGCTGCCATACATCCTGCAGCTCTCAGGGCCCCCAGCTCCCGACCCTGCTGAGTCTGAGCCCTGCCTCACTGCTGCACAGCCTGACTCCTCACCCTGCCCCAGCTCCCTCACCAGGGCCCTCAGGGCCCTGGAAGGACCACAGCACCACTGACAAGTCTCTCCAGCTCCGAGACTGGAGCGATGGAGCCTCCGGAGCCTGGCTGCCACCCTGCCCACCCCACCAGCACATGCCTCAGGGCTCTGACAGCAGGACGGCTGGGCAGCACTCAGAGTGAGCAAGCGGGTGAGCCCTCCCTCCACACCGGGAGACTGCCGTCCAGAGACTGGACTTCCCGCTGAGCCAGGCGGCAGAGCATTGGCCAGGTTACCACTGTGCTAGTCACTGTCCCCTTAGTCTGAGAGACCACATACCCCACACAGCCACCTCAGGCCTCAGGACAAAATCCTAGAAAACAGCCAGGGAAACTTTCCCACTGTGCCCCTTGCAGAGGCAGCATCCCTTCAGAGTATGTGGCATGTTAACAGTGGTAGGGGGTGGATGACTCAGGGTCCAGTTCCGAAACCTCTGTCCATTCTAATCCAATGACAATATAACAAGGGGGGGGGGGCGTTGACAGAGTGCCTGCTCTGTGATTTTTCAACTGCCTCACAGCCTTACATCGCTTCAAAGGACCCAGCAACTTGCACTGTGTCTAGCATACGGTAGGCGCCCAATAAATGTTTGCTGAATGGTGAACAAAGTACTAAGTATCAGCCCCATCACCCCTGGAAAGGTTGAGGGGGTCCCTGAACCTTGGCTGCTGCAAGGTCCCCCTCAGCTCCTGCCAGGGGAGCAGATCCCACACCCCCCCATCCCGGCCCCACTAAGCACAGCCGAGACCACTTGTTCACCGCTGGCAGCAGCCCAGCAGCAGCCCCCACGCTGCGGCCCCTCTAATGGACACCGCCCGGACGCCTCCCTCAGAGGTGACATCAGCGCCTCCTGGCCGTTTGTCCCCCACCCCCATCCTTCTCAGAGACAAGCACCCACGGCGCATTTCCACGTCCTCCAGCCTGCCCGGGCCGCTCTCATGTCGCCCTCCACCGAAAGCCGCAGGGTCCACTCTGGGAAAGGCGCTGCGCAGTGGAAAGTCAGCTCTGCGCCCGCACCCTCTCGGCCCTTTCCCAGCGACGCCACCCTCGCCCCCGCCTTGGCGGACCTCCGCGGCCCTGCGGAGACGGGCATCGCAGGCTCCGCCCACGTCCAGCAGCAGGAGGACGGGAGCCAGTGACATGGGGAAGGGGCGCTGCAGGTGATGCAGGGAGGCTGAGGACCCCCACCTCAGAAGAGCCTGACGTCTTCCGCCCCTCTTGTGCCCCAGGTGTCTCTGGGGTGGAGCTGACCCAGGAGCTTAGAGGCACTTCTTGACTCTCCTGGGACTGGGTGGGGGCGGCAGGAGAGCGCAGTCCCTCTGGCTTCCATCAGACCTGCCAGCTCAGCCCCCTCCTCCAAGGGCGACCGCGGGGCGCAACTCCACCCCGCGCAAACTGGGCATCGCAACCACGCTCACCCCAAGGGTGGGGGGCTGCCACAGTAGGCGAATGGGGCGGAATCTATGCCTGCGGAGCGAGAGGGGGCTGATGCCAAAGGTGCGCCAGGCACCCCTCCCCAAACGGTGCAGCAGCCGAAGAGGGGAACATAGACATCTACCCCAAGTCCGCACTTTGGACGCTCACCTGCCTGCAGTCCCCGAAGACAAGACTGGAGACCCGCAGCTCGGCTCGGCATCCAGCCGCAGGCACTGCGGAGGCCCCACGAGTCCCTAGCTGGACACCAAGCAGCTGCAGCCTCCCAGGCATGTGCCCCGCCCCCTCCCCTGAGGCCCCGCCCCCTCCCTTAAGAGCCCACCCCTCACGTGACCAGAGGCCGCTGCCTCCACTGAAGGCCTGGCCCCACCCCCCAGAGGCGGGGCCTCTCGATACCCACCTCTCCCAGCAGCACCCCACCCCGCACGTAACCCAAGAGCAGCTGGGAGGCTGCGCAGTCTCAGCTGGGCCAGGACCAGCGCTCCCTGGCTGCCTTCCCTTGGAAACCCGCCCCCTCCCGAAGCTAGGCGCCTGCTCCCTCCATCGGGTGGTCCCGGCCTTGTGGTCAGTGGTTTGTCCCGGTCACACCCGCTCCCTCGAGCCCATCTAGTACTTTCCCTTTGGTCACACCCATTCTCCAGTGGAGAAACTTTAAATCAAGACACATTTCCGTAGTGCGTTTTAAGTGAACCGGGTCACTTGTCTCCACACAGGCCCCTGGCGGACCCAACACTGTTACTACGAAATGAGACATCTCTGGCACAAACAACCCACAGCAACCCCGCCCCTCCACCGCCCCTGGGCGGGGCCTGCAAGGGGGCGGGCAGAAGCTGCAGGCGCGTACGCGGAGTGCACGCTGACAGGACGAAGGCTGCAGTTGAGGTCAGTGGCACATATAACCTGCCTTTTTTCTTTTTCTCCAATATAGTCACCATTTGGCTCAGTTTCCTGGAATCTTCGGTGGAAGGCAGAAAAATCTGAATAACTGTGATTTATTAGATGGGTTAGAAATGAGGTTTAATCTGGTTTCTCGGACCATCAGAGCAGAATTAAGGTTAAGGAAGTGCGGATCACAAAACAGATTTTACAGAAAAGTAGTGCAGGAAGTCCCAACTCCTCCTGGTGGCTTGTTGGGGGGGGGGCTCTCATCAAAAGGAAATCCCTGGGACACTTCACATCCTGTCATCAATGAAACATGGGTCATCTGAGAAAAGACGACGCACCCGATGAAGGGAGAAGCTGAAGGCACAACACGCTTTGCCAAGTAAGTGTTGGTGGCATCACTCTGAGACAGCAGCTGAGGCAACACCTAGCATTTTATCTCCTGCTCGGGCACTGAGTCAGAACACACTGATGATGCCAAATGCAGTTTTAGGGAGCACTTTTTTTTAAGATTTTATTTATTTTTAGAGAGGAAAGGGAGGGAGAAAGAGAGAGAGAAACAAATGTGCGGTTGCTGGGGGCCGTGGCCCTCAACCCAGGCATGCGCCCTGACTGGGAATAGAACCTGTGATGCTTTGGTTCGCAGCCCGCACTCAGTCCACTGAGCTATACCAGCCAGGGCAGGGAGCACTTTTTTGTTTTGTTTTTGCTAACAGCTCCCTTGTAAAGGGAACTCCTAAGTAGGGGGCAGCAACCCACCAGGACAGTCCCCTCCCACTCCAGGGAGCTAGGGGTCTGTGCTTCTCTCCTCCTACCTTGGAGGCAACTTTTTTTTTTTTTTTGAGACTTTATTTTTAGAGAGGGGAAGGGAGGGAGGGGAGGGGAGGGAGAGAACCATCAGCTGTTTGCCTCTCTCACATGCCCCAACTCACAGCTGGGAGTCAAACACTCTCGCTTGGTGGGGTGTCGGGACAGGCAAGCTTTGACTATAGACTAGATTTGCAAGGTGCTTTCCATCTTCCAGTCTGTTTTATTTTTATCATTTAAATGCCAAATGCTGTTTCTCACGGACCCAGACTCACTTTCTGTGTCAACAGCTTCAGCTCCACCCTCAGTGTGGGGAAGGGACAGCTGTGAACAGAGGTATCAGCAGATGCTCCCTATAAACAGTCCTTAAGTAGCAGGAGCAGACAGGACGGTAACAAAAGAACACACCAACTTCCCAGTATGGCAACAGCTGCCCCCACACAACGTTCATGGTTAAAGAATGTGACCCTAATGTAACAGGACGCAACTAAGAGGGGGACCCCAAATAGGGATTTGTAACGGAGTCCAGAACTCAAGGTGTCCAGGAAATATTAGAAAAATAAAAGGGATGTCCTGACCCCACCCGCACAAGGCTAAGCTGGGGGATGGGACACATGGAGCAGGGCCATTGGGAGCTGTGTTATATACCAACAGCTTTGCAGCTAACCTCTGGCATGGTTATTTAACACATCTATAACCTTTAACTGGTTGCACAGATATGTTAAATAGCTGTGGCCATGCTTTGAGCCAGGGGGATGGGAGTGACTTCCACCCAAGATGTAACTGGGAGGCAACTCCCCCTGGTTACAGCGCTTGCATGACAGCTTGCAGATCATTGGCTCCATGCCATGGGGCCACACCTGCCCGGGCTCATTATGGCAGCCCAGAAAAGCTGGAAGAATACAGGAATGCTGGCAGGTATAGGTGATTGTGGGAGGAGTCGGAAATGGGGCTGCCAAGGAAGACTGGCATGGGGCTTTAAACACAGGTGCAGTAGCCATGAGAGGGGAGAACCACATGGCTTTGGGGTGCTCCCTTTTGCCATGTGGCTCAGGAAGCAGGAGAGATTTTGCCGGGAAGGGGTGAAAGGACTCTTGCTGGTGGACCATGAGAAAGTGCCACATGGCTTTGGATTAACTGGAGATGGTGGCGGCGACACAGCTGATGGTGCCAGGGGCCTGAATCATGGACTTCTACTTCCTTTCCTGAGATATGTACCCCAGATTAGGGCAGAGGGAGAAGGAAGGAATGTGTGCATCTGTGGGTATCCTAAAAGACTTTAATATTTTAATGAATACATTAAGTCTCTACTCTAAGTCTGTATAGCTTTAAATAAATATTTCCTCTCCTTTTCAGAAATCTCTGCATTAAGACAGTCTTTCCTCTGGCGGCAGGCATAGTGAACCTAGTGGGGGGTCCTTTCAGTAATAGTATATCATACACCCCCCTGGGTCTGTTCTGTAACACTAATGCCCACCTTGTAGCAATACCCAGCTCACAGGCTAATGGGGGGAGTGTGGGGTGTGGAGCAGCACAGTCATCTTGTCGGCAAAAGCAAAACCGAGCAAAGCATCCCAACCTCCACGCTCCCCTACAAGCACACCAGCCCCAGCAAGTGCTCTGAGGGCAGCGTCCCTGAAGCGAGGACACTCAGGGCGGTGGGTCTTGCAGGGGAGGACGGGGCAGAAAACTCAGAGCGCTTCCAGCTCAGGAGGCTGGTTTCAACATGGGACATATTTTTAATGACCTTCAGTCTAATAAATGCCTTTCTAACAATTCAGTGAAAATACCATGATCTCTCCTGTATTAACTTTCTTGGTTTTACATTTTACTTAGAAAGATTTATTTAACAGCCTCTTTCATCAATCTTACACACCCTCAGGCTGATTAGGGATCAGGTATACCACAATCCGATTTTTACACAACTCAGACTTTTTACCTCTGCGCACTCTGCCTACCGCCCACACCAGCAACCGCCACAAGAAAAACAAGATTGACCTTCTGAGTTAGGAAAGCAGAGCCTGGGTGGGAGCCCTGCCCATGTCACTGAGTCTGTCCCCTCAGCCACAGAATGACAGCAGTGTCCCCACCTCACAGGACTATGGGGACCAGCGCTGTTCTGCGAGGCTCCCAGCACAGGGCCAAGGGCACAGTCACCGTCATTGCTGCTCTCAGCCCCATGCAAAAACAAACCTAAATCCCAAGCTGGCAAAAGAATATTTATGTAATAAATACCCGAAAATTGTTTTTCAAGAAAAGTACGGAAGTCAATCTTACCAGATTCTGGAAACCCTGTCACCTGCTTTATTTCCGGAGAAGGGAGCGGGGGGGAAATATTTGCTTGAATTGGAGGGGCAGCTACACTGGACACAACCGCAGCAACCGCCCTGTGCCCCTGGGGTTCCTCTGGTGCACAGGGCACACCCAAACCTCCTCAACCGGAGGTTCAAGAGTCTAACTTTCCCCAGAGCACGGCCAATGGGATAAGAGAACAAAGAACCAACTCAATAGCACCGGATAGGGTTTAACACAGAAAATAGGGCGTGGCTTCTTCTTTCACACGAAACCCTCACATTAAATGTGTTCAGAAGTCACGGCTGTGTCTCCTCTCTTGTTCAGAGAACACGAGGTCCAACCCGTCCCCGTCCCCAGCAGGAGCACATGCGTCACTAAGCAGATGAACAGTCCGGAGCCCCATCCACCATGACGTGTGCTGGCCGCTGGGGCCACTGAGCCCAGCCTGCCGCGGGGCGGGGTGCGGTGACTACGCTCGCAGGGAGAACGGGTACTGAGGGTGCCACCAGTCAAAGAGTCGGACGCTGTGCACGGGGTCCAGCACGACTTGCACACCCTGCTCGCTGCGCAGCTTCCGGCCGCCGTGGACCGGGGAGTCTTGGAACACCAGTCGCACTCGGTGATGCCGCATGTCCGTGCTCACATTGACTGTAAACTGGAGGGAAAAGCACATTCCGTGAAATCCCGCACCCCAGTGACACCGTCCCCTCACGGTCCCCTCTAAGGTGATAGTCGGACCAAATTCACACTGGCAAGGCCCCAAGATGACCCCCAAATTACAATACCAACACCCTGGCAAAGACACAAAATTAATGGTGATTTCATCAGTTTGTGGCTCGACACATTTAGACCATGCTACAGAACACCTCTCAGACGGCTGCAAAGGTCAGGACACACCCGCAGACCCCCACCAGAGCCAGTTCCAAATGCTGGGTTGGAGCTGTAGGGGTGACGCGAAGGGGTTTCGACGAGACACTGCTGAGCAACTCGGGCAAGATGCGTGAAGCACACCACTGACCCCCGTTTTTCGATACAATACACGGAAGCTCTAAATATGTCCATACGTGTGCAGGTCTGCAGAGAACTGTGAGTCTGAATACAGAGACTGAGTGCCGAAACCAGGTCCTTCACGTGGCTTCACCGAGGGCGGGGCCACACGGCCCTTCCCAGATTTCCCTGGATGGGATGGGGCGTGTGTGACCCGGAAGAGCAGTCCCAAAAGGTAAGCTGTGGGTTAGGTTACTGGAGTCTCTGCACCTCTACTCAAAGCACTCAGCGTTACCTAAATTCCTTACCTGAAGTTATGTGTTCTTTATTTTACCATTAAAAAATGAATAAAGCTCTTTTCAGTGTGGAGGGGAACTCCCGTGTTCTCTGAACATAAGCCTGAGATACACAGGCGATACACTACATGAGCTCTCCTGCTGCCAATCCAGTTAAAAAATTTAAAAAACTAAAAAATATGCCACCGGCATATTTGTTGTTTGCTAATCTAATTCTTGGCTAAGTCTTAAAGGTCAGAGCATCCCCATAGGACAGGGGTGTCAAACTCATTTTCACCAGGCGCCACTTCAGCCTCATGGTTGCTTTCAAAGAACCAGAATAATTTTAGGACTGTATAAATATAACTACTCCTTAACTGTTAAGGAGCTGAAATTACATTCGTCCCTTTGAAGGCAACTGCAAGGCTAATGTGGTGGCCCCCGGTTAAAATGAGTTTGACACCCGTGCCCTAGGAGAAGGTCACCCATGTTTTAATGTTGCATGTATTACACCAGCCGGGCAGCTCAGCTGGTTACAGCAGTGTCCTGATGCGCCAAGGCTGGGAGTTCAATCCCTGGTCACGGCACACACAAGAACCCACCAATGATGCATCAGTAAACGGGACAACAGATCAACGCTTCTCTCTCTTTCTCTCTCCCTTCCTCTCTCTCTCAAAATACTTTAAAAAAAAAGACTTTTATTTATTTCTAGAGAGAAGGGAATGGAGGGAGGAAGACTGGGTGAGAAACATCAGTG
Source organism: Tonatia bakeri (assembly GCA_004024845.1). NCBI lineage: Eukaryota > Metazoa > Chordata > Mammalia > Chiroptera > Phyllostomidae > Tonatia > Tonatia bakeri. The sequence continues at coordinate 76,162 of PVIA01002833.1, read as the reverse complement.
TGTGGTTGCCTCTCGAGTGCCCACCACTGGGGACCTGGCCCGGAACCCAGGCCCATGCCCTGACTGGGACTCAAACTGCAGACCTTTGGTTCGCAGGCCAGTGCTTGATCCACTGAGCCACACCAGCCAGGGCTCAAAACACTTTTTAAAATGTTTTAAAACATATGCCGCATGCATGAAACCACATGCACCCTCAAGCCCTGACACGCAGGGCTCCGTGCAGCCTCACCCCTATCCCCATGAGACGGTGTTTCTCAGCCGTCAGTGAGCGCCACCCAGGAGGTGCAGAAACGCTGCCTTCGCTACGGAGGACGGGGTAACACACTCGGACACACAGACGGCGCCTCCACAAGGCTGCCTGTTCCCAACGTGCCAGTCTGCTCTCAGACTTTTTAAAATCTTCATCCTGGATTTCTTCTCCAAGGTTAAATTTACAGACTTCTCTGAAACCTAGGCGCCATCCATGTGTGTGCCAGAGCTGCGCCGACACCCTGTCCCCACTTACCAGAGTGAACACCATGCCCATGACGATGGGAATGAAGATGAAATTGAGGGTGGTGACCTGCAGGAGGCAGCAGTCCTGGTCGGGGTTGGTGTGCACATCTTCGTACTGCACGGGGGGCTGCAGCACCCCAACGCACTTGCTCTTGAGTCTAGGGGACTGAGGGACAGAGAACGCATCTCATGGAGCAGAGGGCATGTCTTGGGCTCGAAGACTCCACCAAAGGGAATGCACGGCTCAGTGGATGCCAGGAGACCCATTTCATGATTTCTCCTCCCTCTTTATGCACAAACTGGCTCCCATACAGACCCAGGAAAACCTGCCCTTTGAAAGAGGGGCCCTCTGGGTGAGCGGCGGGGCAGTGGTTCAACCCGCATCCACCCGGCAAGAGGTGGAAACATGCCACTCGTCGGAGGCTCCCTGGAGTCAGGAAGACGGCCGAACCCACATCACACGTTTTCCTCTCCCTCCCATTTCATGTGTGTGTGCACACAAGCCCACACGCACACTGGGGTAGAAGTGCACAGCCATCTAAAAGTGACAGTGACACTCCACCCTCAGCGTGAAGAGACACATGTGTATCAGCACAATGCTCTGATCATATCCAAGAAAACTAACAAAAACATCACGTCATGTAATATCCACAGCACATTCAAATGCAGTTGTCCCTAAAACAGCTCGGGGGGCTCTGTGTTCACGGCCCCGGGCACACGCGAGGGCCCCCCCCGCACCAGCTGTCCTTCACACAGGAAAGCTCCTTTGTGATTTCTCTCCATGGCACCGCAACAAGTTTGGGTGTCATTTGACTGTAATAAGGCAACTTTACGCCGAGTTAAATTTACTGAAACAAGGTATTACCTGAAAAACAAAGGAGACACAACTGCATACCTGTTTTTTGAACTTGAAGTTGAATTCCCACATTGGCTCCTGTCTGTTCCCAACAATCTTTCTGCACCAGAAAAGTAAGCACTGTAAGAAAATAAAAATAAAATAAACCAAAAATAAATAAAAGAAAAGGAAAAAATCAAAACAAGGTTAACGAAAACTAAGCAGCAGAAACCTTTCTGTTTGCCATCTCTGAAGCCAGCCGCAGTCCCAACGCTGCGATCCCACGCTGGCCCCGGTGGAGACGCCCCACCCCCGATCTGACACTGGTGCCACACAGAGAGAGGATCCCAGGGCTCCTCAGCGAGGAGAAGAGGGACCAGGGTCAGCCAGCCTCCGAGGCTGTGGTGGCAGCCCCTCCCGTTCCCATCTTTAAGACGAAACATGGCTCTCGGGACTGGGGCATTCTCTGATCCAACAGGTCACTCCTCTACATTGGAACATAAGCAGCCACCAGGCAAGACAGTGACAAAGGCAGGCAGATGGCTGGCCCTGAAACACACAGGGGCAAGCCACTCAGGGCCCTCTGGGAGCGGACAGCGGTGTGGATGCTGCAGAACTGGGCTGAGCTCAGCACACCCTGAGGTGAAAGGCAGGCTACAGCTAAGGTTAAGCACAAGAAGTCAAGTACCTCCCAGGGGGCAAGGGGTGGGTCGTCCGCCGTGCCAGCTGTCCTGCCCTTCAGACGTGCCCTGCACGTCCTGATGTTCCATCAAAAATAATGGGCTTGGCTTTAAGGGGCAAACACTTCTGCTGCCATCACAGCGGCTCCAGTGTCCCACACAAGCTATGCTACTGAAAAGAGAGAGAGAGGGAGAGTCGTGTACAAAAAGCTGGAGTCGGGACACGGGGCCGCTCCTTTAGGCAGGCTGGCACCTCCGAGAATGCCATGTAACTTGGTTGTACAAGTCGCAAGGCCATGCATGGGACAGCTGCCACTGCAGGTCCCACATCCTCCTCAAATGATCTCTAATGATGGGCACAAAAGCAGCAGCCTGGTGGCCTGGGCTCGTTCCCTGCATGAAACCACAGCTATCATTCCACACTGGCTTTTCAGAGTCCACTTGCAAAACCACTGCACGGTGGTAAGTGTGAGAAGACACAGTTCCCCTAGGACTGGGCACTGGAGCCGCTACGATGTGTCAGCATGCGTTTGCCCGACACTGCCCTGCTGCCAGCAGCCGACCGACCCCTGGCAGGTCAGCTCTGGGATGGCGCCCTCCTCGTCAGTCAGTCTGCCACTGCCACTGCCTCGGGGGCGGAGACTGTGAACGTGACATGACACACTGCCTGCTCACCTGACAAGGAGAAGCAGCCACTGGGTGAAATTCTACCCCTGCCCTGCACCCATCAGCTGGCATGACATTACACTGAGCTCAGCCCACAGCCCTGACCACCTGCATTTGTAACCCTGGGAGGAACCTGGACAAACAACCTAGAAACCAGCAGTACCCTCTGGTCAGCAGGCATCAGGTCAAATACTATCACACGAGGGCTACACTAGGGGGGCAGTCTCTGTAACACCCAAAGCATAAAAACAAAACGCAAAAAAAAGGAAGTGCTATGGAAGACCCGATTTTGTGTACGCAGAGTAATACAAATTATCCACAGACTCAAAAGATACAAAATTTAGACAATATTAGTTCAAGTGCAGGGGTGGGGGACGCAGGAATGAGACATTAGCTTGCCCAAATCATCCTACCTGCTATGCTAGCCCAGCTGAACAAAGGTGCATTCACTAAGGGTTTCATCAGGGAGGAAGGAGGAAAGAGAACAGACTAAAGGGTAACAGACCTATGGGCAGGTCAGAATGCCAGCGACCTGAGCACGACGTGTGAATGGAAAGCGCTGGGAGATTCCAAAGCATGAGACGTGGCCTGGGCACAGCAGGGTCTAGAGCGCTGGAGTGTCTGCTGGTCTTCCCACCGACTGGGAGCGCCTGCTGGTCTTCCCACCCACCCACCGAGGGGCCTGACAGCAGCAGGCACATGGCCGACACCAAGGGGGCGAGGTCTCCACCGGGGCCTCGAAGGAGGCCAACAAGGAAGGGGACCCCCGATGTCCAGGTCACAACAGAAAGAGAACCAGAGAGCTGCTCACGGTGTATCTCTGCATCATGACGTGAAGCACTTCCCAAGAACTGCAGTTCAGACCTACCATTCGAGCTGTGTTTTCTCCTAGCTCAACCACCCCAGTCACCTAACCCGGTATAGTACACAATGCGCAAACGCGAGTTGCGATACAGAGGGTCAGGAACATGGCTGAAAGCACAAGGCAGCCAGGCTGCCGCAGCAGGGCATCCTATAGAGTGGACGTTGGCCCCCTAGAAGCCTCGGGCCTGTGGTCCGAGCCCTGCCCACTGCGGAAGCCAGAGACGAGCCTTGAGGACAGTCCCACACACAGGGCCCAGCTCGAATGCTCACTTACTTTGGAATTCCTTAGGGTGCTGGGCGTGCTCTCTGGAATGGCTGGGTTCCTGGAGACTCGAGCAGCGAAGGGCTCATACATGTGGTACAAAGACCGGATCACACACGCCCGGAGGCAGCGCAGCTTCTCCATGGACTCTGGTCGCAGGCGCAGGGGCAGGGAGGCGTCCAGCGTGTAGTGCCTGAAACACGACACATTACTCCCACCACCGTGTGACCTCTCTCCTGCTCCAAGTCAGTCTCCCACGACTCCTCGTCTCTGCGCGACGTCACCGACCAGCGAGCAGCTTGTCCCCAGGGCTCACGCACATGCAAATCACCAGCTCCTCCACTTCTCGGCTACTTGTGCTTCTTTGTTATGTGAAACCCCAGTTCATGTACACCTCACAATCCTGTACTTCTCCATCCTTTTTAAAATCTGTGATCCTCAGTGTTTCACTCTAAAGAAGGGCAAGTCTTCGCCTTGACAGACAACACACTTCAGGCCGTGCCCTGGGGAAGGGCCACCAGGTCCCCCAGCACACGTCTCGTCTCAGCAAGGTCCCTGCCCCCTCCTGCCACGTCACCACTGACTATCTGCACCTTCACTGCACTGCTGCAGCCCTCTCCCCACCAGCACTACTACGTGTGTGGCTGCACACAGGGCAGCGTGCATACGAGAGCCACGCAGTACTTCGAGAGGACTAGCAAACCTAAGAAACTAATCCAGCTGGGGAGGCCAAGAGCCAGGCAGCTGCAGCTTTTGAAAACTATAGCTGGGATACCCCTGAGGAAAAGTCAGAGACAGTTCTTCTGAAATCTGAAGCAAGACTTCCTGCTGCGCACGGACACTGGATGAGGGGAGTGGACAACCACAGGGATGACAGTTACCTGGATGAACGAACTAACACTATCGATTTTAGGTGAGAGAGGGCTCAAGCAGTCCGAAGCCAGGCTCACACCTGGCATGGAGTAGAGAAAGTGCAAAGGCCTCCATCCTGGGAGCAGGTCCACACCACAAACAGCATGAAATCAGCTACACAGACAACAGTGAGCTCCCTGTGGCCGCACCTTCGGTACAACCTGGTCCAAAAGGCAGCAGTGCAAGTGACAGTCCACGCATTCTTACAAATCAGGGAGAAATTCACAATGTCCTCAGGACGGATATAGGAGGCCAGCAGCAGCCAAATATCCATGGGGTACTCTTCTCCTCCAGCCCCGTCCAGGTCTTCTGGAACAGAAAAAGGAGCTACAATGTCTGACCTATTACACACAGATCTAAAGATCCCCAATCACAGCAGGTCTCCCAGACTTCGCAGCTGAAAGAAAGGTTTTAAACAGGCCCAAGGCAGCCTCTCAAACTCATCACTTCCTGCTTACTCCAGCTGCTGGGCACTTCTGCTTCCTACTGCCCAAGTGAATGGGTCTTGTTTTGTTTTTTGTCTTTTTAAGTTTAATTGCTGTTCAAGTACAGTTTTCTGTCTTTTACTTCCATCCCAGCCCTCCCCACCTCCCTCCCATTTCCACCCCACCTAGTTTTTGTCCACATGTCCTTTACACTTGTTCCTGTAATGGGTCTTGTTTTTTAAAGCCTTGACTTCACAATTACTTATACACTATTCTGAAGTTTACAAAGTACCTTTGCATACATTAAACCATCCCATTCTAGTAGTTTTTCAACAGAAGTAGGGAAAATACACTGCGCCCATTTCACTAACAAGGAAGCATACCCTCACCACCCAGGCTCTCTGGCACCAGAGTCCACCTTTGCCCTTAATCTTCCTCACTGTCCCCACCCCCACCCCCCAAGCATGCCCTTCAGTCCGTCACTGAAAAAGCAAAGCCAGTTTTAACATGCTATGAGGAAAACCTGAAAGTGCAAACAATTAAAAACCAGGTAAGTTCCAGTGTTCTCTTCATTACTCAATAGCCACCTGCCAATATGTTTCTTTTCGTCTAGTTCTTCCTGATTTCACTGCCAGTCTGACCTACGATCTCAGCCACATGCATTCAATATTCGAAGACACTGTCTTAATGCATCCCACCTCCTCCACCAGACCTTGTTAATGTTAATTCTGACCCTGACGTTCACGACACATCGCAGGTCCAAGCACAAACTCGCACTCCACATACAGACACCTGAATTTGGGCTGATCCTATCTCTAATCTTTAACTTAGACCTGGTCACGTAACTGTGCAAAAATCGCCTTTCTTCCTTCTCTTTCCTGGTCCCCTGCACCATCTGTTCAAAGCTGCCTCTGCTTTCCTGCCAACTACTTCCTGTGGTTCTGTGCCTCAGGCAGGTTCTTGCGTTGGGCTCTCCACATCAGAGACCAACACCTCTGAAACATCTCTTCCTGGGTCCTGTCCTGTCTCGTAATCGTTTACGGCTCAGTCTACCATGGGTAGGCCCCGGCTTACCCCATATGAAATCTCTCTCTGAAAGAGAAGGCAAGCGACTGCCAGGATTCCCTCCACTGAGACGACCCAGCAGAACTTTTACAAAGCAGAGGGCTATCAAAAATTTTGTCTTTAGGATCCAAATTCAGTAATTACTGAAGATCTACATTTTAAACACAACTACTAAGAAATTTCACAAGTAAGAAATGAAATTAGCGAAGAAAAGCTTCATAGTATATTCAACCCTATCCCACTGCTGAGATCCAACTCAGATTCTCCACTCTTCCCCTCTGTGGCTACGGAAAAAGTGGCAGCTTCAAGTTGTCACTGCACACAGGACTGGTCAACCAGCAGAGAGCAAGCCCTGCACCTCTGTGCCTCTTGGATTTCTTTTTTCTGGAGACGGTCCTCTCCTGGACGCTCTCCTCTGGGGTGTCCATCTCATCACTGCTGTCGGTGATGTCACAGGGCTCACCAGCCCCAGAAAGAGCTTCCACCACAGGAACCTGAGAGGCTTCCAAGCCACAAAGAGATTTTACTAGAAGAAAATAAGAAAAGAGTGAGAAGGCAGAGTCCCATCCAGAAACACAAAGGGTGACGGCAGGATATCAACATCCATTGGTGGGGAGGGAGAGAAGCAGCAGCAGCAAAAAGCAGCACGGGAGCCCGCTGAAGAAAGCTCAGAAAAGCTTTAGTTTTCTCTAAAAAGAGAGAAAACTGAGCATTTCAAATACAAAAAATTGGAAAGTCATGGGCAAACCAACTCCTAAAAAGTGCCAACCTCATACCTGAAAAAAAAGGGAACACATTATTCCCCCACTATAAACGCTGCGAAAGGAGGGTGCTGCTGTCATTTGTGTAAATTCTGAGGACCAGCGTTTGAGGGGCACTGAATCCAATTTAACCGTTTCTAGGTTGGAGATAATGAGTGTCCTAAAAACACAAGTCTCAGGGATACGTGAGCAAAAAGCCTGAAAGAGAAGCACGGGAGAAGAAGAATACTTCAAGGCTCTTACACGAAAAGCAAAGGGCAGAGCACGGGGAGAACACGCGTGAACTGCAGGGAAAGACTAAAAGCCAAGGAGCAAGTGGTGGGCACCACAGCGCATGCAAAGGCAGACATTTCTCCTGCACAAAATGCTGCCGCTCCAGGCTACCCCGCACTCTCCCCGGAACCCACTGTGCGACCGCGGAGAGGGCAAACCCGTTCACGGACGGTGCCCGAAAAACTGCAGGAACTACACGGACAAGAGCCCCGGGCTCAGCCTCCGCGGCCGTGTCCAGGCTCGTCGGGAGCCTACCTTCCTGCTGAATGGCGTTGGCGACGGCTTTCTTGACCCGCCCAGACCTCACGACGGCAGGGTCCGAGTTGGCATAGTCCGCCACGGTCACTGAAACGAGCGGCAACCCTCAGAGAAGCGGCCTTCTCCCCGCAGTGCCCCGCCAGCACCCCCAGCCTCCCAGCGCCCTACCTCGACCAGAGCAGGCATCGTGAGCCCGGAACTTGAGTCGCTTCCCTCGCTTGGGCATGGCGGCCGAGTCGGGGCGAGGCCGGCCTAGTGGGCCGGGACCCCGGGCCATGTCTCGGCCGCCGAGGCCGGCTCCAGGAGCCGAGGGTCAACTCCGTCCGGCTCCGTGGCCATCCCGCCCCGCAGTCCGCACCTCTCGCGATGACTCAGGTCGAGCCCGCGTCGCGTTGGCAACCACGTTCCGCTTCGGCCGCCAATCACTGCCAGACGTAGGGGTACGTCATCATCGAGCGCCCAGCGCCCGCCAGCGACTGGATTGTGCGAGGGTGGATGGTGTTGGGGCGACCCCGCAGGTTGTCCTGTGAGGGGTTTGCTGTTTCGGGCCCGGAATCCTCGCCGCGTGGGTCGGAGCTGAGTGTCCGCAGGGTCCCGTCCTCACAGCCCTGCTAAGCTCCTGTGGCTTCGTTCCCGGAGTCCATCCATCTCACTTGGTTTCCTTAGCAGCTAATTGTGTACCTCATCCAGAGCAGTCCAAGAATGCAGGGAGGGAGGTGGGCGTTGGAAAGGCAGACTTATGACAAGATGAAGAGGAGGAAGAGTTTGAGGGAAAAGCGTGTCTGGGATGAGTGGGAATTGGAAGTTGTCCAAGGGAACTGATGATGGTAAGTTTGTAGAGATAAGACTTGTCCTCAGATTGCCACACTTGGTAGCTCTGTTGTCATTGACCCCGTGTTTTATACTGAACAAGTATCGTATTTATACTTGGGAAATTACCAATAAAGCTTTTTTTACGATTTTATTTATTTATTTATTTATTTTTAGAGAGGACAAGGGAAGGAGAAAGGGAGAGAAACATCAATGTGCGGTTGCCTCTCACGTGGCCCCTACTGGGGACCTGGCCCGCAACACAGGCCTGTGCCCTGACTGGGGATGGAACCGGCGATCCTTTGGTTTGCAGCCCACGCTCAATTCACTGAGCCACACCAGCTAGGCCACCAATAAGACTTTTTTATTTGGAGAAAAATGTGGCCCGGTCACAGCCCACACTGTGGGATCTAGGTCAGAAACCCAGGCAGCTGCCACCAGGACCTCCTCTCCACTTCCTGGGGACCCTCAGCAAGGAGGTGGTGCTTGCTGTGAGGAGGGGGGGGTATGGAGAACAATGGTTGTCAGGGCTGTGTCATCTGCGCCAGGGCCAGCTTCCTCTGGCCTCAGAGGATGCATGTTCTGGCCCCACCTCAGCACTGCGCCCCCCCCCCCATTTTCTTCTTGACTTTGGGGAAAGTCCTGAACACTCAGAATGTGTGGAATCCAGTTCCTGTGTACACAGAAGAGAACAACCTCAGATGGAACTACAGCTCCAGTCACGGTGAGCACTTTTGGTGTCATGGTGAAGACTTTTATATATTTATAAATGTATTTCGTTTCTTTTTTTTTTCTTAAGATTTATTTATTTTTTTTTAGAGAGGGAAGGGAGGGGGAGCGAGAGAGAGAGAGAGAGAGAGAGAGACATCAGTGTGCGGTTGCTGGGGGACATGGCCTGCAACCTAGGCATGTGCCCTGACTGGGAATCGAACCTGCGATGCCTGGTTCGCAGCCCGCGCTCAATCCACTGAGCTACACCAGCCAGGGCAGTATTTCGTTTCTTTGCTGCCTCCTCAGAAGCCCTGAGAGGATGGAGTGTCACATCAGAAAGGGAGATGGTTCTCCTGTATGTGACTTGAGCCCGTTCACAGATCCTTAATTGGTGCCTGTGTTGGCTTCTCTGGAGAACACCAATAGGGGATACAGGAAACAGAGACATATTGAGGGATTGGTGCGCCAAATTATGGAGGATGAGAAGTCCCATGGTTTTCTGTCTGTGAGCTGGAGGCCCAGGAAAGCTGCTGGTGCAGGGTCCAGTCCAAACTGAAGACCTGAGAACCAGGGGAGCCCACGTCTGACAACAGAAGAAAACGGGTGTTGCAGCCGAAGCAGAAGGCAGCCAGCACACCCATTGTGGGAGTCCCGGGGGGGAAGGAGAGAGAGAAAGAGGCAGAGAGAATGTTTGAAGAAATAATGGCTGAAATCTCCCCAAATTTGATGACTATAAACTTCCAAGAAGCTCAATGAACTCCAAGTAAAACGAACTCAAGACTACCACGCGGTATCACCAAACTTTCAAAAGACAGAATCTCGAAAGCAGGGAGAGAGAGGAGTCCTCACATACAAGGGATCCCCAATGAGATCGTCAACAGAACACAAATTGGAAACATATGTCACCAGACCTGCCCACAAGTATTTACAGTAGCTTTATTCGTAATTGCCAAAACTGGGAAGAAACCGAGATGCCTGTCAGCAGAACAGATCAGTGAGCTGCGGTGTGCTCATACAACACAGTATTATTCAGCACTAAGAAGAAGTGACTTCTGAAGCCACAAGAAGACACGGTGGCACCTTACATGCACGTTACTAAGTAAAAGAAGCCAATATGAAAAAGCTATGTACTGTGCAGTCCCAACTACATGACTTTGTGGAAAAGACAAAACTATAGAGATGGTAAAGAAGGTCAGGGGTTGGGTGGGAGAATGAATAGGCAGAGCCCAGAGGATATTTAGGGCAGTGAAAACGTGGGTATTGTAATGACAGGTACAGGTCGTGTCCAAACTCCTGGAACGCACGACAAGAGTGACGCCTAGCCCTGACTGGTGAGACGCAGCTGGTTAGGTGTCATCCTGCAGAGCAGAACGTTGCCGGTCTGATCCCCGGTCAGGGCACCTGCCTCCGCTGCAGGTTCAGTCCCTGGTCAGGGTGTGTACACGAAGCAACTGATCGGTGTTTCTCTCATGTCAATGTTTTTTCGCCCTCTCTCCCTCCTCCCCTTCCCCTCTTTCTAAAGACACATAAAGTCTTTTTTTAAAAAACTGTCCAATGAAAACCCTTCTCAACAGCTATGTGGAAGCACAGCTGTCTGAGTGCGCACCTGGGGCCACGGACCGAGCAGCAACTGCACACGTCCCCAGCTGGCACCATGAAAGAGTCCCTGTGGGTGCTTGTCACGGCGGCGGCGGCAGTGCTCTCAGTCTTCCTCTTCATCACAGAAAACCCCTTCGACCCTGCAAGTTTCCTCTCCGTGGTGAGTGCCAGAGGCTAGGGGTGGGCAAAGTTGAAGTCCCTGGACAGAAAAAAAGGAGGTGTCAGCTAAGTGTCCATTTGTGTGAAGTTGTCACTAACAGCCCTGGCTGGGCAGCTCACTCCGAGCATCCTTCCGGTACACCAAGGCTGTTGATTTGACCCGGGTTGGGGCACATACAAGAGACAACCAATCAATGCATCAGTGAATGGAACTACAGATTTCTCTCCTCTCCCCACCCCCTCTTCCTCTCCCTCCCTCCCTCTGTTCCTCTCTTTCCCTAAAAAAATCAGTTAGTTTAAAAAATTGTTGCTAACATTGGAGACAGTTAAAGAAGAAAGACAATAAAGCCTGAGGACTCAATGTGTTTTTCTTCTATGGGGCAGTAAGGGTTGTGGCACTCTGGGAGAGAATTCAGGGCTGTGAGGGAATGACACATTTCCTGTGGTTTTAAAGTTACCCATTCTATCCCCATTTTACACCATAGGATCCTGAACCTCAGCAAAGTTGTCATTTCTCCAGGCCAAGAAAAATTGTAGGTGGTTGAGAAAACTCCACCAGAACCCAGAAAAGGCACAGAAAGGAAAGGAGTAGTGAATGAATTTGGAGGGTGGAGCGCCGCCAGCGGCACGGGTTGCGAGGCACCCCCTCGCTCCTCTCTCGCGTCCGCCCTTCCTGAGACTCAGTGACTCATCAGACTAGGCGGAAATAGATGACTGGTGGGGTGGGGAACGGCCGGGACTGACAGCACCTCATTCCCTACTGCAACCCTAGAGGGCTAAAAAGCCCCACTCCCTTCACCCCTGACCCATAACCTATATGAGAACCCTCAGGGCGGAACTTTTCCAGAAGGTGAGGAAGCAACTGAATTGCGCCCTGAGCAACCTGCCGTGGATCCTGGAGATGTTTTATTTCGTGGTGCAAAGGGTAACCCGCCCAGCCCTTATTCCCAAGGAGCAGGATTCAGAGCTGAAACCTACTCTTTTCTCAGGAGGAAAAGAAGCTGGTAGCTTGGCAGAGAGCCCGGATGCAGCTCGACCCTGGTAGAACACACCACCTGGAAACCTTCAAAGACATGCAGAAAAACTCAGAACCACTCAGAAATGTGAACTTCCAGGTCTTGATTGGAGCCCCTCCCAGCGAAAAAAGTGAGTGTGCACAAGGGTCTAACCCTTGAAGGGCAGGTCAGGTGGGCAGGGGCAGGGACCGTGACAGCATGTGACATACACACTTGCCAGTGCTCCCCAGTGGCTTCCAGGGCCCCAGACTCTTCTGGTCTCCCCCCACACACACAGGTAGATCCCCAGCATCTTTTGCTAGTTTTATCTTCTCTCTCCAACACCTAAGTGCCAGTGCACCCCAGAGCCCCGTCCTTGTCTGGGCTGCCCAGTGACCTCACCCAGTGTCACAGCTTTCAGAGCCATCTGTCCGCTGGCTAGTCTCAGAGCCACACTCCAGCAGGATCTGTCTATGGTCCTCACCTTCCCCCCAACCCCCAGCATCCTCTTCCGGGTGGGGATCGTGCTGGCATCTGTTGCCGAGGTCCATGACTAGGTGACGCGTGTCCTGTAACCTGCTGCTCAGTCAGGACACTGGCTCTCCCTGCTCAGCAAGCTTCCCCTTGGCACTGCACACCCTTCTGAGGTCCAACTCTGACACACGTTCGATCTCCATAGGTTGCGATGGTATTTGATGAGAAAAAGTAAACCTTAAGACAGAATAAACTTTCCTGGTTGAAATAGTTTAGGACTTCAAAGGACAAGACTAAGCTATTATGTCAATAAAATATAGTTAAGTTGAAGGGGGCCTAAGTGTGTTGGCCTTAACAATACAAGAACTCTGTCCTGGCCAGGCAGCTCAGATGGTTAGAGTGTCATCCCCATACGCCAATAAGGACTCTGAATAAGGAAAAACTAGTTTTTCTTTAAGTTCAAATGCATCTTTTAAAATGAGCACTAATCCCACCTTGCATAACCCTCATGGCTACAATGTTGTACTGTGCAAAGCTAGCTAAATGTGTTTTTAATTCAGGGCATTGCAAAGTATCTGTATAAACTCAGGATGTGTTTTATCTTTTTTTTTATATAAATTATTAAGTAGTTACTATTTTTTTCTTGAAACTTTTTTTAAATTTTTTTTAAGATTTTGTTTACTTATTTTTAGAGAGGGAAGGGAGGGAGAGAGAGAGAGAGAAACATCAATGTGTGGTTGCTGGGGGCCGTGGCCTGCAACCCAGGCATGTGCCCTGACTGGGAATCGAACCTGCGATGCTATGGTTCGCAGCCCGCGCTCAATCCACTGAGCTACGCCAGCCAGGGCAGGATGTGTTTTATCTTTTAAAATAAGGTTTTAGGTCTGTCTGCTAGCCTAGAAATGACCCACCAGTGAAGAGTGCTTGTTAAATAAATACTATTTTCTATTAAAAGAACCAGGTTCCTTGGAAAAAAGGCAGTCTCGGGGTCCAAGGCAGGAAATGTCATAGTAGAGTGAGGAAGCTTTTGAAAATAACTAGTCCTTTAAAAAACGCTGAGGATCTAACTCTTTGCCAAACATAGAACAATTTGAGCGTCAATAGGATGAATTCTCGGTGGTTTGAAACTTGAAATCCATACGTTTATACAGATATCTCTGCGTCCCAATGTCACCGTCAGGGAGCCAGCACTGGGCTCTATCCTCGAGGCAGATGCCACACCTGATGTGCCACCACCTTCCCTGCTACTGCCTCAAGCCCGTGCCTCCGCCCTGGGGCTCCCTCCAGTCCCAGGGCTCGTTCCTTTCTTTTGGCGGCTTGCACTTAGAATTCCTCTGAGGCTTTGGTGAGAAGATGCCCCTGTGCGTTGTGTCCTGTGCCTGCTGAGCTATGGATTCTTCTGCTTGGACTTCTCCCGTGCACTCCCACTGTCTTCCAGGAATTCTGTACATATTTTGGTTCTCTAATGGCACCCTTTCTGGTTTTTCAGTGGGATTTTGAGAGGGAAGAGACAGAAATGCAAATTTTTTTAGCTTATCATCTATATTTATTTCTCCCACAATAGTTTCTGAAAGGTAACGATATTTTTGAAAACAACTTATGACCAGATACTAACTCCTAACATGGTCCGTACTTAGGCCTGGGGGGAGAAAGTGTAAAATAACCACAGGAGCCCATTAAGTTGGCATACGGGAAGATCGGAGAGTATCACAGCCTCCCCTACAGCAACTGTTCCTCTGACTCCTGTAAGTGGACAGACACCCTCTTTCCCCCCACCCCTAGAGCTGCTGGCCATGGGCATCTCTGCAGTGCCCCCTCCCCAGAGGAGCAACCTAGTGGGCACCCTGCGGTCCCTCTTCTCCGCCTCCTCCTCGTCGGAGCGGAAACACTTCACTGTTCTGCTGCACGCAGCAGGCCACAACCCCAAGGGCTCCAGGTGGCTCGCTCAGATGACCCGCAACCTCTCAGCCCTGTTTAAACCCCACATCCAGGCCAGAGAACTTGTGGTGATCACCACTCCACTTGCAAGCAGCCTGCCCTTGAAGGACCTGAAGAAAACTGTCGGTGACCCTCCTGCCCACGTGGCCTTCCGCTCCAGGCAGAACAGGGCCTATGCCTCCCTCATGGACTTTGCCACCCAGCTCTCTGACTACTTCCTGATGGTCGAAGATGACGTGAGCTGTGCCCCCGGATTTGTGACCCAGATAGCCACCGAGGTGTCTGCCTGGGCGCACCGGCCATGGGTGACTCTGGAGTTCTCCCAGCTGGGCCTCACCGGGAAGCTCTTCCGCACGGGAGACCTGCCCCGAGTCGCCCGCTTCCTTCTCCTCTTCCACCGGGAGATGCCCTGTGCCCAGCTCCTCTCACACTTTCAGGACCTCGTGCAGAGCGCGCCAGTGCAGTTCCTGCCCTCCCTCTTCCATCGCTCGGGCGGCGCCTCCTGCTGGGAGGAGGACGAGGGGGGCTCTCCCAGCAACCCAGCTGCCTCCGTCCACACCAGCCTGGAGGCTGCCAACAACTCCGTTCCCTCAAGCGCCTACAGCCTGGATGAGAGCTGCTTTTATGCCAGGTCGGCGGAGGCTGGTAGCCACCTGACTGTGGTTCTGGACACACCCGCCCAATTGTCCAGAGTTCAAGTGCAGACTGGCTCCGGCCTCGGAGAGGAGAATCAGCTGAAAGAGGGACATGTGGAACTGGGCTACGACTCCAGCAACAGGGTCAGCGACTGTGACGACTACATCCTGCTGGGGCCCCTGGTGGATGGCAGCCTGGACAGGCGGGTGCTATCGCACAGGGCTGGGAGGAAGGTGAAGTGTGTGCGTGTGCTTGTGACAGCCCACACGCCCTCCACAGTAGTGCTCAGGCACATCCGCCTGTGGGCTGGGTGAAGCGTGAGTCTCAGGTGGAGGGGCCACTGGGAGTTCTGGGACGGGTCAGGTTGGAGGTTAGAGTCTGCAGAGCTTAAAACCCAAAACATGACCGTGTCAAAACTCATGGGATGCCTTTTGCTGTTGGGCCCTTCCGGGGCTGCTGGTCTGGAAGACGTGGCATGTTGAGAGAGAAGGTGACGTGCTCTTGGCCCCAGAGGCACTGGTGGACGAGGTGGGCTCACTAAACCCTTCCTGGTCCCCCCTGCTGAAGGCCCACCATTCAGCATTCTCGCTTGGGGCAGGAACAGTGGGTGGGGTTGACCAGCGCTCATGCCTGAGACTCTAGCGGGACACAAGAGAAGATGGGGAGGCCTGTTTCCCCACCAGCACCAAGCGGACTCCCTGGAGGCCGAACATCCAGTGGCAGCTGGGAAATAGGCCTGTGTCCCCCAGAGTCTGCTCTGTACCACAGGCAGCCGTTCCGTGACACTGACCCCTTCACGTCAGGCGGGCAGAGCACTCTCGTCCGTGACCACCGAGCATGCCAGGTGCTCCTTCCTAAATGCCTCAGAATCACTGAATATCGCTCGCTCTGTTTCTGGTAGCTTCTGTGTCCAACAGTCTTATCTCTGGGACTACAAGGCAACATAAATGTTTCTGATGGAAAAAACTTCAGATACTTTACAAACTTTTATTTTGAGCTCGGTTTGGCTATGAGATTATGAGATTCCCAGAAAACGTCTGAGCCCTGAGCTCAGCTAATGTGCAGCATCTGGTTTTCGCTAGCTGGAGAACTGCGACTCGTGGTGGCAGGGAGGGAGGCAAGCAAAGGAGAGCTTTACGACAGGCTCTCCTGGTTTGTAGAAAGTGCAGCAGCTGGCCTGACTGAGTCCACTCTGAATCCGTGTGCAGGGAATTGTGGGAGTGGGTGGGCGGTGCAACACAGCCTTTGAGGCTGACCTGAAGGTTTGAACTGTGAGAACGTAGGAGGGGGGAGTTGTGCAGAGGGCACCGCACGTGTCAGGGCAGCCTCAAGAAAGTTTCAGACAGGCTGGCAGGGACAGTCCCGGTGGCCTTCGAATAGGCTCACCCTTGCAAACCTCAGCCATCATGGCAGAGAGCTTGGTGGCTTCCCTGGTGGTGTGACCCAAACCTCCATCCCTAAAGGGAACCCAAACTCCCCATGTGCCCGGGTGTCTCCCTCTCCCTGCTATGCAGCTGCAGGTGCCTTTGGGGAAGGCGTCTGGGGACCTCACAGGGCCCATGTGTCCCAGGGTCTCTCCTTCCAGGGACCTGCCGCCTCTCCCATCAGCGCATGTAGACGTGAAAATTGGCTGAGGTTCAGGGATGAGGCCAGGGCTTGTGACTTACTGGGTGGCCTCCAGCCTGGTGCTCCCAGAGCTGCTCCCTGCCACCCTTACTGGGTATCCCCCCGCCCCCATCTCTCTCCCGCTGCCCTGTTTCCAGACGCTCCAGCCTGTGTCCACTCTGATGACAGTTTGTGTGGCTTTTGGATTGGAGCTCTTCCATTGGATTGGAGGTTTGGGTCACACCACCAGGGAAGCCACCAAGCTCTCTGCCATGATGGCTGAGGTTTGCAAGGGTGAGCCTATTCGAAGGCCACCGGGACTGTCCCTGCCAGCCTGTCTGAAACTTTCTTGAGGCTGCCCTGACACGTGCGGTGCCCTCTGCACAACTCCTCCCTCCTACGTTCTCACAGTTCAAACCTTCAGGTCAGCCTCAAAGGCTGTGTTGCACCGCCCACCCACTCCCACAATTCCCTGCACACGGATTCAGAGTGGACTCAGCCAGGCCAGCTGCTGCACTTTCTACAAACCAGGAGAAGGCACACCCTTCTGTGGTGGGTGGGTCCCCACAGTGACAAGCCTGGGCCAAGGCTTCCAGTGCTGGGTTTAGTTCCCACCAATCCCCTGGGCTAGACGCAGCCGCACACGCACAGAGGTGCAGCTCACAGGTGGGGTGGGTTTCCTTTTTAATTTTTTTTTTTAAGATTGTATTTTTAGAGAGGGAAGGGAGGGAGAAAGAGAGAGAAACATCAATGTGTGGTTGCTGGGGGTCATGGCCTGCAACCCAGGCATGTGCCCTGACTAGGAATCGAACCTGCAATGCTTTGGTTCGCAGCTCGAGCTCAATCCACTGAGCTGTGCCAGCCAGGGCCCTTTTTAATTTTTTAAAATTGATTTTAAAGAAAGGAAGGGAGGGAAACAGCGACCTCTTGTTCCACCATTGATTCATTCGTTGGTTGCCTCTTGTACCAGGTATCGAACCCACAACCTTGACGTATCAGGACGATATTGTAACCAACTGAGCCACCCAAACAAGGCTGGGGCAGATACCTGATAAAAAACTGGGCCACTCCACCGACTGTTTTAAACAAAATAAGCAGATCCCAGTGGTTTAGAGAGGGTTAGGCTCCATTTTTCGAGGGGTAGCCGCGTTCTTCTTGCCTGGTGCTGCTGGGACCCCACCCTGCTGCAGGCATGCCAATGGCACAGGTGAAGAGTGAGCCAAACTGCAGGCCCAGGCCCACATGGGGCACAATGCAGCTCCCCAAAAATGAGAGTTGTGGATTTACAGGAAAGATCAGGTGTTTGCTGTCAAGGCAGCCTGGCCACAAGGGCCACGGGGGCTGGGGCCCAGGCCACGCCTTACTCCAGCAGGAGCGAGGTGAGCTTAGCTTTGCCGAGATGGCCACTCCTTCCGGCCCAGCAGTGGCAACGCTTCCAAGGACTCGATGGCAGACCGGTCAGAAGCCAGATCTGCTTCAGACTCAAGGGCTCGTCTGGAAGGGAAGCCAGAGTCAAGACTGGGGTGAGGTGGGAAGAGGGTGACTGGGGTTTAAAAGACTATAATACAAAACACACTCTCTAACCAAAAATGAGTAAAAGTAAAATTATTTTATATCTAGAAAATCGACACACGTTGGGAAATTAAGCAGCATTTCTACATAGCTCACAGGTCAAAGAAGAAATCACAGTGGAAATTAGAAATGATTGTGAACTTAATAATGATACTTATTTGCCCTATAATTGGATATCCTATAAACGTAGATGGTTCCCTTCAAATAAGGGAAGGGATCTTTCAGTATTGCCCCTTACCAATTCGATTCAAACCGACAGTTAACTGTCAGCTTCTGGGCTAGAGGTAAGACTGGAAAGCTGGCTTTCTCACACCTATTCCCACTGTACCCAAAACAGGTCCTTGTACGAGACGGGGTGCTGAGCGGCCCCTTTCAGGGTGAACAATGGTTGTCAGGCAGGGTCTCCCGGGAGGTGACTCCACCTCAGAGGAGCCCCTCTGGGCCCCACCCTACAAGCCTGGAGTTCTTCCCATGGATTTCAGAGAAATCCTACTCTCTGATGATTTATGAAGCCACGTTTCCTGTCAAAAAGTCTCCAGTGGCTGCAGATCCACAGACAGAGTGAAGACGGCCACAGAAATTCCTGGTCACTTCTAGGTGCCCACCACTCGTCCCAGGCCAGGGTCTGGGAGAAACAAGCCTTTCTCTTGGTCCCTCTGCCTTGGTTCCAATCTCCCACCTGTCCAACATAATGCTGGGGGCAGGGAGCGGGGGGGGGGGTCAAACACAAAAGTCCATGAGGAGCTAGCAGGCAAGGCCCAGTGGAGGCTGCACCTAGAGTTCAAGTTCAGGGAAGGGTTCCTCTCCGGTGGGGCCTCTGCCGAGAACGGACGAACGAAGAAGCTGCTCCAGTTTCCCTTGGAAGCCCAGCCAGGAGGTGAAGGAGGCAGAGGCTGAAGAGAACTGGGCTCCACGGCCTTGTGTCTCCTTGGATGGTTACAAGTGGCGTAGGGCGGAGGCAGGTGGTCACCATGGGTAGGAGAGGCTAAGAAAGTGAAGTGCCAGTGGAGTCCAGGAGGAAGGGGTGGGGAAGGGCAGGGAAGCCTCTGGGCAACCGGACAATCTTCCTGGCTTCCCGAGCAGGAGGCTCTCGGGCCCCAGATCCCTGTGTGCTCCCTTCCTGCTGTGCGGCCCAGCCTGGCACCATGCACCCCCACGTGTGGAAATTCGCCCTTGTGGCCGCGTCCTTCCTCTCCCTGAATTTCTTCCTCCAGGACAATGAGGAAGAGCCCCTGGAGCATGGCGTGTTGCTGGTAAGTGCCTCGTGTTGAGGCTGGGCCACTCACCAATGCTTCAGCCGGGAGGAAAGTTCTAGTGTCACCATAGCAGTGCTAAGAGAAGGGCCCTTGAGGATTCAGGAAAGCATCAAAAAAACATAGATACTGCCCTGACCACTGTGGCTCCATTGGTTGGAGCATCATCCCGTAACTGAAAGGTGGTGAGTTTAATTCCGAGTCAGGGCAACTTTGCTCCCTGGTCCAGGCACCCAAGGGAGGCAACCGATCAATGCTTCTCTTTTGCATCATTGTTTCTGTCTCTCCCTTCCTCTGTCTCTAAATGGAATGAAAAAGTACCCTCAAGTGAAGATTAAATCTTTTTAAAGATGAATATTAAATCCACCTTCACTATAGACAGGATTTGAGTGGGGAAGGGAGGAAGAGGGCGTTTTAAGTGTGGAGAAAGCCTTGCACAGACCTTCTCCACCACTGTGCTAAGGGCAGACCCAACATGAGAGAAGGCTGCCCGGGGCCCACCTCCCCTGTCACCACCAGAGAGGCAGTGTTCCTGCCCTTCTCCCGTTTGGGACAGCAGGGACTGGGACGGTTGGCACTCCTCCCACACGCACAAGTCTGCAGTGGAGGTCAGGCTCGGGTTCTGGGGTCCATGTCCTCCCCACACGGTCTAGTCAGCTAGAGCAGAGTCTGAGGGATGTGGGGAAGGGTATGGCCAGAACTGAGCAGAGGAAAGGGCTTCAGAATGGAGGCACCAGGTGTGACTTCCTTAAGGACAAGGCAGACTTGGTCTTCAGCAGCTGCCGCAGACTCGGCACAGTCCAAGCAGAGTCAGATGCGCTGCCAGCTTGTGGTGGTGAAGTTAGACGTGCGGCAAGGTGGGGCAGGGGGGTTCTTCCTATGCAGAAGCCTGGGACCTTCCGGGCACTCCACACGGAACGGGAGAGCACCACTTCCCTGACCCCAGGGCCCACCACCCCTCCCAGAGCACATGTGCTCTCGTAATGAAGTGGGAACAGTGCTTCTTGGACCCTGACACTTGGGCTCCCCGGTGACTGGACCCAGGGATTGCCCAGCCCATCCTACAACAGGGATTTGTCCTCAGTTGTCTCCAGAGGAGCGAGGTTTAGCTCAGGGCTGACGCTTATCCATCCTCAGCAGCAGGAAAAGAAGAAGATATTAGAGCATCTGGAGCAGGAACAAACCAACTCTGAAAGCAAGAACCACATGGAGACCTTCAGAGAGATGCAGAAAAGGCCCCCTGTCCTCCAGCACGCCACCTACAGAGTCCTGGCTGGGGCCCCTCCCCAGGAAAAGAGTGAGTGCATGGGGGTGGGGAGGCTAGACTGGGGGGAGTGACACAGGCAACCCATCAAGAAGCTGGGCTCTGGGAGGGAGGGAAACAAGCTGGCATCTCGAGGAAAGCAGGGCTCTGGGGACAGCCATGCTCGGGCACTGGGTGCAGGCTCCAGTCCCACCTGCCCCCCTGAGTGCCTCACACAATGGGGAGTCCACAGTGGCCGCTAGGGATCTCCCCCCAACACAGCCTATTCATGACTGGCCCCCCAGGGAGGGAGCTGAGTTCAGCAGGTGCCAACTCACTGGGCCCTAGACTTCAGCCCTCTGGTTCCTGGGTCCCTGCCGACCCTCCCACCCAAGTCTGAGGTCAAGGCCAGGTTAATCTGCTACACCAGCAACTTTACGTTTGGTACGTGGCAGCCTCCCCATCAGAAAGAGCCTTGTCCTTCTAAAGATGCCCCCAACAGCCCTGCAAATGCTGATTAAGCAAAACTGTGCCACATCCTCCGACCAGACATCGACCTCTTATCAACCACACTCTCCAAGGGAAAGGAAACGAATCTGTCCCAGGTGTTGGCACAAAGGGGAGAGTGGAGAAGGGTCTCGTCACCACCTTGAAGTGCTAACAGCACCCTCTGTCCCCTCACCCCTAGAACTGCTGACAGTGGGGCTCTCCTCAGTGCAGCGTCCTCATGGGAGTGTCCTCTTGGACACCCTGCAGTCCCTGTTCCACGCCTCCTCGGGGCCAGAGCTGCTCTGCATTGTGGTGCTGGTCCACCTGTCAGGCCCTGACCCTGAGTGGCTCAGACAAATGGCCGCCGATATTTCCAGCCTCTTCCAACCTCACATTGAGGCCCGGGAGCTGCTCGTGATCCACGGCCGTCTCGGTGGCTCCCCTGTCCCGGGAGACTCAGGTGACGCTAGTAACGCCTCACCCTGTGCCACTGAGTATTCCAGGCAGAAGGTCGATTACACCCTCCTCATGAACTTTGCTCTCAACCTCTCTGAATACTTTCTGATGATTGAAGACCGTGTTCAGTGCACCCCCAAGTTTGTCTCTGCCATCCACTGGGCACTGTCAGCCTGGAAAGAACTGCCCTGGGTGACCCTGGAGTTCTCCGGCCTGAGCTTCTCCGGGAAAGTCTTCCATACCAGCGACCTTGCCCGCCTGACAGCGTTCCTCCTCCTCTTCGCCAAGGACGCGCCCACTCACCTGCTTCTTTCTGAATTCCACCGTCTCTTGGCCCAGCACGTTCCAATTCGCGTCAGTTCCTCAGTCTTCAACCCCGTGCTAGGTTACTCCGTGCCTGCGGACACCTGCTTTCCTGTGGAGAAGGAACCGGCTTTCGGCGAGCCGGACAACCTGGTAGCCAGTGTTCTCACTGACATGAGGACAATATCGAATACACTTCCTGAGTACGCTTATGTTCTGAACAAGGAGAGCTACTACACCCTTGCCCCCCTAAGAGGCAACTACCTGACAGTGGTTTTGGAAAGGCCACAGAAAGTCATCCGGGTGGAGGTGCTGACAGGCTCTGACACACAAGGGCTGTACCGGCTACAGCAGGGCCAAGTGGAGCTGAGCTACAGCCCCCTGCCGCACTCCGAAGGCTGTGCTTGCTACGCCCTGCTTGGACCGCTGGTGCAGGGACGCTTGGACCAGAGGGTCTTTTATGGAGAAGACTCTGCAGAGCAGCTGAGCTGCATACGGCTGCTGGTGCTGGCCTCTCAGGACTCCTGGCTGCTCATCAGGCAGATCAGGGTCTGGACACAGCCTGAGGAGGGGGAGAGCTAGAGGCACGAGGGGAATTCTGCACAGACTGGTCCTGGGCAGGCAGTCTTCACAACCGGCAAGAAATAAAGCTAGAAACTGGCCAAGGCCTGTGCACTCTGAGTGGGGTGACCGTGTAAATTACTGTCCAGACTGGGGTACTTCAGAGACTGGAAGGAAGCGCTGTTAAAAATGACACTGTAACCACAGATGTAAGCCAGACTTCCCAGGCAAGCAGAGATGTATGCTCCTCCTGATTCCGATTTTTGCAGGCCACTTAAGGTAGATAACAGTCTGATGAGGGGAAGAGACAAGACAATATCCCTTTGGCTTCCAAGGGCCAGAGAGAGGAAAGGGGTCACGGTGAACTACCTTGGTTCCAATCTGCACGCAAGTGTCACACCCTCAGATCTTTCCATGAAAAAGCTATCGTCCTACCTAGAATGGCAACGGTCTTGACAGTACCATGATCACAGAGGTGGCCCTGACAGTGGCTCACATCTACACATCTCTTAGTCTGTTCAGGATGCAGTAACAGAATTCCACAGACTGGTGGCTTCTAAACAACAGAAATTTATTTCTCACGGTTTTGGAGGCTACGGTGCCAGCTGATTGGGTGATGGTCGAGGTCCACTCCCTGGTCCATGGACGGCTGTCTTTTTACTGTGTCCTCACCTGGCACAAGTGGGTGAAGGACCGCTTACAGTATTTGATAAGGGCACTGATCCTATTCACAAGGGCTCTACCCTCAAGGCCTGATCACCTCCCAAAGGTTGCACCTCCTAACACCATCACCCTGGGGGTGAGGATTTCAACATGAATTTGCGAGGATGGCACATGCAGACCACAGAAAGGCCCAAACCTGCAACGTGCCGAGGCTGAGACCCTGTTGGAGCAGTTTGCTCAGCCATACTCATCACGTGTATACTGCCTAGGGCTGTTTTCGCGCTACGAGGACAAAGCTGAGTAGCTGCGACCCAGGCTGTATAGCCCCCAAAATCTAAAACATTTATTGTCGCTTCCGCTGGCCCGAAGCCCCAACAGGCCCGGCTCTTGCCAGGTCCCGCACTTCCGGCTTCCGCCCCCTCCGGCCCCCAGCTCCTTTAGGCCCTCCCCTCTAGTCTCCCCGCCTTTTCCGGCACCATACGTTCCAGACCCCGCTGTTTCTAAACCACGCAGACAGCCATTTCCGGCACAGCAGCTCCAGGTCAGGCACCGCCCCTTACTGCCTCGTCCTCTTCGCCCCGAGCCCCTTCTGGACTTGCTGTTGCCAGGCCCTACACTTGCGGCTCCATCTCCTGTTATGTCCGCCTTCTCCGCCTACTCGCTCCTTCCGGGCCCACGTTTTTTCGGCCCCCCTCCTCACGTTGCCAGCCGTTCTGGGGCACGCCGCCTTTCGGGAGGCCCCGCCTTTTTTACTTTACGCCACTTCCGTCTCCGCTTGTGCCAGCCCACACCTATTACAGCGGGCACGGAGCGGGCCCCACACTTACGTGACCTGCCTCTGCCACTCCCCAGCTCCTTACAGGCCCCGCCTCCTGTCCGCCCCGCGGCGAACTGTGGGAGCAGTTCGGCCCGCGGGCGCGGCTACAGCGGAGGACAGGGAGTTCGGTCATGGGCTTCCAGCCGGTGAGACCCACGCTCCATGCCCTACCCCAGGGGACGCGGCTCCATCCGGTTCTGGCCGCTCAGCTGTGCACCAGGGGGTCTCACCGCCGTCCCCGCTCTGGGCGCTGGGGTCCCGGGACCCTGCCCAGGGGACCCCTCCGGCCTGAGCCTGCCCCCGCGCTGGAGCTCGGGGTCGCCCACCTCGGGGCGAGTGGGCGCTTCCCCCGCGGGGCGGTGACACTGCCTCCTCTCCGCACAGAGCCCGGGCCTGCTGGCCTCCGTGGGGGCCGGGCTGCTGACTCTTCTCGGCCTGGCTCTGGGCTCCTACTTGGTTCGGAGGTCCCGCCGGCCACGGGTCACTCTCCTGGACCCCGATGAGAAGTACCTTCTGAGACTGATAGACAAGACGGTGAGTTATGGAGGACTCCCTTCCTGCTGGGAAGCGACAGCCTCTTCTGTGGTTGGGGCGTTCTGGTAAAACACTCGTTCGTCCTGTAGACTGTGAGCCACAACACCAAGAGGTTCCGCTTTGCGCTGCCCACCGCCCAGCACACTCTGGGGCTGCCTGTGGGTAAGGAAAATGCTCTTTTTCCTCGTATCCTAAGGGAGCGATTCTCCTCCCATAGTCTCCCAAAACAGAAACACGCTGCTTTAGTGTGTTCCCTCCACAGTCCTTCCCTTCCCCACCTGACTGGATTCTCCAGGCTGTGAGATGCCACTGGGCCATTGTGGGGTGTGGCTTGTGTGCCTCCCCCCACCCGCCGCCCATGACGTCTTTAACACTCAGCAGTTCTGCCTCCCTCCTGCAGGATTTGCTTGCACCTCCCAACCCCTCCTCGACTCACCTGCTGTTGCTGCTAAGGTCCTGCAGAAACTGATAAAAATATCTCCAATGGGGCACTTAGGGGGGTCCAGCCTGGAGCTCAAAGGGGTGACTCCTCCCTGCTTGGTAGCTCAGTGGGCCGGCACTGGGAAGCAAGATGTTCTTGTCTTCTCTGAGCTCCCTGTGCTTCCACAAGGTGAGTGGAATGCAGCCCATCCACAAGCCACACTTACGTAGTTCTCTGCATGGCTCCCAGGCAGACACGTCTACCTCTCTGCCCGAATCGATGGCAGCCTGGTCATCAGGCCATACACTCCTGTCACCAGTGATGAAGACCAAGGCTATGTGGATCTTGTCATCAAGGTAGGGGTAGGAAGGAAGCCCAGGAGCTCCCTATTCTACTCTTTCTGGGAAGCGTGCAGGTTTTGCTGGATAGAAGGAGGTGCATGTTCTCTATGGATGTGCCAAGTGCACGTGTGTATTCTTCGGAGGCTCAGTCAGCGGGAGCTCAGACCTCAGTGACAGTCCAAATAAGGTATTTTCTATTCTGTCTTATCAGGTCTACCTGAAGGGTGTCCACCCCAAATTTCCTGAGGGAGGGAAGATGTCTCAGTACCTGAACAGCCTGAAGATCGGGGATGTGGTGGAATTCCGAGGGCCAAGTGGGCTGCTCACTTACATGGGAAAAGGTAATGGCCACAACTAGTTGCCCAGGCCCACCATCCCACACAACGTGTGGATGGGCCAGAGCCGCCCTTCCTGCACACAGAGCCACGAGGCTCTGGAGAGGCCATCAGCCCTGTTTGTCACTGGGACGGGTTCCCCATCTGCTTGAATTCACCAGCCATGACAGCTGTGGGAGGTCAGGAAGCAGCCCCACCTCACGGCTCACCCCTCAGGCTGAGCTGTGTGGAAAGCCAGAGAGCTTCCAGCCCTTCCCAGGGGAGAGCGGCTGGGAACATTAGCCAGCTTCTGGAGCTGCTCTGTGCGCTTGGGAAAGCAGAGTCACACTGGCCCCAGGCCCGCCACCCTCACCGGGGGTGACCGTCTGCCAGAGGCAGCTGCTGACTCACTCTGGCCCTAAATGGACCGACAGTTAATACGGGACACATGGCCCAGGCCCCATTTTCCCACACGTGTGCTATCAGACCTGGCTCAACTCAGACATCCCCCCAGGCCCCAGGGTCAGGTTCCGTCACAGCTGTTCAACTGGCCTGGCACGTGTCTTCGGTTCTGTTTTCTTCGTTTCCTCTGTTGATGCCACTCTCCCATCCCCTCTGTACTTGACTTCTCAGGGAATTTTAGCATTCAGCCCAACAAAAAGTCTCCACCGGAGCCCCGAGTGGCGAAGAGACTGGGCATGATCGCTGGCGGGACAGGTGTGTGTCACCTGGGAGCCGTTCTCTCCCACCGTTGCTGCTGTTGCCATGAAAACTTCCCAGTGATCCTCGGAAGGTCTGGGAATCGTGGCCAAGCTGTTTATTGGGGTTCCTAGTGTTGCCCAGGGTTCCCTAGTACCTGAAAACAAAGTCGTGATCAGGTAGAAACCAGAAAAAATCCTGACTGATAAAACTAAAAATAAACCATGTGCATTCTCTTAAGACCCACATGGAACAGGTCTTGTCATCTTTAGGTGGAAATAGGGAAAGACCTAGAAATAAGACAGTCGAGGAGAAAGAATGTGCACATTGGACATTTCTATCTTTATCATTTCTAAAGGCACTATGCTAGTCTCTTTGTGTGTGTATCTGTAAAGTAGGTACTTGCCTTCCCCTTTTGCAGAAAATGTAGGTTCAGAGGGGTTAGGTGGTCTCCACAGGGTTCCCATCCCACTCTACCTGAGTCCTGCACACCTGGAGCATTTGCACTTAACCTGCAAGTCCAGTGTTCCAGGGCCCTCACATCGAATCAGCACCTGTGACACCTGAGTCCTAGCCAACAAGGGACATTCAGAGGAAGAGTCTTAGAAGAATTTCAACAGTGTGAACTCATGTGAATATTGAGCATGCTACAATTCTCCTACCAGATATGAATTTCATGAGTTTGGGGTAAGAGGCATACCTGCCCAGAAATGTGGGTGTTGGAGAATACACAGGAGATTGGAGGATTTAGACACTGGGTGAAAGTGGGGTGCAGGGCTGAATGGGTAGCATTCTGATGGAAGCATTGGTCAGCTGAGGGGCTGGGACAGGTGGGTTGCAGCCACCACGTCTCACTGTGGGGTGTCTCCATGCAGGAATCACCCCGATGTTCCAGCTGATCCGGGCCATCTTGAAAGACCCTGAAGATCCAACCCAGTGCTGTTTGCTTTTTGCCAACCAGGTTGGTTTTTCTTAATCCTGGGACTTTATAGTTGCATAGGTAGGCTCAGTGATGTGGCACCGATGGACAGGTGGGTTGGTGCCTGTGCTGGCCTCTGCTTAAGGTGCCCCCTGTAGGTAGAGGACCCTCTGCTACAATAAGCAGACTGAGCCCTGAGCCATGTTCCTTCCCTGGCCCACAAGGAAAGAAGAGAAAACATTTTAGGAATCTAGTTCTGGGCATAAAAACTTGCACCTTGGCTTTCCTTTGTTAAATATTCCATCTTTGTTTCTTCATGCTGTGTAAATAAAGCCTGTTCTCCTCCCTCCCCATATGCTAATGACCTAGAAGTCATGCTTACTGCGTAGAATTTGATCATTTTCTCTTCTGACTGGACAGCATTATGTGGGCCTGAGAAGGTTCCTAAAGACTTTACTTCCCCTTTTCACTTCAGACTGAAAAGGACATAATCTTACGGGAGGACTTGGAGGAGCTGCAGGCCCGACATCCCAGTCGCTTTAAGCTCTGGTTCACCCTGGATCATCCCCCAGAAGGTACCCTCCCAATTCTGGACATTGCAGAATCAGGGCCTTGCCTGCGCAGGGTTCTTGTTTCTGTGGAGCCAACCCTCCGCTGCACAGCCGAACTCCCAAGTCCGGCTGCAGGGGCGCAGTGGCCTCCCAGCCCTCCCATTCAGGTTCCCGTTCACTGGGCGGGCGGCAGGAACACCTGTGCTGCTGAGGTGGGCTGAGTGTAGCCATCCTCCTCAGTACCTCAAGAGCCTTTCTGGCTGTGCAGGCCTTGCCAGCATGGGTCAGAGTGTCAGTTTTGTTCCCTGTTCTTCAGGTTGGACCTACAGCAAGGGCTTTGTGACCGCGGACATGATCCAGGAGCACCTGCCCGCCCCAGGGGACGATGTACTGCTGCTGCTTTGTGGGCCTCCCCCCATGGTGCAGCTGGCCTGCCACCCCAACCTGGACAAACTGGGCTACTCGCAAAAGATGCGGTTCACCTACTGAGCGTCCCCTGGCTTCCCGTTCCCTGCAGTTGTCCTGGCCAGTACTCGAATGCTGCAAGCACTAGGTTTCTCTCCCGACAGGACCGGCCTTTTGTCTTCCTCTGGAGCTGATGTCTGAAGGGCACCTACAGGAACAGCACCCTTGTCGCTCTGGAAGAGGTCAAGGCTGCACATTCCCTGGGAGGCCACCCCCCCCCCCATCTCCGTGATATGAGATTCAGGTCAGGCCACGGGCCAGTCTCTTCTGTGGGTCAGAAAGGAGGAGGCACGTGTGCTAGTTCCAACACTTGCTGGTTCCTGGGTGGCATCACCCTCTTTGTGTCTGGGGTGAAAGGCACAGTCTGCAGTGGGCTTTCTTACTCCTTGGTGCTGAGCTTACAGCAGGTTGTGTGTGCGAGTGCGAGTCTAGCGGACTTCCAGAGCTTAGACGGGAAGGAGGAAGGGGCGTTTTCAGACTGCAGACCCCGAGAGGAGAGTCTGAAATATGCATTTGTGTGTCTGTCTCTGTCCGGCCCAGGCTGCAGGGAAGTGTCTCCACAGTCTGAGACTTCTGCTTGTGGCAGGAACCTCTGGCTATGCAAATAAATGGGGCGAAGGCCCCAGTGTTACACCTAAAGGACTGCTGTGTCCAGGGTCCTTGTTTCCAAGGCTTTTCGTGCCTGAAAATTCTGGGAGGAAAGGTTTCCCAGCACAGAATTTTTTCCAGGTCTTCCAAAGAACCTTTGAACAGTTACGCCTTGGGCTGAAACATGAGCAGCCACTAAATGTAATGATCATCTTAGCAGCTGTCTCAGCAGAAGCAGAAGCTCAACTTTTCCCTGGAGGCTTTTAGGGTGGGGGAAACAGTACAGGTCAGAGGGGATGCTCTTTGAGTCCAGTTACTCCGCAAGGGGTCCTTTGGTTTGGCTACTCTTCCTTCTTCCTTCTCCTGACCCTTCCTTCACCATATTCATCCCTCAGGGTACCTGGTAAATAAATCCAAGTATTGTCTTCCTGTTTGGGAGAGAAGCCTCTTCCTTTATAAAGTAATCTGACATCACCAGCTCTGCTGGTGCCTGGACAGGGCTGACCTCCCTGGCCCGTACATCCTGACTGCCCTTCTCCCGTGCTCTGACAGCACTGCCCAGTCTACTCCCTTCCCCTAGGGTTAGGCCAGGGCAGCTTCTCAAGATCTTTTGTTAGTCCCATCGGGACAGAACAATACATCACTTTCGGGAGGAGGGTCAACATTGTTTTTCTGCATGTAAGTATTGCATTCTGTGGGGCCTCTAAAGGAAAGGCTCTGAGAATTTACCCTGAGAATTTATGCATCTGCAGGGCAGAATCATTAATTAGTAAATTCTGTTACTGGGATTCTGTCAGCTGCTTCTTCATCCGCTGGTATGAATATATCAAAGCACCACCCCTTGTTTGCGTAGGTATCTGCCTCATCCACTCAACACACAAACATTTGTTAGGGACCTGCCAGGTGTTAAGCACTGTGCTCAGCTCAAGACACGATTAGACCCCCGGAGAGCTCATAGTCTGGAGTAATGTGGACACATGACAACTAATTCCAAGTGTGATTAATATTATAGAAATGATAAGATATGGATGGGGTGAAGATGCAGAGGTAGGGGAAGAAAAGAAGGTCGCTGAGTTAGCCATGGACCAGGCACTGTGCCAAAGCCTCAAAGTGTAATGCTTATAATCCTGAGTCTAAGGATTTGCCAAAGGTCATACAGCTAGTCCCGCTGAAGAAAATAAAGGCAGCTCTGTGGTCAGTGAAGGCTCCTGGAGGTTTTATATAGCGGGCAACACGTGATAGCTAACATTTATGAAGGGTCTGCCATTGCCTGGCTTCATACTAAGAGCCCGCCTAAACTACCTCACCCCAGTGCAGTAGCACTTCCCTCAAAGTTTTAAAAGGTGGTCGTCATTTGGAGGGAGGGGTACAGTAAGTGCTCGAGATCATAGGCTGGCCCAGCAGAAGCCTGGTTCGTGACTCCTGGTTCGTAATTCTCTCAGGGGCCAGCACAGAGAATTAACCTCACCATCTCGAGGTATCTGCATCTAGAATAACACCAGCTATGCACCACCGTCCGCCCCCAGAACCGAGAAAGAAGTCCCACCAACCACTTCTCACTGTTCCCCAGACGTGCACTCAGGCTGCAGTGTGGGAGCAAGGGCTGGGGCAGGGGGTTCTCGAGCAAGACTAAGTAGAAGCAGTTTAGTCGTTTATGATAAATAACGGGAGGCGAATGAGGGCTAGCGCGGAACCTCGCACGGGCGGGCTAAGTAAATATTGTGGGCAGGGCCGCAGAGGGACGAAGTCTTTGGAAGATTAAACGGCTAGGACGTGGGATGTGGAAGAAGGGTGAGCACAGAGTACCGGGGCGTGGTGTGAGACTCGGCCGTCCGCCGCGGACTCAATCCCAGTCCCCTACGTGCCCTTGCCCCCTGGAGCCCCGAGTGTGCGACTGTGGGTGTGGCCCGCACGCAGCCGCGCAGGTGGAGCTCTGAATTGGAGTCCGCGAGGGGGCGGGCCTGCGATTGGCCGGCAGGAGGGGGCGGGTGCTCGGGGAGTCGGGTGGGGACGCGGTGGTGACGTAGTGTGTCGGCGCCCATTCCGGCGCGGAGATCATCAATATCGGGCCGCTGGCCGCGGGCCGCCTGCCGTGCTGCGGGATGTAGCGGTGGGTCTGCGGCCCCCAGTTGAGCCTGTCACCCGGTGGTAAGTTTCCGGGGCTCCTGAAGCGAGTGAGTGGGCGTGGGTCAGTCAAGCGCCGGGACCCGGGGCGCGGCGGCCCAGTCCTGCGGCGGGGACGTCCCGAGGGTGCGAGAACCCCCCCCCCGCCCCCGCACCGATGTGCGATGTGGAGCGGACCGCGTCTCCCGGTTCTCTGCGGTCCGCGTTGTAAACATTTCCGGCCCCTCCCACTGCGCGCTGCCTCCGAGGCGACCTCAAAAGCCACTTAAGGGCGGATGGGCTACCAGTACCCCAGTTTTCCTCAGCTGCCAGCGGTCCTGGTGAGTGCACGTCTCCCCAGCCCCGCCGGGCGTGAGAAGTCTGGATTCAGGCTCTGGCCCACCACAGGCCAGGCCCAGAGCTAAGCCTGGTCGTCAGGCCCCCACACGAGGCAAGTAGGAAGCAGGAGTTGGGCGGGGGTTGCGGGCCAGGGTCGCAAGGCTGCCTGCCCCGACTTTGGTGGCCTTGGGAGTGCCAGGGTTCCTCGATCGAGACAGTGCCCACACCTTGATGTTGGAAAAGGGAAGCTCAGTGGACAGTTTACCTTTATTTAATTAATCCTCAACACTGAAACGTGAGCAAAACCTAAACTACTTTGGCGAAAACGAAATTTCATTCCTCAGAAATCTCACATTGATGTATGCCGTCTTACGTTTGAGGCAGATGTGTGCTTTCTCTGAGTTTCTCCTGCCTCCTAGGCAGTGGGAAACGGATGAGTCTCGTTTCAGTTTCTACAGGATCAGGTATGGGAGCAGCAATAGGAGGCCTACACAGCACTTTCCTGGGTTAACCGTAGTATTTGCCCCGGTGGTGAGAAGACACACTGGAAACCAGCAGGGGGTTAACCTGCCACCTTAAGTCCAGTGGGCGCTGAAACGAAATGGTTGGTCGGTTCACTGCTTGGCTCTCGGTTGGAGTTGGGTCACCTGTGATGG
This sequence comes from Tonatia bakeri, assembly GCA_004024845.1. Lineage (NCBI taxonomy): Eukaryota > Metazoa > Chordata > Mammalia > Chiroptera > Phyllostomidae > Tonatia > Tonatia bakeri. The sequence continues at coordinate 44,452 of PVIA01002833.1, read as the reverse complement.
TGCAGCTGCCGTTCCCGGTGTTTTCAGAGCGTCTGCCCAGTGGGAGGAATGCAGACTGGGTGTGCTGAACAGATGGCAGAGTCAGATAGTAGTTCACTGCAGCAGCCACTCGGTTTCTTTATCCTGGAGTAGCTTCTGTCCCCGTGTAGCGGCTGGTACTTGGGGCATCTGTCCTCAAAGCTGGTGTGCTACCTGTGAAGGGCCATCTCGGAGTGCCCCCACTGTGCCTAGTCGCAGAGTAAACCCTGAGAGTGTCTTGTTCTCTGTGGCTAAGAGAGTGTGTGAGTCCCGAGTACTGAAAACATTCGTCAGCCACTTCGCCTGCATGTAGGGAAGACTTGGACAGGTATCAGGACGCAGCACTAATGCGTTGCTGATGGATGCAGGGCAGCACCCTAGACGCACGTCGGCTTTCAGGCCATCTTCCGTTTCTTCACTCTGGCCTCGTTTTACCTGCCCAGGAATCCTTTGTGGAAAAGTGGGAGGAAAAAAAGTTAAAAAGGGAAAGAAAAAAACAAGGAAAAGGGAACAAAAACAAAAGAATCGCATTTCTTTCCAAACCAGCAGGCTTGTTCCCTGTTTCCCTAGGAGGTCTCTGCTTCTTGTACCGTGAAGCCAGACGGACAGTCCTGACACATTCTGTCCCAGCTACTTGCGTTCATGCTGGCTAACGCGACAGTCCTCTGTGAACCCAGAGGCTTGATTAAGTACGCTGGGTGTTTCTGGTGCTGGTCCTCATTAAAGCCATTGTTACCTTTTGCTTGAACATCCATTGGTCCCTAATGTCGCCCCCACCCCAGACCTGGTGGCTTCAAGTTGACCCTGTTTTTGTTCTCAGAAGTGTGGGGGGGCGTGATCATTGTTCCTAAAACCTGTAGCTGTCTCCAGCTGAGAGGTCCCCGGTGTGCCCTCTGGACGAACCAGTTCTGAGTGATTGGCTGCTAGGCATGCACCTGTTCACTTGTTTTATAGGTGCTCCTGGGACACGGGTGTGAAGTGGTCACGTGTTCTGTGACCAGTGACCGTGGAGCTCCGCAGTATCTCAACAGCCAGGAATTAAAAACAGGGACTGGTGTGAAACTGCTTCATGTTTTTGTGTACCATTTACTTTTTTTTTTTTTTTTATGTGGAGTTTGAGAAGCTTACTGGTCTGGAGTCAGAAAGACGTCTGGTGGGATGGCTTTAACTAGAGAACAGCTACAAAGGACTTTAGCTCCTGAGCTTCCACTTCGGACTCGTAGGTCAGCGACTTAGCATCAGGCAGCCACGTGAGGCCCTGTGGCTGCAGTTTGGTAATTTTCAGACGTAGGCCTTTGCCTGGACTCCCTTTGGCCAGCAGTGCTAAGGAACCACCGTCTCTTGGCGAGGCTGTCTGGAGAAGACGGCTGTGTTCTGCCTTTACTGCCAGGCCAGGTTTGCTTCAACACAGTGTGAGTCAGGCAGGCATAGATCGAGCCTGCCCATGGACTCTCCAAGGGTCCGGGGACCCCAGATGGAAAACTTCTAGAAGCTTTGTTGTGCCTAGACTTCAGGGAAGGCACGTGCTACAGCCTGGAAAACTTGGGAACTGTTTCAAAGAATAAATGTCTCAAAAAACTGTGAGGGAAAAAAACTCTCCAGCTAGCTGGCTGGTGAGTAATGATCAGTCCTTGCCTGGCTTGGCCCAGGACTGTCTTATTTATAGGAGCACAGACACCTCCCTGCCTCCACAGCTCTATTCTCTAAAATAGGCTTATCCAGTTAGAAAGCTTAGTGGTAAAGACTTAGTAGCTGGGATTGAAGAAATCCCATCAAAAATGCACTCTGTGGAGTTTGGCCCAATTTTAATTTGCCCTTTTCGGTGTGGTGAGTTTGAGGGGGAATGTGTTTGCTCTGAAATACATAAGGACACAGACGGCTGAAGTGTATTTGGCTCTCCCAAGTGTGCCCGGAATCAGTCTTGGGGTGTGTGCCGATTTTACATCGTGAAGGCTGGAGTGCCTGTGAAAACTCCCAGTGCTGGCGAGCGGCCTGCCCTGCCGGGAACTGTGTCTTCAGGTCCTCGCAGAGCTTGCTCCTCCTCCTTGCCTCTGATCCCTCTCTCCCTCTCCTGTTTCTGTGAGGACCCAAGTGTGCAATGGACTTGGCTCAACATGATGACGTAACTTGTGTGATGAGTTGCAGTCGATGGCCACTCTGTGCGTTAACCAGGGTGTTAGGTTTGGTGACTCTGAGTCCAGGACACAGTGCCGGGGAAGGGGCGTGGGAGCCAGTGACAGGGAAGCTGGAGGGAATCGTGAGAATCAGAAAGTGATTTGGGCGAAAAGGGAGGACACTTTGACCACGGCCAAGAGGCCAGGGTCACCCTAAGTGGGTGCTTGGCTTGAGGGCCCAGAAGCTTTTCGGGCCAAGGGAGCACCACCAGGGTGAGCCCTGCATCTGGCTCTGATCACCCAACCAGAAGTCCGTTTGTACTACTCTCCTTGCCTCTGGGGGAGCAGTTACACAGCACCCAAGATACCTGAACCCAGTGGGCGGCCGTTGTAGTTCAGGGTCCTCCCCTTCCACTGCCATCCTGGGGCAGCGAGGGTGCCGCAGACTTTGTACACGCCACTCGCTACCTTCTGAGGGCTCTTCAAAGACAGCAACTTCACAGGTTCACTGTGGCGTCCGGACGGGCCTTCGCCTACCGCAGGTGGGCACCAAGCACACGTGTCAGGCGTCGAATGAACGGGAAGTCCCATGAGCACAAGAAAGTGCGCGACCCTCAGCGAGGGACAAGGTAACAAGGGACGTTCTTGCTGGCTGGAGTGCCACCCCACTCATTCGTTTCGAAATGTGTGCCCTGCCCAGAATCCGGAGTGCACGGCAGTTTGTTGCCTCTGTGGTGTCTGGTCCCAGACCCTGAACCTCTGAAGCACTGGCCTCGGTGTTCTAAGCCAAAGTGTTTCCCCTTTTGGGACTGACTTCTCCAAATGCCCAGAGCTGTTTACATTTTCTCCAGCATAATCATCTCTTAGCAAAGCCGTTGATCCGGCAGCACTTCCTCTGAGGAAACGTGCTCTGCGGTCAGCCTGTTGAACGGACTGCCCAGCACCCATCTCGGGGACTGCCTCTCTCCTGAGGCTTTCGGGCGCCTCCCGCCTGCTGGTCTCGGTAGTCAGCCAAGCGCCCCCGTCCTGTCCTGTCCGTCTGGCACGGTCGACATTACGCAGAGGCAGCTGCAGAGTAGGCTCTGGTTTGCTCTCTTGAACTGTATCTGCCTGTTGCTTTCAGCTCTGCTTGTGAGTGGAGCGTAGCCTGACTTCTGAACCTTGAGGGTTGCCCTTACCTGCTACATAAGCCCAGTTATAATCCCTAGGAAGAATGTGGGGCTTCTGGGGTTTTAAAAAAGAGAGCTGGGAGAAGACGTCGGAGATGTTTGTGAAGATGATGTGTTGTGGAGAACAGCTGTGAGAGGTGCGTCCCTGGGCACAGGGTCAGCTCGTGCCCCTGACGAAGGCCTGGGCCCCTGAGCTGTGGTCTCAGCGGCTCCCTGCGGGTGCAGGTGTCCCCAGCCCGCTCTGCATTGCTCTGTGGCCGTGGGGACTCGGGTGGCCAGTGCAAGGAAATGCTAATATTCTGGCTACTGCTGTTGCTGTGAGTAATAAACTTCTTTGTTTCTGGGAGGAAAAAAGCTACTAATTTACAAGACTGGAAATCTTGGGGCACTTTTCAGTATTACTTTCATCTCCCTGAGGCCCGATTAAAACACCACCTGAAATCCAAGGCAGGACAAACCTGGAGATTTTGAGGCTTTTCCTAGAAGACCCAGTTCTGGGTTTCTGGGGTTCTCCCCAGGGATCTGTGTGCCTGTCTCTGGTTTCCAGAGAACTAGTTTGAGTGGAGCTTAGGTTAGGACCTGCGGCGGCTGGCCAGGCCCTTGCCAAGCCGGTTGTTTGGGCGGGGGGTGTGTATGTGTGGTGTGTGGCAAAGGGCGGGACTACCCCCCTGTCTGCAGCTTCCTGCTTCCAGGTAAGTTACTGGTTACTCCCGGGAGACTGTGAGGAAGCTTGTTCTCCAGGTATTGAACCCAGGCTCTGGCCCTACACCAGAATTATTGGGCCTTGTGGGCAGCTGGACCACTGGGCCTCCAGCCCACAGTGGGCTCCTCTGCTCGCAGGGCATACTAGTCAGCGCTTGTGGATAAACCCAGCCAAGTTCAGCTGGCGTGTACTTCCTTCATAAGCATGGGAGGTCTGGTGGTTACAGCCGGCTGTTGACTTCATACTTCTGCTCCACAACCTCAAAGTCAGACCTTTCTTGGACAGAACAGCTTTGGGAACGATGGGCTGTTTCTTCGCACTAAATGGGCTCCGTACCCATGGGAGGGGCTTGAGGTGGGAAGCTGTTTCTCTGTGGTGACAGTTTGGTACGAAAACCACAGATGCTTTGAGGGCAAGCAGCCAGGCTTTATGTTTTGAGGCTGATCTGTAAGGTTAGTGTGTTCTGAGTAAGGGTGGTATTGGAGTGGGGGAAGAAGGGCAGGTTTCATGGTAGTGTTAATCAGCCTTTAGAGCAGGAGAACGGGCATGGGTTGATTGGCTGGCGTCTCACCAGGTTTGTCTGGGGGAGACAGGACTGTGAGAGGGATGGTCCCCATCACCCTCACGTTTGTGTTTGCTTCCAGTGTCCACCGTCCCGGCAGACCTCTGCCTCCCGGGTCCAAGACCCCACGTCCCCCAGGCTGAAGCCGCAGGGTATCGGGGGGCCAGCGAGATGTCTTCTCACAAAGGACCTGGGGGGGCCCAGGGCAGCGGGGCTCCTGCCAGCACCAGGGAAACGGACACAGTGGAGCTGGCGGAACTGGGACCCCTGCTGGAGGAGAAGGGCAAACGGGGAGTCGCCAACCCCACCAAAGTAAGTTGTGTCCCAGGAGTCACTCCCTCGGTCAGAACCCCTGCGTCTCCCTTGTTCAGGGTCTCAGCCCCTCCCCCAGGAGGGGTCAGAGTGCCCCCTGTGTCCTCGCTGCAGCCTCCTCAAGCCGTAGGATAAGCACCTTCTCGCCCGTGGGTCTCCTCTTCGCTGTCATCTTTGAGGCCCCAGTGCTCACCACAAGGCCTGAGATCCACCAAGTAATCAGCACACATCTGAGTGAGTGAAGGACATAGTTAGGGTGAGGCTCCACTCCATGTAACAAACAAATCTTGGTGCCTGCCAAGACGGGAGTCTCCCCCATGGAAGTTTCTACACGGAACCAGGCCAAGCCTGTGCCGCTATCACATGCCTGTCTCGCTCCTCCTTCCCTCATAATGGCCCCCATCACACCCACATACCACCGCCACGATGGAGGAAGGGGAAGTGCCTCATGGCCCTGTCATTTCCAGCCATTGCTGTCCCCGGGGCCAGGACTCGTGACTGGTCACACTGAGCTGCAGCAGGGGTTGTGTGGCCTTTTCTTGGGGCCCGAGTCACGTTGCCACCCTGGCCAACACCAAGGACTCTGTCACTGAGGACGAGAGAGTGTGGCTCTTGGGGCAGGCAAGCAGGAGGGTGTGTTGTGGAGTGGGAGAGGGGACCACATTTGCCACTGGGGACTGTCGGCAGGAGAGAGAGGAGACGGCTCAGGAGGAGCTGAAGTGCGGGGCCGTTCTCCGTGGCTCAGAGTCTTGGGCCGGAGAGGGTCCCCGCAGTGGGCAGGCGCTCCCCCAGGTGCACTGCATCCAGGCTTTTTGCTGTGGACGAAGAGCTGCTGGGCTGCAAGTGACACTCACCTGGGCAGGCCCAGAGGCAGCAGCTCTCTGAGATGATGTGACTGGGAGGTCAGGGGAAGTTGAGAACCACTGTTGTAGAGACAGGGCGGGGAGGGCATTGAGACTCTGAGAGCTTTGGGGGCTGCTGTGCTAACCCTGTTTTCCCCCTGCAGCATGCACACAGTGTCAGTGACCCTGGACGAGCGTGGACGCTGACTGCCTGTCGTGCCCTTAGAGGAGAGGCCCCAGGCCCCGTGGCAGCGGAGAGGCCAGGCACAAGGCACTGAGCCCGGTTTCCCTGGATATGTCTGGTCCAAAATGGTGCTGACGGCCAGGGTTGTTTGTGCTTGTTTCTGGATGCAGGTTGAGGAAGAGCAAGCATGCCCTGCGCCCCAGGAAGAGGAGGAGGAGGTGCGGGTCCTGACGCTCCCCCTGCAGGCCCACCATGCGATGGAGAAGATGGAGGAGTTCGTGTACAAGGTGCAGCCTGGGAGCCTCTGCCTGGCAGGGCGGGCGGGGCAGCGGCCTGAATGGGGGTCCGGCTGGCAGGCCTGTGTCGGGCTGAAGACCTTTAAATTAACTCTGTGCGCGGAGTTTGTTTTTGCTTAAGGCGAAGTAGATCCAGGGAAAGGCTGGCAGATTTCCACTGCCAGGTGTGCTGGGCATTGTTCAAAATACGTGGACCCCTTTGGCGGTCATCACAGTGTGTAAATGTGGTGTAGTCACATGGTCTCCTCAACGGGCTCCTGAAATGCGTGTCAGAGACAGGCTGTAACGTGTTTAGTGAAATGTATAAGCTAAGTGGTGATGAACAGAAGGAATATTCTGATGTCTGCGAGACCCGTGAGCGAGACTCCCTGTGACCTCCCTTGGTGACAGTCACAGCTCTGACCCTGCTGTGGCTCGTCTCTCGAGTTCATGAGTGCGGGTGGGGAGTTGTAGCTGCAGGCGAGTGACAGTGAAGACAACTTCTCTCTGCCCCTGGGCCCGGCCCACTGCCCGCCGTCCCAGGCCAGGGATCCTGCTCCGGAGACGTGTCGTCTCAGCCCAGGGAGGCCTCCCGTCTGCCATAGCAGGAGAAAGGGCATTGGGAAGGTGCCAGGTTCCGTTGGTTCTGCAGTTGCCACTTGGTGCTGGGTCCCGGATCTCCGGGTCCAGGCTGACCCCCACCCCCATTCCCTGAGCCATCCAGGGTCTGCCCGACATCCTCCTTCGCCCCTTGTCTCAGGAAGGCAGCACTCCCTGGGCCTGGTCACAGAGAACATGCGCAGTCGGCCCCTGAACCACAGGTGGGGGGCGCTGGCCGCCTGCGCCACGGACACACCCGCGCACCAGTGGGCTGGTGCAGCCCTACCTGCAGCGCTCAGGGCCGACTGTTGCAGGTCTGGGAGGGCCGCTGGAGGGTCATCCCGTACGACGTGCTCCCCGACTGGCTGAAGGACAACGACTACCTGCTGCACGGCCACAGGCCCCCCATGCCCTCCTTCCGGGCCTGCTTCCGGAGCATCTTCCGCATCCACACGGAGACAGGCAACATCTGGACCCATCTGCTCGGTGAGGGGCGGCGGGGGGGCTGTGCTTTTCCTCCTTCAGGGCCACAGAAGGAAGCGGAACCACGTTGTTCTGATGGATGGAAAGCTGGCGTTGTGCCTCGAAGTGGCCGGTGAGCTTGGTTGACTCTTGGTCACTGACCATGAAGGTGACCGCGGGAGGGGCCTGGAAGCAGAAGAAAATGGACCTGGGTGTTCTTGTGGTCCCTGGAGGAACTGCCCAACATGGGGACGTCCCTTCCCTTTCATGAATTCCCACAGTCACAGCTAAATGCCAGTGGTTTGTTTTTTCAAGATTTTGTTTGTTTGTTTGTTTATGAGGAAAGGGAAGGGTGGGGAGAAACCTCAGTGTGTGGTTGCCTCTTGCTCACCCCCTACTGGGGACCCAGCCTGCAACCCAGGCAGGCGCCCTGCCTGGGAATCGAACCAGCGACCCTTTGGTTCACAAGTCAGTGCGCACAATCCACTGAGCCCCACCAGCCGGAACACCAGTGTTTTTTAAAGTGGCCTTGCTGTCTGGGTTTGTGTGACTGGTGCTACTTTCTCCTGAATCTCTGGGCTGCAGTTCTCACAGCTAAACCAGTCATTTTAGTCCTGATTTAACACCATCGCCTGTCGAAATGCACACGTCCCCTTCTTCCTCCTCCAGGTTTCGTGCTGTTTCTCTTTCTGGGGATCTTGACCATGCTCAGGCCAAACATGTACTTCATGGCCCCCCTGCAGGAGAAGGTGGTCTTTGGGATGTTCTTCCTGGGCGCCGTGCTCTGCCTCAGCTTCTCCTGGCTCTTTCACACCGTCTACTGTCATTCAGAGAAAGTCTCCCGGACTTTCTCCAAGTGAGTAAGAGACCCTTCATCAGTGGGGAAAGTCCCAGCCTCATGGTCGTGTCCTGAGATCCAAGTGCTGACGGGTCCTGGGACCCCTGGGGACCCTGCAGGCGCCCTGTCGCACCAGAGCACAGGCCTTCTGCGCTGCGGACGTGATAGCGTGAGAACACCCTTTTCTTAAATCCTCCATGAAACGGTCTGTGCAGCCTCCTGCACAGCTGCACAGCACAGCTGCAGCCCGGTGTGGGGTACGTTTCCCGCCTGCACGGCACTACCGGTGTACAACGTGGGTGCAGTGGGCTGCTCTCCGAGGCCATGTGACCGAGCTAGGCAGGGCGTGGTGACCATGGTGGCCTGGCCTGTGCCGTGTTTGCTGAGCTCCTGCCCGCAGCTGAGGAGCTTATCTTCGCTGCCCACACAGTGCTGGAAGCCCCAGGTGTCCGCCATCTGGTGCGTCCCACAGTCCCCAGCTCTGAGCCTGGAGTCCCCATATGCTTTGTTCATTGTTGGTGTTGAAGGCAATGGTGTTGCTGTTTTTATCAGTTGAAGGTCAACTGAGACAGAACAGTGCCCTTCATGCTACTCCCAGTGTGAGGGTTTTGCTTTTAGAACTCAGCCTATCAGAGCCCTTCCTGAATGTGAGCTGGGAGCCAGCTAGGTTATGCTGGAGCTCCTGAGTGGAAGGACCCACTGGGGGACATGGCTGTTCACGACTGAGGGACAGACGAGGCTCTGTGATCGGGACTCTTGGAAACTTTGCCACCGCAAAGAGAAGTGCTTGACCTTGTGGGGCTCGGGTCCAGGCTGTAGACGGGAGACGAGGACGGTCGGATGTGGGCAGAGGTGAGAACGGAAAGTTCCTCCTTGTTCCTCCCACTGATGCGCTCCGATTTCCGTGGCTCTTTTCCAGGCTGGATTATTCAGGGATCGCTCTGCTGATCATGGGGAGCTTTGTCCCCTGGCTCTATTACTCCTTCTACTGCTCCCCACAGCCACGGCTCATCTACCTCTCCATCGTCTGTGTCCTGGGCATTTCCGCCATCATCGTGGCCCAGTGGGACCGGTTTGCCACTCCTAAACACCGGCAGACAAGAGCAGGTGGGTAGGATGACCATGTAAGCCTCACAGGTGTTCGGACCTTGACCCTAAGAGGCTCGAGTTTGGACCCTAAGGTTGGCAGTTTGAGGACCCCACTCAAGCCCTGGTTCTGTTGGGAACTCTCAGAGCGGTGTAGGGTTTTAAATAAAGCACACTGTCCCTCAGTTTTTATACTAATTTAGTAGCATGACCGCAGGACGTGTAATGACCAAGACAGCCAGTGAGCTGCTATCATCTTTGGTTCGAGAGAGTTAGAAGACGCACTCAGCACAGTCTTCTCAGTGGCCCGAGTCCTAGGCACTCGGGCCGGGGGTTGGACTGGAGCCGCTGAGCTGGTTCCTGAGGGAACCGGAGACTTGCTGTGAGCTTGGACACTCGTCACCACTGGTGCCACAGCTGTAGCACGGACATGTGAGGGTTGTCGCGTGCAGAGCCTTGTTTTAAGCTCTATAACTCACAGCAACACACCAGTGACTGGCTTAGATTGCTTAGGGTCTGGCGTGTCGTCACCTTCAGGTAAAGGAATTAAATGTGCACGGAGCATCGCCCCCATGCCGGGCGTGGTGCGGTCGCCAGGGTGTCCACAAAGGTGAAGGCGGCGGTCCTTGCCACCCTGCCACCCAGCCATGTGTGGTGTGGTGGTGACAGGCGTCTGTTCTCCCCTCTGACTTGTCTGCCTCCGCAGCCTCGACAGCCTATACCCTGTGCTTCCCTGCTTAGTAGGCCAGAGTCCCGGGTCCATGGGTCTTTATGTTCTTCCTGGGAAACCTGTCTACTCCCCTCTGCCTCAGAGCCGCCTGCAGCTTTGCCATCTGTTCCCAAGTCAGCCATCAGAGGGTGTGGACCTGTCCTTATTGCCCAGGCTTCTCAGCAGACGAGACTGCAAGGCACTGGCCCTGGTGCTGCTTAGAGGGTAGTGTCTGTGTGAGCCCTTCCTCAGCCCCCTTCCCGTCCTGGATGTTAGAGAGGTGCCTGCAGCCTGTTCTCCGTCGTGTGGCCACGTTTCCTGGACAGATGGCTGTTGCCGTGGACGTCTGCACTCTGGAGCGGGGCAGTAGTGTGCTCCGCGTGGCGGCCGTGTCCCCACTCCTGACTGCCTCGTGTCTGCTCTGTGCAGGGGTGTTCCTGGGCCTGGGCTTGAGTGGCGTCGTGCCCACCATGCACTTCACGATCGCCGAGGGCTTCGTCAAGGCCACCACCGTGGGCCAAATGGGCTGGTTCTTCCTCATGGCTGTGATGTACATCGCTGGAGCCGGCCTCTACGCCGCCCGGATCCCCGAGCGCTTCTTCCCGGGGAAGTTTGACATCTGGGTGAGGAGCCGCTGCTGGCGGCCCCGTGGTCAGGGAGCGGCACCCAGTGGAAAGCCTGAGTCGGAGGCAGGGAGAGCAGTGGGCCCGTGTGCTGTGGGGGGGGCAGGGATGAATATGGGGCAGTTGGCGGCGGTAACCAGTAGGGACGTTTGGTGTGTTTCTGACATGACTTATAGAAAATTTTGCACAACAAAAGTATCACTTTCACAGTAATGAAACTTCAAGGAGACAGTGGACGAGATGAGAGCTCTCCCCTCCTCATTTCTGATCCCTCCTGAGAGTTGTCTCCTGTCCCCGCAGTTCCAGTCGCACCAGATTTTCCATGTCCTGGTGGTGGCGGCGGCCTTCATCCACTTCTATGGGGTCTCCAACCTCCAGGAGTTCCGCTACGGCCTGGAGGGCGGCTGCACCGACGACTCCCTCCTCTGAGCCTTCCCGGGGCCAAAGGGGAACTTCCCAAGTGCTTTTAAAAATAACTTCTTCCTGAAGTGAGAAGAGGCGTCCGAGTTGTCTGTTTCTAGAAGAAACCTTGTAGCGAATTCAGTGCCAGCCAGGCTTCGGCCCACCCTCCGGGGTGGGGGCCTCAACTTTCCAGGTCCCTCGCTGAGGAAGGGGGTGTCCGAGTGGCCGTGGCCCTGGGCAGCCCCTCCTCAGCAAGGCGGCTCGGTCCCCTCGCACAGAGCACTGGGGCTCCAGTTGAGAGTTTGCCCTCCTCCAGCCACTTCAGGAAAAGTGACGGACTGGGACTCTTAGGAATCCTGTTTCTGGAAGGCAACATCCCCCTTACCCCCATCCTTACTTTGTAACCTGGCTTAGAACAGGCCACCCGTTTTGTAGCACACTTTTCAGAAACGATGGTGCGCCGGCCCCATCTTTCTGGGGCCTGGACCCGCTGATGGCAAGGACAGCTTGGGTGTAGCCCGGCTCCTCATGGGAGTGTGTCCAGGCTTCAGATAGGTTGAGTTTTAATTTTTTTTCTGGCAGAGTAATGTAAAGTTAAAATGGGGAAAAATATTTAATATTTAATACTAAGCTTTAAAAAGAAATCTGCTATCATTGCTATGTATCTTGATGCAAAGACTATGATGATAATAAAAGGAAGTACAGAAGACAGCATTTGAGGTTGAACACATGTGGTCTCAGCTATTTGCACATAACTCCAAAGGGCTACCACTGGGAAAGTCATCCCAGGTTCTGCTGAGGCACAAGTCTGAGTCACAGGCATTGGCAGGTTGGAATATACGAGCCAAGGACGGGGCCCCGCTGAATTCCTAGCATTAGCTCCTCCACACAGCCTTATTTTTCTCTGCTGTGCAGTTTTACCAGAGAAATCACTGTGCTGAAGCACCATTTAACAGTGGCTAGATCTCCACGGTGTTGGGACACATCCCTGCAAGTATGAGGGTCTGCTCCGTCACCCCAGGGTTCTGCTTTCCGAAGATGGCCTTGCTGAAGGGAGTCCCACCAGGAGGAGGTTACTCCCTGCTTTTCTGTGCCTTTGCCGCTGTCCTTGGCCTGGGGTGACCACCCCACCACCCCCGCAGGCACTTCTGAGCTAATGCAGGGCGTCCTAGTGAGTGAAGAAAATGAGCTCCTTCTGGGTGGAGTTTGTACAGCTGGGGGACTAAATGATCCTTTAAAAAAGCAGTCCAACTAGGCTGACAGACGGGATGATTCTCAACCTCAAGCGGTAGTCAGGGAAACGTAAATCAGAACAGAAGTGATGAACCATGTCACTACCAGGTTGGCCCAGATCAAAAATCCTGAACGTTGTGCAGACGGGGAGCAGACCAGGACCACGGTGGTGGGGCCGGTCTGTGTGGTGCGCGGACACAGCATCCGAACATCTCGTGGAACGCTTCACGAGGTGCATCTGAAATGTACCCTAAATCACTTCATGTTAAAAAACACCGGTTCCGTCCCACTAGATTGTTTCACAGTTCGTGCATCAGACCACCACTGCCCTTGAGGAACTACTTGTGTCGGCAAGTTCCTTGCAGCCGGAGGCAGTGGCAGCACACTGCTTGAGCCAGCGTCCAGACTGCCGGGTGGGAAGGTCAGTCCTGGCTGCTTCGTTCAACGGAATATGCTCAGCAGTGGGAGTTAGTGACAGTGACGCCCAACTGGCAGGACATGACAGGTCTGGTTGCATTTATGTAAAGTTCAGAAATGTGCAGAAGTGATGACAGTTTAAGGACACAAATATGGTAAGGATTTAGAAAGGAAACACTAATCCTGAAAATACGGTTGCCCCTGAAGGCAAGAGCAGGAGGCGAGGGACACACGGGCATCTCGGGACCACGGCTTACATTCTCTCTGACCAGACGGCGGGAGCCTGGGCGTTCCTGAGGCTGTGGTCATTTCTCTTGCATGTGTGTAATGAGTACAGTTGGTAAAAAAAATCTTTGAAGTTTTAAAAAAGACTTGAGCTGATCGCAGAAGCCACGGTCATTCATAAGTGCTCTGTGGCCTGCAGTGGGCAGTTGGTAGCAGCTGTGTCCTTTAGGAAGGGTGTGTACTCTGGTCACCATCCTCCCTGCCCAGCACTGCAGGCATCCAAGTTTGCAGCCACTCGGTCCCATCTGGCCCACTCCGTCCATTTCCTACACGAGGAAGCATGGAGCTCCCCAGCAAGTGGTGAGGTCCTGTGCTGGGGTCAAGGATGAGCTGAGAATCTGAGTCTACCCCTTTCCTACCTAACGTCTCTACCTAGAAAGCATCCATTTTCAGTTAAAAAATAGAACTTTGGGAACATTAATAGGACTTAAATTATGGCAAATGGCTAATATCCAAAGAAACTATTGAACACTTAGTTGGCTCCTCAGGGAGCACATGCCAAAATTCAGTGTGTGAGGATTTTAATTAGGGGAAATGTGTAAATGCAAATAGGAAGGGGCCAGAGAAGGCTGGGGACCCTTTAGACTCTGCCTGGCTGGTTTAGAGATTCGATCTGCACTCCATGGACCTGCTGTAGAGTTCCGAGGCCAAGTCCTTTACTGGAACCCTTCAGTGGCTATAAACACGGAGAATCAGCCAGAACATGCTAGAACCATACCCCTGAAAACAACACAAGCTTGAACTAGTCCCCTGGCCGTGTTGTTCTTGCTGGCAGCTTCTGCACCTTTTATTCCTGGAAAAGCCGTGGGCCACAGTCTAAACACAGCCTCTTTTATTAAGTTTTTCCTCACATTGGAAAATTCTTTTGATTCAGCATTCACATCCAGAAAACAAGGCTCATTTTCAAATTGTACATATTTTTAATTTACAGAAAAGTTCAAAAGGCACAAATAGGAGAAAAAAGTCTCCTGTCTCCCACCCAACCAGTTCCTCTCTCTCGAAAGAAACATGTTACCACTTTATTTCTTATCTTTCCAAATGTACTTTATACATATACAAGCAAATATGAATCTATCTTCCCAGGCTTTTTATACAAATAATAGCGAACTATACACACCGTTCACAACCTCATGGTATTGAATGGGTGGAGGTACCTGACCGAAACAGTCCCCTACCCATGGACACTGACGTTTCGATCCAACCTACGGACGACCTGCACACACATCATTGTACGAGAGTAGTTACGAAGGATGGATTCATCAAAATCGCTGAAAAGGGACATCTGCACGCATAACTTTGGTGCATTTTTCCAATCTGCCCCTACAGAACCTGCACCTGTCCTGCACTCCCACCCACGACGTCAGGAGTCCTTTTAGACCAGATTGATGATTTGAAAGACGGAAACACTGTGTAAAATGAGGCTGCTACCCCCTCAGCCACGGTTTTATTACCCTAATGCATCAAAGGCCCCACAGAGGAAAGGAACCTCGTCCCCCGCAAGCCACTAAGCTAACTGTACCCAAGTCAATAAGCCACCTTTGCAGGGTGCGCACCCGGCGCCGGGAGCGGCCACGTCAATACTCGCCAAGAGGGGCGCCGAAGATCCAGGCGCGCCTTACAGGGACCGCGGGTGCTGGCCGGTGCCCTTGTGATGCACGGCGTGCTGAGGCCAGGGGCTCAGGGTCTGAGGGTTCCCACGCGGCTCCGCCAAAAGGCCACCGTGGGCCATGTCTGCGGGAACGGAAAGCCTCTTGGTTTTTCTCGAGGGCAGCCGGTTCCCGAGTCTCCGGCGGGGAAAACATCCCCACCCTCAGCTCCGCGGCTCGGGAACCCCCGGCGCCCTCCGTCCGAGGGACAGCGCGCAAACCGGGATACCCACAGTCCGCCATCCCCACCAGAACCCAATGGGACCCCCAGGGCCTGCGGATCACGTGAGGATGCCGCGTCGTCACGTGACGAGGCCCGGGAGGGGGGGCGGCACCCGCGCTGGACGTCATCACGTCGCGCGGCCGCGGGGCCGACCGGGCTGAGACCTGCGCGGTGACGGCTCCGGAGCCTCGGGTCCGGGCGGCGGCGGTGGCACCTGGGCTACCCCAGCCTGAGCCACCTGGGCCGCGCCCCCCTTGTCCCCACCCCGCGGGCCGGCGCAGGTGAGCCGACGGGAGGGCGGCGCTCGGCGTGCGGTCCCCGTCCGCCGGTCGGGTCCTGCCCCGCGTCGCCTCCCTCCTAGGGGACCCCGGAGGGGCTCTCAGCCAGCGGCACCGGTGTCTTCCGAGTCTTCCCCCTGTTTCCTCCCCTGGGTTGGAACCGTTCCGGAACCTGCCCGGTGGTTTCGGAAGTTCTGGGAGGGGTGCTGCTGTCTTCGCCCGGCAAGGGTGCAGCCCGGTCCAGGCCGAGCCCGCGGGACCCCTGGAAGGCTCCACACCCCGGGTCTCTGTTCAGACCCTCCTCCTCCGCGGCGGCGCGCAAGTTGGTAAACACCGTGTGCTTTGGTGACTCACCTCCTGTTCCCTAACGCGGATTCCCCTGGAGGGGCGGCGGGGGTAACAAGAAGGCAGCCGC
This sequence comes from Tonatia bakeri, assembly GCA_004024845.1. Classification (NCBI taxonomy): domain Eukaryota; kingdom Metazoa; phylum Chordata; class Mammalia; order Chiroptera; family Phyllostomidae; genus Tonatia; species Tonatia bakeri. The sequence goes on along the minus strand of PVIA01002833.1, from coordinate 29,056 downwards.
GAGGATTCGAGATGTCGTTAGGGTTGTGATTTCTGGACGCTTATGATTATTTTTTAGAAGCATTTCAGAAAGTTTTGGGTTCCAAATAAGATAGAGTCTCTTAATAACCACCTCATTTCGTTCCTCAGAAGTCGTCGAAGAAAAAAAAAGTAGTATGATGAGAGGTTGTCAACAATCGAGGAAGTACTTATTGCGTTGATTTTTTTTATACACAATCTATCTCCAAGTTCATTTAACTGACATGTGCAAGTGAATTTCTCGAGTGACTGGCTATGGCAGAAAATTAGCAGTGAGTTTTGATACTTTTCTGCCTTAGTAAGGCTCTTACTAGGAGGGCATAGAAGGGTTTCTACAAATACCGATTTGCTGATGTCGATGGACGTCACTAGTGACTTAGAGGAGGAAGACGCGTCCAGTGAAAGCCCCTAGACCGGCTGGTGGTGTCCCTTGGGGAGCGCAGGTGTACTTGGGAGTGTTGGTACATAATTAATTCTCTGTGTACTTCTAGAGGAAAAAGTGTATTTTCACTGACTCTGGCTTCGACTGCTCTAAATTGAATGCACAGTTTTTCTTTTCTAATATTTGTTTCCTGCACTTACTGTGCACCCGCTGGGACAGAGAAATGCACAGCAGAGGACCTGCCCTCTAAATACCGACCCATGTGACCTGCCGACAGCCGGGTCAGCGATACCGGCATAGCCGTTAAGCAGTGTTGCGGTCACCGTTTGGTCGTTTCTGACAGCAGCCTTGTGAAGGTCTGCAGGACACGGGTGGCCCCTGTGCGTCGATGACAGTGAGCATCAGTGGCAGGGCCCTGTGGTAATGCCAGGAATAGGATGCTCTCTGCTCAGAGTTTGGATCTGAGGAAGCTTCCTTAATTTGTAAAACTACTCAGAAATGGTCCATTTTTCCAGTCCTTCAAATGTGCTCATTGTGGGCTAGCCAGTGTGGCTCAGTGGGCTGGGCGTCATCTCTTGAACTGAAGGGTTGCCGGTTCCATTCCCGGTTAGGGCGCACCCCGTGGTTGCTTGCAGGCCAGGCCCCCACTTGGAGCAAGAGGCAAACGGTCAGTGTTTCTCTTGCAGGTCACTGTTTCTGTTTTTCTCCCTCCCTTTCCTCTCTCTATAAGTAAGTAAATAAGTAATAAAATCTTCAGAGAAAAATAAGTATTCAGATGTGCTCACTGCTTTTTCCTCCTGTAGTTCCAGAATCCAGGAGCCCCTTCTGCCATCTCTCCGAGTTGCTGGATGGGCGGCATGATGGCCCCCAGAGACATCATGACGAACACGCATGCCAAGTCCATCCTCAACTCGATGAACGCGCTCAGGAAGAGCAGCACCCTGTGCGACGTGACTCTGCGAGTGGAGCAGAAGGACTTCCCCGCCCACCGGATCGTGCTGGCCGCCTGCAGCGACTACTTCTGCGCCATGTTCACCAGTGAGGTGGGGCACCTGCCCGCGGGTTCCCCCTCACCAGTGAAAGTGGACGGTAGACAGGGTGGTGGTCGACGGGCGGGCCCCGGTCACAGTCGGCCACTTGCCCGCACCTCAGTTGCGTCCCCTCTAAATTAGGGACAACAGTGATGCATGATGACATTCAGCTACTGTGACAGTTATTGACAAAATTACATACAAGATGCTTACAACAGTGCCTAGTATGTGGTAACACACACAGTATCAGATTTGGGTGTTACTTGTTTTTTAAATGTTTTCCTGCTTTTCCTCCTCGTAGAATTTAACGTTTTAAAGTGAATGCTAGGGGAAAATCAGGAGGAGGGAAGGACAGAGGAGTGGGGTGAATTCAGCCCTCACCCCACCCCATTTAACAGTGCGTGAAGCAGGGCAGCCTTCACTCTGCCGATGCCGGTTGTAGAGTAGCTTCCAGCAAGAGCAGGAGGACTTGGTGAGGGCTGTGCAGGTGTGTGGGGTCACACCTGGAAAGGCGCTGACTCTGGAGATGAGCAGTTGACAGAGAGGGTGAGGAGGAGGTTGGCCCAACCAGAGAGAGAGTGGCGCTGGGGAAGCCTGGCGGGAGACTGCTTTAGGAGCCCGTGAAACCTTCGAGTGCAGTGTGGCTGTAGAATACATTAGGAGGTGCCCTTAGAGTGCTGACCAGCGGAGGGCGCTGTTGGGGAAGCTTCTCTGGGCTGGAGATCCAAGGAAGAGGCTGGCAGCTCCACCTGCACCAGTGTTTCTTATGGGAGCGTCCACAGGGGTCTGCCACTGGCCGGCTCCCAAGTGGCTTAAGGAGCAGGGCAGGTGGGATGGGGGTCAGCTGTCTGCTGGGCAAGGCCAGGGCCTGTTCCAGGACCAGGTAAGGGGTCATCAGAGGTCTCTGAGGGGTTTTCCAGAACCTAGCAGGGTTTTCACAAACCCTGAAACTTGTTTTCAAGATCTCAGGTCTGATTTTTAATTTTTAAATAAATTATCTTGATATTTCTTTTCAAGCCCAAGTGTTGAGTACAGCCCTTATACCTATGCCTAAAAGTGGTAACACTTTTTCTTAAGATTTTATTTACTTATTTTTAGAGAGAGGAGAAAGAAGGGAGAGAACATCAGTGTGTGGCTGCCTCTCGTGCTCCCTGCACTGGGGACCCGCCTGCAACCCAGGCCTGTGACCTGCCTGGGGTCAAACCGCGACCCTTTGGTTCACAGGCCAGCACTCAGTCCCCTGAGCCACACCAGCCAGGGCTCACTTTTCAAAAATCTTTTCAACCACTAGTTTTTCTTCTGCTAATCCTGTCACTCAGTGAAGGTGCTGCTGGACTGTGTTCGGTGATGGCTACATCCCATTTGCCTGAGGGCTATGTGTTACCACCTCATTTATTTGTTCCTTTTTTGTTTTCTTTTCAACCACCTCATTCTACAAAAGAGGTAGCAAGGCCTCAGACAGTTGGTGACTTGCCGAGAGCCCCCTGGCTTGTGAACGGCAGAGGTGGGATTTCATCCTCGCGTTTCTGACAAGCCTAAAGAGTTTTTCACTGCTGCGCCTCTCGGCCTCCGGCATGTGGACTTGCCGTTCGTGGCCTGACTTGAAAGCCAGGGTCGTGGGTGGCACTCTGAGCCGGCGCTCAGCCCCACGGCTGGTGGGAAAAACACGGGGACCTGCAGGTCTCCTGGCCAGGCCAGTTTTCAACATTCATGGGCCATAATGTCACAGGTCCCCGTCCTGTACTGTCCCCCACAGCATCGGCCTGACAGCCTCAGGCGTGGCAGTGGGCTGGGCGTGATGTGCAAGGGGACCGGGCTCACCGGCTCCGGCTGTGCAGCCTCTTCCTGATCAGCTCAAGAGAAGTGTCTGTGTTCACTCCTCTTCTGCACACTCAGACTTCTGTGTAAACTTCTGTAGAAGAATTTTTTCCTTTTTGTTCTGACCAGTGATTATTTTATGGTCCTGTTTAAAAATTGACATTGGTCATGGAAATGCTAGCTGGTTTCATCTTTACTTGTAAGAGTAACTACAACTCATAACCCCAAGGAGGTAGCCTACCCCAAGTACACCACCACTGACCCATGGTCCCCAGATCGAGTAGACCAGCGTCGTGCGAAGTGTCAGACAACTCAGTTGTATTCAGACAGTGTTGCAGCAGGAGGCCCCTTCAATGAGCCGCACGTCCCCGTTTGCCATCACACGTGTAGTCCAGGGACAGGGAAGACAGTGCTTGGGGGCTCCTGGGGGGTCTGGAGCCATAACCCCAGGGTCTTCTACAAGCACGACATCTTCCTAAAATTGTGTGTTTTCCCTTAAAAGCTCAGTGATATGTTCGTGGAAGTGTCGCATTCTGTTCTGTGTGATGTGTGTTTGTTTTATACGAAAGCAGCGCTTTAAATTATTCACTGGTAAAACTGATATTCCAGGAAAGTGTCGCCTTGCTGTGTGCCCTGGGTCACCCAGAGTTCCTCCGCCACTGGAGCAGCTACAGATGCCGTGTTTGCTTTACACAAACCAAACGGGAGAGATCATAATTTTTCAGAGGACGAGTAGTCAGTCAGTATCACTGACATCCCTTCAGGCTCTTGGACGTGAGATTCTGCCTTCATCTTGGGGAATTCTCACCATCATTATTTCATATCCTCTGAATTCTCAGCTTTCAGAGAAGGGGAAACCTCACGTCGACATCCAGGGTCTGACTGCCTCTACCATGGAGATCCTGCTGGACTTCGTGTACACGGAGACGGTGCACGTGACGGTGGAGAACGTGCAGGAGCTGCTCCCGGCAGCCTGTCTGCTGCAGCTGAAAGGTACAGCTGTCACTCTCGTTCACGCAAGGTGGCCCTGGGGTGTTTCGAATGAAGGGTGTCACCTCAGTCACCCGTGTGTGCTGTCCATGGCACAGGGGTCAGCTCGAGCGCAGTGGACAGGCCTCCACCAGCATGAGTGTTTGGCTCTTTGGATTGAGTACACCGGCTCTGGTGTCAGGGAAAGGGAGGAGCAGGAGGCAGGTGCGTTTCCTGCATGTGCGTGCCCAGCAGCCCTGCAGGGGAAGGAAAGGAGAAGCCAGTGCTCTTTGCTGCCCACGCAGGGCGCTGGACGGGCCAGGGGGTCTATCCGTGGGAAACCCTTTGTGCCTTTAACTTTTGAATCATACGAAGTGTGTAGTAAAACCTTTAATTGACACACAATTAAAAAGTGTGAAGTGAAAGTGCAAAGTTTCCCCAGGATTCGCAACAAGCCCCTTCCAGTGCCCAGTCTGCTTTCTTGGCCCCCAGAGACGTGTCTGTTCTGTCCTCGGGCGCGTGGCCGCAGCAGGCAGAGCACCTGCACCACCTAACAGCTACGTAGCCACGTCTCGCCCTGATTTTCTCAGGTAGAGGGACAGGAGGTGGTTGTCGTGTCTGCTATTTTTTTCTGTACTGAAGTCTTTTTGTACAGAAAAGACTTTCCGTACTAGTACAGTTTTTCTTTTAAATTTTCCAATTACAGTTGACGTCACGTATTATGTTAGTGCCAGGGGTACAGCGTAGTAGTTACACTTACATTACTTGTGAGGTAAATTTCCATGTGGAGTAGCAATTGGTGCACTATGCTGAATGATAGTTGGTTTTATAGGTTGACTCCCAAGCATATTGCAGGCGTTTTTGTTCAGTCGTGCTGGTGTCCAGGGAAGCAGCGCCCCTCACGGAAGCAGAGGAGGCAGAGGCTGTCGTAAAGGCCTTGCTGGAGGGCACACGGCACACAGCCCAGAGGTGGGCATGTGGGCCTAGAGCCTGTCGCTTTGGTGCTCAGCCAGGGTTTCTCTGACACCGCGTGGAGAAGGTGTTGCGATGGAGAGTGGAGACCCTTGCACATCTGGCCGAGAGCCCTGAAGTGTGTGCGCTCTGTGTCTGCCCCAGGTGTGAAGCAGGCCTGCTGCGAGTTCTTGGAGAGTCAGCTGGACCCTTCTAACTGCCTGGGTATCAGGGACTTCGCTGAAACCCACAGCTGTGTGGACCTGATGCAGGCTGCAGAGGTGTTTAGCCAGAAGCACTTTCCTGAAGTGGTGCAGCATGAAGAATTCATCCTCCTCAGTCAAGGAGAGGTGGAGAAGCTGATCAAGTGCGATGAAATTCAGGTACAAACTTGGCTTTGGGCTGCAGCTTCTTCAGACTGGGCCATTACGAACCTTGGGAAAAGAAGGTGGAGTTAACTGTGTTTCTGCAGAAGGGTCTTTTTTTTTTTTTAAGATTTATTTATTTTTACAGAGGGGAAGGGCGGTGGAAGGAGAGAAACATCGATGTGTGGTTGCCTCTCATGCGCCCCCTACTGAGGACGTGGCCTACAGCCTAGGCATGTGCCCCTACTGGGAATTGAACTGGCGACCCTTTGGTTCACAGGCTGGCGCTCAGTCCACTGAGCCACACCAGCCAGGGCTGCAGCAGGGTGTCTTAATTGAGTGTGCACGTTGGCTCCGCAGGCTTCATTAAATGCCCTTGGAAATGACATGCCAGATACATTTGCATATTTATGGGAGGGAGTTCACCACCTTCCTGGAGAGAATGTACGGTCCCGGCAGTTCAGAGTCACTGCTCTGCAGAGTGGACGAAGCAGAAGTTGGGGGGCAGTGGGCTTCTCTATTGCCTATTCACCTTACAGACATCTCTTGTGAACACCTGCAGCATGGCAACCGCCGTGCTGGGTTCTGGGGACCCAGTTCTTGTTCTTGGAGAAGTCACCAGATGGTGGCAGAGACGACAGAAACCCAGAACTGATTCCCACAGAGCACAGTGAGAGCAGGGAGCCTGTTCAGAGGGAGGACATGGCATGGAAGGAAGAGGGTGAGCCAGGGTGCAAGTCAGATCAAAGAAGGGACGAGGCTGGGGTCCGTGAGCAGGAGCTGGGTCCAGAGTGCCCCGTGGCGGGGGGGGGGGGGAGGAAGGGCCACCCTGGGTGGTCTGGCAGCGCTCAGTGCCGAGCCCAGCAAGGGCATGTCAGTCAGGGCAGCTCTGAGTTGTCCCGAGCCTCTGTACAGTGTTCATGGTGTGTAGGCCTTAGGTTCCTGAGAAGTCCGGCGTAGAGCTGTTTGGCGTCAAGGAGCCCAGGGCCCTCACCGCCAGCTGTCCAGGCCTGTCCTCCAGTTAGCAGCCAAGTGGTGGGATGAAAGTCCACCTGTTGATTTTGTTTTCCCAGCTAGGAGAAACTCGATTCTCCAGGAAGGCTAACAATTCCTTTTCTTTTCCCCTCTTGCTCTCCTCGGATAACAATGGAAATGAACTTTAAATTAGTGGATTCTCAGGCATTAGTGGCCCCTCATTTTAACATGCTCCCAGCTCTTATCTCTGCTGAACTCTTCTTCCGGGGTCATTGGGGTGACCTGACAAGCGTCATGTGGTCAGATCACTAGCCTGCATGAAACCCTCTCTTGCTCCGGTTGCTCTTAGATAAAGCCCAGTCTCCGATGCGGTGCCTGGCCCTCTTTACCGCCGCAGCTGATCTGTTACTGCCCCCCTCCCCTCCCACTCACCCACCACGCCAGCTTCCTCTCCTTCCCCAAGTGGTCAGCGCTTTGCTCCGGGACAGCACCGTTGAACAGAACATCCTGGGAGGAGGGGGAGGACCTGTGTCTGCTGTGCAGCTCAGTAGCCCCCTGACGTGTGGTCAGTGGGACTGAGAGGCTGGCTTTTCAGTTTAACCTAATTTTAACGAAGGTAAGTGCAGTTGCTGCACGTGATTGCTGGGCAGTTCGGCCCTAGAGTTTTTGCTTGTGCCCCTTGGTCAGCCTTGGAGGCCTCGCCACCTCCCACCCCTCTGCTGACCCCTGCTCATCTGTCAGAGTCAGACCCAGTGTTGCTTCTGCAGGGAGGCCTTCCCCAACCCATCAGTCAAACCTAGGGACTCTCCTGGTTTTCTGCTTCAGAGCCCCTGTGCTTTTCCTGTGCAGCACATCACGGCAGAACGGGAGGGCTCATTTTCTGGTTGACCGTGACCTCCCCACTGACAAGCATGGCTAACGTCTGACTCATCTCCACTGCATGCCTGGCATTCAGAGAAGCCATCAAATGCGTGGACATTCTGGAACATTTTCTATATTCCCAGTTCTTAGGAAAGTTCACAGAAGGGTTTCTTGCTGTAGGTACTGTCACACTCGGAAAAGTGTCCGTCCGGATACACTCTGGCTGGTGGGAGGGACGTAGGACTGTCCTGTGCTGCTGTCCGCGGAAGGTCCTAGGTGTCGTTATACCTGCTGCTGCTCCAGGGGAATAGTGTCAGTTTCTCAGGGTGTTTTACCTTACCCGGTTTGTCACATGTATGCTAGGACCTGGGCGGTTATTACATGTATTGTTTCAAATGGCCCAGGGCCTGACACCTGGCAGTGTGCTGATGCAGTGGTGGTAGGGGTCGGGGGGAGGCCTGGACATCATTGGACGACATTGGGGTGGGAGTCACCCCAGTGCCAGCTTTGAATAGGGCAGCAGAGTCCCCCCCGCCCTTAGGTTTCAGAAACGAGCAGGAAAAAGTTCAGAAATGGGAAAAACGTTGAAGTGAAAACCATTTTGAGCTGAGGGTTTATTAGGCACTATCCATCTCAGATATCTTACCTAACTTGACTACAGTCTTTTTCCTGGTCTTAGTGAGTTCTGTGTGAAAAGACCGTTTTCCCAAGAATCTAGCTGCTTCTGGAAGATGGGAACTAATGATGGCAGGGGTGGGGACTAGGAAGGGGAAAGCAGTCATGGCCACATTCCAGGCCTGCGCAGGAGTGGGCGGGGCAGAGACTGCGAGGGTGAGTGAAGTCGCTGTTGACAGGTGGATTCCGAAGAGCCAGTCTTCGAGGCCGTCATCAACTGGGTGAAGCACAACAAGAAGGAGCGAGAGGAGTCCCTGCCTGGCCTGCTGCAGTACGTCCGGATGCCCCTGCTGACCCCCAGGTACATCACCGACGTCATAGACGCTGAGGTGAGTCACGGGAGACACATAGGCCCCCCGACCTTGAGGATCTCCTGCCACTTAATGTTGTGGCTTCACCTCCGTTTTTTAAACTGTTTCTGGAAACCAATAGCGTAGTTACTACCAGCAGCCTCCTGGAACCACAGGGTTTTAGAAACTGGTTTCTATATTAATAAGTTAACTATCAGTACAACTTAGTCATAAATGTGCTGTTTACACTTAAAGCGTTAGCGGTGGCCACGGTCCACTCTGTTCTGTGTTCCAGCCGTTCATCCGCTGTAGTCTCCAGTGCAGGGACCTCGTTGACGAAGCAAAGAAGTTTCATCTGAGGCCTGAACTGCGAAGTCAGATGCAGGGGCCCAGGACGAGGGCTCGCCTGGGTGAGCTGGCTCCTGGGCAGAAAACTGCCCCAGCCCAATGGCACGATGTGGTTGGAAACAGCATTTCATGAACAATGCAAAGACCTTGTTTCAGACCTGGTCTTAATCTTTCATCATGTTAGACAAGTCACTTTAGCCCCAAGCTTTCTGCCCTGTTTCACATCACTGTTTGGAGGGTTAAATGAGACAAAGGGCACAGAAACATTTCATAAATTGTCAAGTATTATTCCAGTGTGTTTGGAATCTGTGAACTGGGAATGTCTTCCACTGCCGTGTAGCACGGGGTATGCTGCCACCCACCCGCATCCTTTCTGGGTGAGGAAGGAAGGAGCTGCCACGGTGGACGGCACAGGGTGGGGCAGTGCCCTCACTGGTGACAGGGACAGTGACGTGACCTACCTTTCTCCTCAGGAGCCAATGAAGTGCTTCTGGTGGTTGGGGGCTTTGGAAGCCAGCAGTCTCCCATCGACGTGGTGGAGAAATACGACCCCAAAACTCAGGAGTGGAGCTTCTTACCAGTGAGTGAGGGCGGAAGCCGTTGTGAAAGAGGAGCTTGCCTGTCTCAGTCTCTGGCCCTAGGCCGTAAATAGCCCAGCCCTGACACAGAAAAGCCTGGTGACTGCACAGTGTTCATTACAGCAGGGTCATGCGCACAGTAGGTACTCACGAAGTAGTTATCCACTATTTAGGTTAGATAGACTTTGGAGATGCCGGTGGCCCGTGAAAGATGCTACTGTGGCAGTGCCTCCCTGAGCTGCCTCACTCCCAGCACACTGCACTGGCCATGCTCTGGCACCCTGAGCCCGGTGTTAGGTCACACTGAGCACAGAGGTTTGTATCTTTCTCCCTTGGTATGTCTCTGTTTCAGCGGCGAATGGACAATAATGAATCTGAGAAAAAATGTGGAACTTTTTCCCTCAGTCCTCCCGACTCTTAGGGTCATTGAGCCCTGGCCCTTTGACTAGCAGTGTGGGAAACCTTCCACTTTGTGGATAGATCGCAGTCTGTAGCCCAGGGCCCTGCGGACAAGAAAGGAGTCAGGTCCTGGAAAACAGGAAGCCTTGGAGTGAGGCAGACGGGCAGGAGGCTTGATGTTTTCGCAGCAGGCAGACAGCTAGAGACTGAGGCTGTGCTTCTGCCTGAGGGGCTCCTGCCGGCCAGTGACAAAGACGAGCTCAGACAGAAATGGGGGGCAGAGCCAGAGGGCGGGAGGCCTGCCTGACTCGAGTGCTCCATGCCTCTTCTCTCCTGACTCCGTAGAGCATCACTCGGAAGAGACGTTACGTGGCCTCCGTGTCTCTGCATGACCGGATCTATGTCATTGGCGGCTACGATGGCCGTTCCCGCCTCAGTTCAGTGGAGTGTCTAGACTACACAGCAGATGAGGATGGCGTCTGGTACTCCGTCGCCCCGATGAACGTCCGGCGAGGCCTAGCTGGTGCCACCACCCTGGGAGGTAGGCTTGAAGAGCTGGGCAGTGCTTCCACTGTCATGGCTGAATTGGGGTCATCCCTCCTGGTCGTCTGGCAGGAGCATGAAATGGGGGCACTAGTGAGGTCAGTATTCCTTTTGCTTTGGAAACAGCCGTATTATCAAAGCTGCCCGGTGGTCACGGGCACTTCAACGCCAACAGCTTGGTGGATCAGGTTGCAACGTGGTGAGGGGGAAGTCGGCTCCTGGACTTCCGTGAACTGCGCTGCTCTTTGAGGACTTCGAGGATTCCATCCAACCCCACTGTTTTCACATCTTCACTGTGCTTTCATCCTTACTGACAAGATTTAAACCCATAGCAACAGCCTGTTTTTGCTCCCAAACATTTGAAGGACTTGTGGGGAATTGGTAGAGAAGAAAGTGATCAGAAATCTCTCCCCCCTCTAACAGTCTGTGATGTGTTCATTCTAAACAGATATGATCTATGTCTCTGGAGGCTTTGATGGCAGCAGGCGTCACACCAGTATGGAGCGCTATGACCCCAACATTGACCAGTGGAGCATGCTGGGAGATATGCAGACAGCCCGGGAGGGCGCTGGGCTGGTGGTAGCCGGCGGAGTGATCTATTGTCTAGGTGCTGAGTTGGGGAAGCAGGGATGGGAAAGGATGTAAGGGTGGCAGCATTTGTGAGGGTTGGGCATCCCTTTTTACCAGAATTAAGTTCATAAATGGCCTTGAACTAAAACCCTGGTCTATCCTCGTTATTCCATAAACTGGGATTACCTTTTCATGGAAGCAGAACGTGGGATGCTATCAGGTTTTTCTTTGGATTACTGGAACTCTTGAGGGAGAGCTGAGGTTGAAGAATCCATTGGAACACTCAGAGAAAGGCAGGCTGGGAATCGGCATCCAGATTTGTCCTCTTTTCTGGAATGGCCTCTACTTTGTCTTTCAGGAGGATATGATGGCTTGAATATCTTAAATTCAGTTGAGAAATATGATCCCCATACAGGACACTGGACGAATGTGACACCAATGGCCACCAAGCGCTCTGGTAAGGACCGTCAGATCTAAAGGACAGGACAGTACGGCTGTCACGTGTCTGCTTGTGCAGTGGTGGCACTGTCATGGGACAGAGCCAATCAGTTGTATTTTCTCCTCACTCCGACTCCAGTGAAACATGAGTCAGAATCCATTCTTCTCCTTGCCTATTTCCTGTAGCGTCGTGAGAGTGAAGACAGCTTAAACTTCCAAATGGAGTGTACACTTGAGGGCAGAAGCCTTGTTTTATTCATTTTTATGTCCTTGTTCCCTCCTTGCATTAAAAACAATTTTTTTATTGATTTTTGGGGAGAGAGAGAAAAAAACATGGATCTGTGGTTTCCCTTATTTATGCATTCGTTAGTTGATACCTATATGTGCCCCGACTAGGAATCGAACCCACCCCCTTGGCGTATCCAGATGGTGCTCTCTCCAACTGAACCACCCAATCAGGGCCCTGCCTGCATTGTCATGTCTGGCAGAGGCTTGCTGTCCAGCATACAGTACATGGATGAGTGTTGACAGGACTAACACACCTGCAGGTGCTTCCTGAGGTGGAGGAGCTGGGCTCCAGGTCAGAGAGCAGCTGCTGTTCTGAGTCACGTTCTGTGAGTAAAAACTGCTCCAGAACCTCAGTCAGGGTGCCTCTCTTCCTTCCACCTTCATTGCCTCCCTTTTTCCACTTCCTTCTTTTCTACTGATGAAGAGGGTCGGGGTCTGAATTGATGAGTGGCAGTGAGAACCATTCTGAGTTTTCTGTTCCCATCTCAACTCCCACCAGGTTTACAGACGGACTGGCCTGTGCTGGACCCATCACGTCAGCCCTGTCTGGCTCTCGTGCGCATCCCTGAGCCCCCCTGCCCGGGAATTCAGCCAGCCCCCAGTGACCGCGTGTACTTTTTAGAACTCAGACCCTCACTTCAGTATTAGTAACTTGCTGTGCCTTTTTCCTCAGGTGCAGGAGTAGCCCTGCTGAATGACCATATTTACGTGGTGGGGGGATTTGATGGCACAGCCCACCTTTCTTCCGTTGAAGCGTATAACATCCGCACTGATTCCTGGACAGCTGTCACCTGCATGACCACCCCACGATGCTACGTGGGGGCCACAGTGCTCCGGGGCAGACTTTATGCGATTGCAGGGTGAGGACTGAAAACAGGGCTGGAGCTGTCATGCAACAGGACAGCGTGGTCCGATCTGCACAGCTGGGTGGACGCAGGGCGTGGGTCAGGGGAGATGTCTGCATGGCACCCTCAGTGTGGGACATGCAAGGAGAGGGACAGAATGCTCACCTACCCCTTCTTCTTCCCCACCCAGCTATGATGGGAACTCCCTGCTGAGCAGCATCGAGTGCTATGACCCCATCATTGACAGCTGGGAAGTGGTGACATCCATGGGGACTCAGCGCTGTGATGCTGGCGTGTGTGTTCTCCGGGAGAAGTGACCCTTGTTGGAAACCATCCGAAGCGAGTGACCAGTCCAGGGGCCAGTTGGCGGGAGAATCGAGATGGTTCCCAGAATGTCTGCTGTCCACTGTACTCAGGGCGATTACAAGCACCGGAGTCGTGATGCTTGTCCTTATTTGACACACAATGCCCCTCACGCTGGTACTTGTCCCAGAGTAGGCTGGGAAACGGACGCTCACTCATGGGAAGAGGTGCACTCTGACTGGATGTGAGGCCAGGTCCTCTCCTGGTCTAGACAGCACTTCCTGGTTGTGTCCAGTGCACCGTGTGCACGGGAGGGTTTGTACGTTGTGCCTCGCGTGCTGCTGAGGATGAAGGTGAGTATGACCTGCTAGACGTGGGCAGTGTCTGGACTGGAAGGGTGCTATCTTGAGTCAGCTTGATAAAACGCCAGCCTTGTTTTCCAGGAAAAAGTATCTTTCCCAGTCTGTAGACAGTTGGTGGCAACTTAGTTCCACCCTGGAGGGAAACAAAGGGAAGAGTCCTGACAAAGCTTTGGGGCTTGGGAGACATCTCTGTGACACTCCCGTGTGGGCAGGGCTAGTGCACCAGAACTGGGTTTGGAGTAAGTGAAGTACAGTGGGACCCTGGTTCTCAAACTCAATTGCTTCTGGAAGACTGTTTGAGAAGGAGTTTGTTGGAAAACTGAACCATACAGGTGACTGATCATACAGACATCAGCATGAAAGGATTCTCAGGCTTAGAACCAAAGTTCTGTTTGACAACCAAGATGTTTTTTCCATGAACAGCTTGGTCAGGAACCGAACTCTTTGGGATGGGAGGCATTTGAGAACCAAGGTTTGGCTGTAGCTGGAATTTGATGGCATGGCACCTGGGAGGCTGAGGGGAGCAGTTATTTGAAGGGTCTTCAGGTTTCCCGGGTCTTTCTGGACTGCAGTGTGGCTCCTCTTGGCCCTGGATCCTGTGCCAGAGAAAACAGAACAAGTGTCAGGTGGGCAGAGCTGGAGTCGGGGACAGAGTAAAAGTGCCCGTGATTTCGTAATTGTTCTACTCCCTGCCAGGCACAGCAGGGTTCTCCTCTAGTGAGTGAGAGGCTTCCTGTGTTGATCAGACATGGTGCTGCTGTTACATTGCCGTACTATTTATTTTGGGACAGGGTAGGGGTGCAGCAGCCTGGAAGTTTAGCTACCTGGTATTGTCCTGTCCTTTTAAGGGTGCACTTCTGCTAAGGGTGGTTTACTGCTGTTGGGTACGTTGTGCCCTTTTCCTGCTATAGAGTTCCTGCATCTGTCCTGAGAATGAACCACGTTCAGCCTGGCACAGAACAATCAAAGGGCAACCGAAGTCCCTGTTTGGTCCAGTACCTGCGCTCCCCATTTCTGAGCCACACTCAAGGCTCCCCTGTGCTGTGGAGTGAGATTCTTGCTTTACGGGTCCTGGGAGTGTGGGAACGTGTCAACCTAAACCAACAGTGAGGCACTTGCCCTTTACTTTGAAATTCCATTTGTTCTCTCTCTGAATTTAATTGATCTAACGAGTTTGTTTCCTTTGTATTTTTTTAAGAAAATATTAAAAATCATCTGTCTCAAATGTCTTAAGAGAGTTTGCGACAAACCAGCACTGCCTGCAGACAGCTGGGGGACCAGGCATGGGGGGCAGCTGTGTCTGCCACGTAGCTCCATTGCTTCTCTGCTAGACACAGGTAAGAGGTAGCACCTCTTTACTACTGGAGACTCATCAGTGAAACGTTTACCTGAATCTGCCACATTCTCTGGCTCCTGTCTCACTTGGAGTGTCCCTGAAAACCTAAAGGGGGATCAAGAAGAGGCTCATTTAGCACCCCCTTGAACTTTGGGGTTTTAGTCACCCAAACCCTTCTACTTGCTTCAGTTTATGGCCCATGAAACAGCTGTGCAGAAAGACTGCAAAACTGCAAAAAACCCAGATGTTTCCAGAGCGAGGGGAAGGGGAAGCCAGAGAGGAATTTCTGTTCCTGGAGAATCCTGCCGGCCTCTGTGAGCAGGGCTCTGCCGGCTGGGGACACGGCAGCTATGAAACCGCCGTCTGAGCAGCCGCCCGGGTTGGCAGCAAAGGTGGCCCCTGGAGAGTTTCAACCCAGATTCCAGTCCTCACACAGCCAGAGCGTGCAGAAGACGCGGTGTTGCACACTTGGAGCCGCCTCAGGCTCGCTGCTGCCCCACTCTTCCTGGCTGTGAACGGGCAGCCGGTCTCGCGGTGAGCAGCCTCGGAGAGCCTTCGCTTCGCTCATGTGCAGACGTTCTGGCTGAGTGATCTCAGCAGCTCCAGATCCTGTCCTCCCCACTCCGCGTGCAGCCGCCTCCGGGGGCCCAGCCCTCCCTGTCTCATCACCTTCCAGGCGCGCACCAGAACCTGCAGGGCCTGATACTGCACATTTCCGGGAACGGGCGGTGGTTTCTGGTGTGCAATTCCGAGTTCCTGCCGGGGCACAGCGTCTGCCAAGCCCCGCCCGCGCCACCCTCCCCCCCCCACCTTGTACATTCTCTTCCTCCCGGAGGTAGTCTTCCGCTTCCCACAAACCCCAGTCCCCCGTTCTGCCCTCCCACGGCTTTGTCCCCGGGTGTCTGTCACACTGCCTATTTCGCTGTGTCACCTTCGGGGCCGAGGGCTGGCCTGTGAAGGGCGCCCGCTGACTGCCGAGATGAGGACTTGCGGAAGGGCCGTGGCCTGCGGCTCTGGACCTCGACTCTGCGCGGCGCGCGGTGACAGCCAAGTCCCGGCCTGTGCACGCCAGTGAGTCACCTCCAACCAAGACCTTCCTCACTGCGCCCTGCAGTGAGCGACAGCCCACAGGGAGGTCCCGACAGCCGGGAACAGTCCCGTGCTGTGCCGCAGGTCGGAACAGTCCCCATCAGCCCTGACAGCTACCTGAGCGGCCCCCTGCTGGAGCCCCGGTCTGACCCGGGTGCCGGCCACGCGGTCGCCTCAGGAACGCCCCCTCGCATCCCGGCCCTGAACTCGGGTCTCGGGAAACGAGGGACTCACGCCCTACTTGAACGAGTCAACAGTCAGGGAGGCCCGCTGGCCTGGTGAGCGTGGAGAGGATTTGTCAGCGCCGGACCATGACCCCGTCACAAAGCCGGCTGATGCCGGACACTCACAGGCGGCCGTGCGCACCAGCGTGCCCGAGCGCAGTACTGTCCAGCTCGGGCCGCGGACGCCTGCGCAAAAGGCGGTGGTCGCCCGCTCCGCCCCTTCCGAGACCCGCGCCGGCGCAGTCGGACAAGACCGAGCTGCGCCTGCGCAGTCCGAGTCCCGGACTGTGGCGACAGCAATGGATCCCGCGGCGCCACCGAGCGAGCTGGTGTCGGCGGAGGGCCGGAACCGGAAGGCGGTGCTGTGCCAGCGCTGCGGCTCGCGGGTGCTACAGCCGGGGACGGCACTCTTCTCCCGCCGGCAGGTAGGGCGGCCTGGCGCGGGGCTGGAGCCTCCGGGCCTGGGGGCCACTTTCTCTTGGCTCCAAGTCCCCGGCCTTAATTCCTCTCCTGGTGCTGTCACCGGGAGGAAGAAAGTGGAGACAACGTGGTTTTGGTAAACTTGCCGCAGGGAAGTATGGAGTTCACCCGATTTCAACCACGTGCGGGCTCATTACCCGGATTCGCTCCCCACAGGCTCCGCCCTGATGGCTTCACACGTTGGGGGCCGGGTCTCCACGGGGTACAGGGACGCACAGTATGGGGTGGGCGGGTGGTGCTTTCCCCACGAGGCTGAGGCCCGTCACCCACAGGCAGGTGTCCCAGCGCTGCCTCAGAGGCGGGGCCTCTCCCGAGCCTGCCCGCGGCAGAGGATCCAGATCCTGAACCTGGGCAGGCCCTGGGGTGTTCGCATGGGGCGTCGGGGGCGGGGGGCTGCCCAGGCTCGAGGAGACAGGCGTGGGCTGCACCTCTGGGTGGGGGGACTGTCTCAGACCTTTGGGCATGTTGTGAAAGCACCGTACGTACTCAGCGAGGTGGAAACTACAAACATGCTAACAGGTTTACTCTGTTATAACGGTTTTTACTCTCATCTGTGTTGAAGCAGACTTGCCAAGTTTTCTACAAAGAAAATACGCTTGAAAAAGCAAACGGGGGCCTCAACCGAATCTGACCCAGTCATGTCTCCCTGTCTCTGAGGAGACCGTCCTGCGTTAGGGGCCCAGGTGGGTCCTCAAAGCAGTCAACCCACCTGGCCAGGGAGGGGTGCCTGCCTCAAGTTAGACAGGACTCTCGATTTCCAGATTTCCACCCTGCAGTTTGTGCAGAACCCTCCCCATTCCGGATGCGCCCCCCCCCTCAGCGATCCTGGGCGTCTCACCGAGCAGCCAAGACGCTGCTGCTCAGATCACAGTGTCCGCCTGTGGTCCTGGGGGTGTGGCTTGCAGGTTTGCCGCTGTAACGTAAATAAATGCTGCAGTAATTAATGCGCAATAGCTCGGACGTGCACTTGGTGTTTCACACCAGCACAGCTGGAAACCTACTTGTTTCGCCCATCCTGGGAGGTGGGACTTGGAGGACCAGAGGGACCCACAAGGTAAGGGGCAGTGGGGAGGGATCTGCCGTCCCTTTGCTGGGCACCTTCTGAGGGCCGAAGCTCAGGCCCTCCCTGATTTTCTCCCTTGAGGGGCAGCCAGGGGATGGGCCAGGGTGTGACTTCAGCCGGCAGCAGAGGGGATGGGCCAGAAATATTTGTAGGGACAGGGGTCCACAGAAAGTCACAGCCGGTTTCCTGGCACCTGAATTTTTGCCCCTCACTCTCTCTGCCTGCTCCCGCAGTCGCTGGGAACAAACAAAGCCTCGGGCTCACTGCATGTCAGGTGAGGCAAACAGTGAGGAGAAGGGCGGAGTAACCAGGGGACCGAGGTGCTTTGTGGTGTCCTGGTGCTGCCCTAGTGACACAGCACAGACACCTGTTCTCATAGGCCAAGTGCCTGGAGGGCAAGGGCAGGAACTCCTGGGCTGGGCGCCTCCCCCTGTCAGGGTTCCCACGCCCGCGCCCCCCCGCCCCCCTGCTGAAGCACAGCCCCCACTTCACCGCACAACTCCAGGGCATTCAGTTCACACTGTCCCACCTGGAGGGGCTCGCACATCCCTGCCAGAGCCTTTAACTTTTCTGGACTAGTGCATTTTTAATTTTTTAAAAGATTCTATTTATTTATTTTTAGGGAGGGAGAGAAACATCAGTGTGTGGTTGCCTCTTGCACGTCCCCCACTGGGACCTGGCCCACAACCCAGGCATGTGCCCTGCCTGGGAATCGAACTGGCAACTCTTTGGCTCACAAGCTAGCACTCAGTCCACTGGGCCATACCAGCCAGGGTGCGTGTTTTTTAAGTATTTAAAAGCATTCTGCTTTTACTGTGATGGCCAGTGGCAGACTAGCACCCAGAGGCCATGCTGGCTTGTGCAGAGTCTGGGGCTGTGCAAAGTGAACCATTGGGGGTAGGGTGAGGAAGGACAGAAGGCCAGGCGCTGCAGCTGGTGTGTTTTGCAGTAGTCTGGGGCAGTGTTCCAAATTTTAGAACTCCGTTTTCCTTTTTAATGTTTTTTATAAGGTGATTCCAGTGTATTCACAGCAATGACGGAGTAGAGCGAAGCCCGACACCCCGCGTGTGTCGCTTCCACGAACTCCTGAGCTCTGCACTCTGGTGTCGCCATCCCAGGCACCTGGGACATGGTGTTGGGCCAAAAGGGGCTCGAGTTCTTGTGGAGGAGAGCCGTGGGAAGTTGCTAAGCCAGTAAACTAATGAAACAGTTTCAGAGGATGACAAGCAAGAGATAAAGAGGGTGCGGCGCAAGGAAATTCTGGGGGTGATGAATGTGCTCGTTATCTTGGTCATGGTGATCCGCCTGAGTGTGTCAACGTGTACTTCAAATACATGCAACAGGTCACGCATCAGGCATGCCTCAGTGAAGGTGCTTTCAAAAATAAAAGGAGCCGTGGCCAGGTAGGTTAGAGTGTTGTCCCCATACACCAAGACTGGAGGCTCAGTCCCTGGTCAGGGCACATGCAAGGATCAACCAATGATGCATCCACAGGTAGACAACAAATCTGTGTATGTGTGTCTCCCTAAAACCCATGATTTTTAAAAAGCAAGTAAAGTATAGCAATACCATGCGCAGTGTGGGAAGTCAGTTCAGATCATGTGGTCAGGGCAGACCTTCTGAGGCAGTCACTTCTGAGCTAAACGTAGAGGAGGAACCGCCTCACCCAGACAGAGGGCAGAGCAGAGGGCCCACGTCCAAAGGAGGCCTGAGGGCCAGTGGGGCCTCGAGGCCCAAGGTCGGGACGGCAGCGAAGCCCCGTCACCATCACAGGTGGTCGAGGTCCCTCTCCACGTCTCCTGAGAGTCAGGGCACAGGCCACAGGTGACGGAGCAGCAGCCCGCAGCCCAGTCAGCCCGAGCGACTGGTCTCTGCGTGTCCGTGCACGGCACCCAGGAGGGGTGCTGGCGCCACAGGCCCTCAGCATGGCATCCGTGTGTTCTCTCCCTGCAGCTGTTCCTTCCGTCCATGAGAAAGAAGCCCGCCCTGGCCGACGGCGGCAGTCCCGATGGCGATCTCCTGCAGGAGCACTGGCTGGTGGACGACATGTTCACCTTCGAGAATGTAGGCTTCACCAAAGACGTGGGCAACATCAAGTTCCTGGTCTGCGCAGACTGTGAAATCGGGCCCATCGGCTGGCATTGCCTAGATGACAAGAACAGTTTCTACGTGGCCTTGGAGCGCGTTTCCCATGAGTAGCGGAGGGGAGGGGCCCAGCTCCTCCAAGTGGAAGAGCTGCTCATCCCCAGAGCCGGTGCTGGCTGGTGCAACGTCCTGCTGCTACTTCTCTGTCCTAATTACAGTGTTGCATGTCCAGGCGGACGCACAGAGGCTGACAGAGGCTAACTGCCCACCTCCTCGGCCTGCTCACTTTGCGTCACAGCGTCTCTTGAGCGCCCCTTCCCACGGTTCTGGACCGGGGCGTTTCTTAGACTTCCTGTCCTCCCTGCGCCCTGCTGGGCTCTCCTCAACCCTGGGGCTCCCTGGCTTCCTGCTCTGGAAGGGCAAGCGGTCATCAGCCTTTTAGCCAGAATAACATATGACAAAGATGCTCTTGAAGCTCTCGTTCAAGACAGCACACAGGTGTCTGAGAGTGACTGTTGTGTGGCTGCCTTTACCATAATTTATTCTTTTTCAGAGGTTAGCATTCACAAGCTTTTGTATTTAAACCATGAATCAGGACCACTTTGGACACACCTCCCACACCAGGTGTGAGGGCCTCTGCTCTGGGCTGCTGGGGCTGTTTCCTAGGCCTCCCGGAGCCGCAGAGAAGAAGGGGCACACACAGGAGGGACTGGCCTTGCGTGACATGCAGGAGTTTGTGGGTTTGCCTTCTCTGCAGGAGTTGGTGCTTTCTTTGCTCTCGCCAGAGACTCCCTTAATGGAACCCGCAGGCCTGCTCCTCATGGAGTGTTGGTTCCTTTGGAATCTCCGCCAGCCCCAAACACAGACATTCCTTCAGCTGTGAGGCCTGCTCTGTCGGATGAGCAGTGTCACAAACCTGTCTTGACTTTCGCTGGGACTCTCCGCTGTTCTGTCCTTTCTCTTCTGAAATAAGTCACCTGGAGGGGTCTGCGTGGTCAGGTTCCGGTGTCCCTCCATCGCCCACCTCAGGTCCAGGAGAGCTGCACCTGCCGCTGGGACACGCCAGCAACCTGACACTGCGGCCCCTGCTCCCCACAGCTTCTCCCCACCAACACGCAGGCCTGGGCTCGGCTTTGCAACCTGCCTGTGCCCTCCCTGCCCAGTCGGAGCCCCGGGGGCTCCTACAGAAAGGGGAGACCGGTTCCAGACCAGCGACCCCATGCTCACAGCGCAGCATTTGCAGAATAGCTGTGGGAATCATCTGCTCGGGTCAGAGGGCACAAACCCGAGCAGATGCCTCTGGGGTGGCCGGCCTGCCTGGGCACAGCCAGACCGAGGCCAGCCTGTCCTGAAATGAGGCTCCGGCTTCACTCTCCGTCTGAAATAGTGCACACTCACTGCAGGTGAGCACAAAAATGGGTGTAAACACTTTCAATCCCTTGTATTTGCACCATCCAGAGGTTGCCAATAGTAATGTGGTATAAATCCTTAATGTTCTACATGTGTGAACATGTGTGTGGTTTTATAAAGCAGATAAGCTCATGCTATCCCCTCATACTGCGTGCATGTTCCCTCTCGCAGCATGTGACTCCTGTCCGTGGCCTCCACCATGTCTGCCCCGTGGTGTCCGTGTTCTGTTGTGTTTCTGTGCACATGTGAACATTCCAGTGCTGCTCTCCCGGGTTCTTACAAGCAGTGGCTGTGGCGTTCGACCTTGCAGGGAGACCGGTGCGCAGTCCTTGGCCTGTCGGAGTCCGCCACCAGAAGTTGGGGTGTAGGGGGTGTGTGCGTCCACACCCCTCAAACAGCCACACTGGCCCCCCCTTCCACATCAGAGCACTCACTCCTCTGAGCCTTCCCCGCCCTGGGCGTGTCATCATTAAAGAACATTTGCCACTTTAATGGAGAAAAAAATGGTGTCTCCTTGCTTCGATTTGCATTTGTTACTTCTAATGAAATTTTATACACTTTCTGATTGTATCTTTTTGAGAACTGCCACTCATCATTCCGTCTTTCCAGTCTGACTTGGAGAAATAAAGGTGCTGAGCAGCAGACACGAGACCCCGCATGTCCTCGGGGAGAAGAATGTGAAAATGTAGAGGCAGCCCAAGCCCTGCTCTGCTCCTCTCCTGTTCCCGTCTCCCTGACGCCCCGCATGGGGCTGTGGGCCTTCTCTCTCCCCAGCCTCTGCCTCCTGTGTCCAGCCATTGGATGTCAGGGGCTGCGGACTCAGGACCCCGGCTCAGTGCGCTGATGTCCATGGGGGATCCCATGCAGCCCTGACCCCTGTCCACTCACGGGGCGTAAGTCTAGTAGAGGTTCTGGTGAAAGTGGAGGAAGTTGTACCTGCAGGAATGGCCCAGAGTCAAGGTCAATGTCAGGGAGAAGCACTTTGCCTGTCCTCCTTCCTGGCGGCCAGCAGAGGGCAGTAGAGGCCGGTGCCCATTTCAGTGGATCTGCCCTGATAAGCCTTACAGCCGCCCAGCCCCAGGGCCAGGATTCTGGAAGTCAGGGGCTTTGAGTCTGGGGCTAGGAACATCTGAAGTAAGAGGATCCTCACGGGCCTCTCAGGTGAGAGGGTGTATACACGCCTCCTACTCTGGAAAGCGGTCCAGGGAGGAAGGAAGTAGCCCAGGATGCAGCCACACCTGTTCTCAGGTGCCTGGGTGTCCGACAGAGGACCTGAGGCAGCTAAGGGTTACCTGCCTAGACACATAGAGGATTTCTTCCGTGTGCTCAACAAGCCCCACTGCCAGGCTCTTGAGGGTGGGGCATCTCCCAGGGCTGCGCTGCTCCCCTGCGAGACCCACGGAGAAGACCAGACCCTCACCCTGCCTGTCTGTCTGCACTCAAAGCCCGGCTCCGTCTGACACTGACATGTCTTCCTTCCCTGTTTGGGTTCCGCTTAAGCAAAAAACTTGGCTGTATTTATGCATGCAATTCTCTACTTAAACATGATGACAACACTCCATGTTTGAAACAGACTGTGACGGGCAGTGAGAAGTGGAGACTTGACAACAGCTGGCGTTTCTGGAGTCCTCAGTCCATTCTGTCTGGCTATCCAGTGTGTTTGTGTCACACTGTCCAGCTTTCCCCCCTCCTCTGACGCTGGCAGGGTCTGCAGGGACGTCCTCGGTTTCAGTCCTGAGACAGGTAGTTCACGGCTTCTCTCTGTCAGTCTTGCTAGAGGCTGGTCAGTCCTATTGGTCATTTAAAAAATTAGCTCTTGCTGTGGCTGGTGTGGCTCAGTGGACTGAGTGCCGGCCTATAAACCAAATGGTTGCCAATGCAGTTCCCACTCAGGGCACAGGCCTGGGTTGCAGACCAGGTCCCCAGTAGGGGGCGTGTGAGGCAACCACACCTTGATGTTTCTCTCCCACATTTTCTCCGTCCCTTCCCCTCTCTCTAAAAATAAATAAAATCTTAAAAATAAAAAAATTAGTTCTTTATTAAATTGGTTTTCTTTACTTTGTTTTCATGTTCCCCGACTTCAGCTCTTATCTTTCCTATTTCCTAGCTTCTGTTTGGGTGGCAATTACTTTGCTCTTCTTTCTCTGAGTCTTGTGACCAGTGGGCAGATCAGTGAGCCGTGTCTGCCTTCTTGTCCAGTGGAACATCAGTGCTGTGAATTTGCCTCTCAGCATTGCTTTAGCTGCACCCCACAGAGTGTGATGGGTCGTATTTTCACTTTTGTTCAGTTCAATGTATGTGTTCATTTCCCATGAGTTCCTCGCTACCAACTTCAATTGGTCCACTCAACTGAGGAGCATCGTCCAGCGAGAAATCTCCAGCACAGAGCTTCACAAACGACTCTTGACATGCTCAATCAGTCACAGCACCTTCTCCACACACAGCACCAATTTTTATTTTGACATTTTTACCTTTCTTGAAATAAAGCCTAATATGTCGAAAATGTTGCTTATTTTCTTCCATCTTCAATATGAAAATGGCTACACAAAAATCTACTTTTGATAAGTTTTTTGAAGCTTCATGCTGATATGACAGTTGTCACAATACAATCTAACAATGATTTCAAGTGAAATTAAAGACAAACACTACTAGAGCCAGCTTGTGGAAAAGGCAAATGGACTTTTTTGGCTGAACTTTCTTGCCAGATGAACAAAATAATTGGTCAATAGACTGAAACTTCAAGCCACTGAACGTACTTTTTGGCCAACAACAAACTTTCTGGCCACCGAACAAACTTTTTGGTGGATGGAACAAATTTTCTGGCTGAACAAATTTCTTGGCAGAACAATTTCCTCGGCCAAGCAAAGAGACTTTCTGGCCAACTGAATTGTGGGGCCAATTCAATATAACCACATAGGTAGTTAAATGCAAAAGGAGGGAAAAGAATTACCAGGCAAAATTACGGAAAGGAAAGCAGGAATGACTACACTCGTTTCAGATAAAGTCGACTGCAGAGCAAGACCATGACCGGAGGCAGAAAGGGACGTATGTTTTGATAAGGGATCGATCCACCAGGACAACACGACCCAAATTGTGTGCCCACCGGACAGACAGGCTGCAAATTGCAGGAAACAAAATCTGGTAGAACTGAAAGAAACAGACAATCCACAAGCACGGTGGGGGGCTTAAGTGCCCCCAACAACTGACCACAGAACAACAAGGGGGAAATTGGCAGAGAGAGAACTCAACACACACAAAGATTAATACATAACTCACCCAGTTTGAGAGAGATAATTTTAATAACCCTAGAATTATTTTAAAAATTGCATTCATAGTTTAAAAACTCCTCCCAAGAAATCCCCAGGCCCAGATGGTTTCACTGAAGAATTCTAAAAAACGTTCATGTAGATTCGAGGCTCTTCACTTGGGGCCCAGACCCCCAGGCACTGAACATACACACAGGAAATTTCCGTGTCCTGGGAACTCCACACTCTAGGGTCCATGCCCTGTGCTCTGCCTTGGCCTGATGTCCGGCTATCCATGTGGCCTCCGAATGAGTCGAGGTGTCTGTCCTAGACGGTCAGTCCTTCAGGGACGGGCCCTGTGTCCGTGTCGTGCAATCTGAGCTTGACAGACACAAGGAAACACCACATCGGGGCTTAAACGAAGTTTGATTATGGACTTTGAAGGGGAGGACTCACCCGTGGAGCTTCCCCAGCGGTGACAGCCGTTTTGGACAGTGGTGGACACGGCCCTGGACCAGGACAGGGCAGCCACAGGGTACCTCCTGCCGGGCGGGGTGGGGTGGCCACAGCCAGGGTGGGGGTGGGCGCTGAGACTCCATGATGCTGAGGAAACTTGAGGGCTTTGCTGCCTTAGTGACAGGCGACAGGGTCGGTGTAGAGCCGAGGCAGCTGCAGGCCTCACAGTGGAAAGCAGGCCACCCGTCAAGGGCCACCCCGTGAGGTGGCATTCCCTTACACCTGGGCTCCCAGGAGCAGGCCTCACTTGGCACCTCAGGTAAGGAGGTGGCTGCCCAGGGCCCCTCCTGAGTCCAGGCAGTGGCTTCAGCAAGGTCATGGCCAGTCAGCTTGGGGAGAACAACCCCCTCCCACCGCCTCCTGGGTCACCACGTGAGTGTTCCACAGTCCCTCCCCTGCAGAATCTGGGTCAGGGAAGGGCAGGCTGGCACTGGCCGGGGCATAGGTGGAGCCCCAGGTGTCTGGGGTGCTGTGGGCTGTGGGCCGGGTTCTGCTGGCAGCTCGGCAGTGACTTTCCTGAGGTTCCTCAGAAGCCTGCTCCTCACCCACCTTCGGGCTGCACAGGTAAGACGGGGGTCCAGGGTACGGGGATCCCATGGGGCCACCGCAGACTCCAGGCAAACTGTCTCTGCCCTGCACACCCACTTCTCGGTCTGTAAAATGGGGGTTGCCCCCCCAGTGTCTGTCCGAACACTAAAGTGGACGTGGATTCCCATGAGCTTTGTGAACTAAAAGCTAGGGGTCATTCCCTCATTCGGCAAACATGCTCTGGGTTTGGGCAGTGCGTCCGAGCTCACTGTGCAGCAGACATACCCGAGAGGCAGCTGAGCCGGCCCCGCGGATGAGGAGCCCCGGGCCAGGGAGCCTGGCATGCCCACTCCCTGGGAACTCTCTCCTCTTTTCTCTGGTAGCACTCCTGGTGGCCAGCGCCCTCCCAGGGCCAGACGCCTGTGGAGAGGTATGGGCGTGAGTCTCCGGGACAGGCCGGGACAGGGCCGATTTGAAAATAGGAGATCACAGGGGTTGGAGCACTTTAAGTGGAGAGTGAGCAAGGTTTGGTAAAAGCATTTTTAAGAAGCAGTTCAAAGTGATGCCATGCGAATGCTTCACGGGGCACTCCTTTGAAAGCACTGTTTCAAGATTTTGAGTTCCTGTGTGGAGGGCCACTGCTGCCAGGGCCAGGCCGGTTGGGAGGGGATGGCTTTGGGGACAAGCGAAGGGTTTGGTTTCAGACGTGGTGAGTGGAGATGACAGTGAAGCAGCCGTGGCTCCAACCCTTCCCTTTCCCGTTCCAAACCCTCAGGGCCTCCCCGTCGCCATTAGCAGTCTAATAAGCCCCTGACTTGCTTGTACAGCTTTTTAAATGATAGCTGCTTTATGGAGACATAATTCACGCTCTATAAAACTCAATTTTTGGCCCTGGCTGGAGTGGCTCAGTGGCTTGAGTGTCAGCCTGCAAACCAAAAGGTCGCTGGTTCCATTCTCAGTCAGGGTGCATGGCTGGGTTGCAGGCTGGGTCAGATCCCCAGGAGGGAGCCCACGAGAGGCAACCACACATTGATATTTCTCTTTCTTCCTCCCTTCCCCTCTAAAATAAATAAATAAAATATTTCTAAAAAATAAAATAAAATGAATGAGGTGGAAAGATTGCTGCTGAGCATCCGTCCTCATAGGTCAGGAAGGGCTCAGAGGATGTGGAAGTCGGCAGGGGGCCAAGGAGTGAACTGTGATGAGAAAGTGAAGTTTTGTTTTTTTTTTTAGGAATTTTTTTTTATTTTTAATGAGATTATTGATTTTTTTTTTTAGATTTTATTTATTCATTTTTTTTTAGAGAGGGAAGGAAGGGAGAAAGAGAGGGAGAGAGAGAGAGAAACATCAATGTGTGGTTGCTGGGGGACATGGCCTGCAACCTAGGCATGTGCCCTGACTGGGAATCGAACCTGCGATGCCTGGTTTGCAGCCTGCGCTCAATCTACTGAGCTACACCAGCCAGGGCAGAAAGTGAAGTTTTAACTGCAGACCGTCCATGCCCAAGCTGGCCAGGAAAGGCAGGAAATGGACGGACGGTCCAGTTAAGGGGTTCACTTAAGGTCATTGCTAGTCTCCTGGACATCAGAGGGTGACTTCTAACGGGAGTCCCTTTCTCGGCCTCTTGTGGTGTCCACTCTAGGGACCCCCCATGGTCTGCCCACTCACCCTTGCTGCCCCATGACCCCTCACGCCCCCTGACTGTGTGTGAACTCTGGAATGTGCACCGGCACACACAACACCTGCCTTCGTGACCAAGACCGTCCCCCAAACCGGGCCAAGCTGCACGTGCTGCAGGGAAAGGGGCTACTTGTGTCACTTGTTTCCGTGGCACCGAACGCGTGGCCGAGCCGCCTCCGGTCACCCGGACAGGCTGGAACAGAGTGTCTCCCAGCTTTAATTTTTCAGACGCTCGCCAACTTATCTTCAACTGGGAGCCGCTGTCCTACCTCTGGCCCGTTCCTCCCAGAGGTATATGTGCCTGATGATGAGCCCGCCAGCCTGGCGGGTGTTCACCACCAGCCTCACGCAGCTCACGTCCTGCCCCACGCTCCTCGGGACTATCTCCTGGTCAAGCTGCCCCTCCAGGAGGGGGCCCAGCATGGCAAAGCTGGTGCAGAACTGCGGCGTTCCCTCCGGCTCGTAGCCCAGCTCTACCCACCCCCTCTGCAGGGCTTGCTCTCCGTCCATGAGGGTGCCGGTCAGCACCTGCACCCGCCGCAGGCTGGCCGGGCGGTTCAGGATGACTGTCAGGTGGCTCCCCGCGCTGACGTTGTGGGTCCAGAAGAAGGACTCGTCCAGAGCGTAGGCCTGCCAAGGGAAATGAACCCCCAAAACCTTCATGTCCGTGAACACGGCTCCAGGCGGGTTGTGGGGGCCGCGGGGCACCCTGCTCCGTAGGGCTCCGGCGGTGTGGCTGTCTCGGGCACTGTAGTAGGAGCCCCGGCGGTAGAAGAGAAAAGGCCTGCTGAGGACGGCATGTTTCTGGGCCAGGAGGGTGCGGAAATGCGGGAGCAGCTGGTCTAGGGGCTTCTCCTTGTGGAAGAGGAGGAGGAAGTGGGCCAGCAGCGGGAGGTACCTGCCGTGCAGGAGCTTGCCCAGCAAGCCCAGGTTCGAGAACTCCAGCAGCACCCATGGGGCACTGCTCATGTTGCCCACCCTCCCGCGGATGTGGGTGATGAAGTTGGGGGTGCAAAAGGCATTGTCCTCCAGCAACAGGAAGTAGTCAGAGAGCCCTGCAGCAAAGCTCAGGAGGAAGGCATGGTCCACGTTCTGCTTGGAGCGGGCGTCCACCCCATAGGCCTCGTCCCCAAGGTCTCCCACGGGGTAGGCTTCCGGCGGAGCATGGATCAGCACCAGTTGCCCCGCCAAGATCTGCTGGCTGAAGAGGGCTGAGATCTGGGCAGCGGTTTTCCTGAGCCAGGCAGGGTCGGAGTCGGCCAGGTGCACCAGCACCGTGAGACGTCTCTGCTCTGCCTTGGAGGAGGCTTGGAACAGGGACACCAGCGTGTACAGGAGGCCCCTCCGATCCTCCGGGGCTGGCACCGAGGAGATGCCCACCATCAGCCACACTGGGGGAGGCAGAATGGGGACCATGGTGAGGGTGGGTGGGTGGTGGGGAGGGGCTGGGGGGTTACGGGTTGGGGTGCTCTCTGGGGCCTTCTCTCTTTTCCTCTTGTCCATCTATTTTTTCCATTGACTCTGTCTGAAGATTTATTTTATATTTTTTATATAATATAAAAATAGACGGGAAGGGAGGAAGAACGAGAGGGAGAGAAACATCGATGTGTGATTGCCTCTCACACACCCCCACTGGGGACCTGGCCTGCCTCCAGGCGTGTGCCCTGACTGGGGATTGAACCAGCAACCCCTTGGTTTGCAGTCCAGCACTCAATCCACTGAGCCACACCAGCCAGGGATGATTCTATCTTCTGGTGCAGCGGATGTTTAGGTCCTTGCTCACCAAAGTGGAGGCCTTATTCCAGCAATGTGGTCTGGACGTTCACTAGAAACACGGAGTCAGGGCCCCTGCCTCAAACTGACCCGAACAGAACCTGCATATTAACAGTGTCACTAGGTGCCTCATGTGCACACTTCAGCTGTGAAGGACTAAGGTTTGTGGAGCTGAGTCCCCGGTGTCCCCGAGTCTGCTTGGAGCCAGACTTGTCTGGCACGTGGCTCAAGTGCTCAGCCAGCATTAGCTGTTTGTGTTTGCCCAGCTCTCTCCCCAGAGTTCTCCCTGGAAGATGATGTCTCAGGAAGATCACTTCTTCTCCAAGTCTGGAGCCCAGGGTTCTCCTTGGCCCGTTCCTGCCACTGAGTGTGTGGCCTCCAGCAGGTCCCTCCAGCCCTGATCTTAGTTCCCAACCCAGGAAATGGAGGGCGGTGGACCTGAGACACAGGCCCATTTGAGGCCCGTTCGAGGCCCAGTGTTCTCAGATCCAGTGGCTCTGCTTCCCTTCAGCAAGTGACTTAAGCGTCCTGGTGCGGAGAGGACTGTCGGCCTCATTCAGCCATTCCCTGCATGGCCCCGCCTTTCCTTCTCCCCTTCTTTCCTCCCTCCCTCTTTCCC